>CM019152.1:52305834-52470855 GCA_009733165.1 Naja naja
ATAGGTGCAAGCAGATCTCACCTCTGGGGGCAAGATGTTCCAAAGAGTAGGGGCCACAGCAGGAAGGCTCTCTTCCTAGACCCAGCCAGCTAAAACTCTTTGACCAATGGGGTCCACAGCTTGTTGTGGTCTGGGTGGCCTGCAGAGCTGGCAACAGAGTCAGACAGTGGGGAAGAAGATGGGCCAGTTCTAGAGTCCGTGGAGGGCTCGGATGAGGGATCTGCATCCTACACAGAGATGGGGCCAGGGCCATCTGAGAGTTATGTGCTGACTCCAGAGCCTCCAGAATCTGACATCAGCGAGGCAAAGGAACAGCAGGAGCTCTGTTCCCAATGCACACTTGTGCAGAGCTGCCAGAAGGCAAGAACAGTTAAGACAAAAGGACTTCCGGAGTAAGGCTTGAAGATGATTGGCCTCTCCAATAAGACATAAAGGAAGAGCAAAGGAACATTAGCTTTTGCAGGAAGCAACTTTGTTTGTTCTGGTTGGTTTAAAATCTGAAGCTCTGTGTTGACTTTGTGCTCCATTTGGCCTTGTATAACTAATTGGCAATTCAGTCGTTGGCAGCATTTCATGGGAGATAAAGGTGGGTGCTTATCACCTTATCCCAAAAGACTGTGGCAAACTTCTGTTAGACTATTCATAAACTGTTTGGGACTCGTTACAGGCTGTGAATGCATATAATTCACAGCCATTGAAATGTAAAAAAAAAGGTTTTTGGGAACTCCTCTACTCGTAGCAGAATACCTTATGCCACCAGACTTGAAATTCTAGACCTAGAAAACCTAGAACTACGCCATCTTTGGTCCGATCTAAGTATAGTATATAAAATCATACATTGCAATGTCCTTCCAGTCAATGAATACTTCAGCTTCAACCATAACAATACAAGAGCACACAATAGATACACACTCAAGGTTAACCACACCAAACTTGATTGCAGAAAATACGACTTCAACAACAGAGTGGTCAATGTCTGGAATACTCTACCTGACTCTGTGGTTTCTTCCCCAAACCCCCAAAACTTTAACTTTAGACTTTCTACTATTGACCTCATCCCTTCCTAAGAGGTCTGTAAGGGGGTGCTGCCAATGTGCCTACCGTCCCTGTCCTATTGTTTCTTTTATTGTTTCTTTTATTTTTCTTATATGTATTCATTTCATGTATTCATAACTATGTTTACCCTTATACTTATTATCTTGTAAGCGATTGACAAATCAAATAAATAAATAAAATAAATAAAACAGCCTGTGATTGTTACAGTCTAGAAAGCCTTGATCAGAACATAGCTTGGCCTTTCTGTTGGAATGAGCGGAGCAGGCCCATCCCTTTGAGAAAACACAATTCCTCAGATAACTTGGTCCCAAGCCATGAAGGACTTTAAAGGTGACAAACAACAACTTGAATTGGACCCAGAAGCAAATCGGTAATCAATGCAGCTTGTGCAACTGCAGTGTTACATGTGCCAACCAGGGGCAACCAGAACCGTCCACTCTGCCACATACTGTACCAATTTCAGTTTCCAAATATCTTCAAAGGTAGCCCCATGTAAAAGGTAAAGGTTTCCCCATCCAGTTGTGTCTGACTGTAGGGCATGGGTACAGATTTCCATTTCTTGTCTGAGGGATCCAGCATTGTCCAAAGATGCTTTCCATGGTCATGTGGCCAACATGGCTGTATGCTAAAGGTGCACAGAATGCTGTTACTTTCTCACCAAAGTGGTACCTATTAATCTACTTGTGTTTGCATGTTTTCAAACTGCTAGCTGGTGCAAGGAACAGGAGCTCACCCTGTCGCACAGTGCTTGGGTTTCAAACCTGGGCTGTCAGCTTTCCAGCTGGCAAACTCACCATCTTTAACCACTGAGCCATTGCGCCCCATGTAGAGCCCTTAAATACCTTGCAACATAACCTTCCAAACCCCTTTCAGAAAATAAGCAACATCATCTTTATTTCTTGACACATTACACTCAGAAGACTCTTCATATAAGTCAGCTCCACTGTGCCCTGATCTTCAAATCCCATTTCTTCAATGTAGTTTGTTAATACATCTTAACAGCCAGCAAAGATAGCTGTCAATTTATCTCCTCATGATGAGAAAGTGATGAGCATAGTTGGCAAACAGACCTGGATTGCTGTCACTTTGAAAGGTTTCGGTTGTTTTGCTCTCTGATGATTGCAGCCAATACCAAAAATAATGATGAAAACATTTCCATTTACATATCACTTTTTCCCTCCTTTATACTAATAAGAAAGTCCAAAGAAAGGGCCAGAATTTTCTTGCTAGTATCTTCTTTCCACCAGAAAGATTTCCAGAAAGCCTTCTTGGCAGATTTTAAAGGAAATTGTTTATGCCAAAACATTATAAACTTGTAGATTTTCCTGCTACAAGATACAATGACGCAATAAACTTAGATTTTTGCTTTATGAGGCTTGGCTAAGGGTATATCTAGTCTAACTATTTGCCATATGTTACATGACCAGAAATAAAAACAACTCTTTTAGAGCTAGTTTATTAAATGCTATTTATTAGAATAGTTATATTGTCCTGAAAAGTGGGGGTATCTTAAATTTGCTTACAAAATAAAAACATTAAATAGCAAATATGTGCAGCTAAGCACATCCTAACACACCCCTAAGGCAACATGTTAAAATAGGTGAATGGATGAATGTATCTAAAACTATTCTGACAATTCTCGCTAGATCAGGAACTTGTGAGTGAGATAAATTATTATATCCTATTGAGAGACTACTTACTTTTTCTAAAGGTTTTAGAGAAGAGACAGAAGGTAGGTAAAATGCAGTATTCTTCCATCCAAGTACAGGTAGTCCTCAGCTTACAACTGCAACTGAACTCAAAATTTCTGTTGCTAAGCAAGACAGTTGTTAAGTGAGTTTTGCCCCATTTTGTGTCCTTTCTTGCCATCGTTATTAAGTAAGTCACTGCAGTTGTTCAAGTAAGTAACGTGGCCATAATCTGGTTTTCCCATTAACATTGCTTGTCAGAAGGTCACAAAAGGTGATCACATGACCCTGAATCACTATAAAGGTAAAGGTAAAAGTTCTCCTCGCACATACATGCTAGTCATTTCCAGCTCTAGGGGGTGGTGTTCATCTCCGTTACAAAGCTGAAGAGCCAGCGCTGTCCGAAGACATCTCCTTGGTCATGTGGCCGGCATGACTAAATGCCGAAGGCGCATGGAACACTATTACCTTCCCACCAAAGTGGTCCCTATTTTTCTACTTGCATTTTTACATGCTTTTGAACTGCTAGGTTGGCAGAAGCTGGGACGAGTAACGGGAGCTCCCTCTGTTATGCGGTGCTAGGGATTCGAACTGCTGAACTGCAGACCTTTCTGATCAACAAGCTTAGCGTCTTGGACACTGAGCCACTGTGTCCCTACAACTGTCACTACAACTGTCATAAATACATGGCAATGGCCAAGCGTTTGAATTTTGATCATGTGACCATGGGGAGGCCGCAACGATCGTAAGTGTGAAAAATGGACATAAGTCACTTTTTTTCAGTGCTGTTGCAGCTTTGAACTACCACTAAATGAATGGTTGTAAGTCAAGGATTACCTGGAGATGGTTAGCATTGTTTGAAAGCAAAGTTCTATAAAAGTTTGTCTCACGTAAGGAAATGTCAGAGGCTCTAAATCATGTGAAATTCCTTGTTTTGTTTTTTTAAATTGACATCACTTAACCAACTTAAGCTTACATACCTGCTGTTTCTTGTCTAAAAACTTTAAAAAATAAATAACCTCTCAATAGTGTGTAATAATTTATGTCACTCAGAAGTTCCTGAACTAGCAAGAATTTGAAGGCCTTTCAGAAAAACTACATGGTGGGGAATCTTGGGAAGAATGATGTTCCATGGAGAAGAGGCTGCCACCGACAAGGCCCTTTTCTGTGGTCTTATCTCATACATCCTTCATCAATGAGACCTGTAACATGCCCTGCCTTCATGTCCCTGGTGGGTCAGATAGATGTAATGGGGAAGAAGTGGTCCTTCAAATAGCCTGGCCCTAAGCCATGTAGGGCTTTAAACGTGATAACTAGCCCCTTGAATTGCACTCAGAAGTAGATTGGCAGCTGATGCAGCTCCTGCAAATTTCAGTTGCTGAAATCCTCTCTGGAAATACAACTCTCTCTCTGCATGGCACAACATGGGATGGCCTTCTGTCACCTCTCCAAAATTCCACCTGTAGGGTCCATCACAATTAATTAGTCATCCCTCATACAAAGTGCTCAGTGGGACTAGAATCCATGCAATAACCTTCTCTATTGCATTTTCTTTTAATTCTAAACTCTTCTCTGAGCTCCTGGTGACTTCAGTGGCATATCAACACAGTTGTAGTTGGCCACTGTCTTTGGTTTATCACTGAACTTTGAGATATTTTCCCCTCTTTCTAACTTCCTAGGATTCTAGCATTCTGATTTTCTGATCTTTTCTCATCCATGTATTAACCAGTTCTAACTCTAGTTAGTTATTTCTTAAGAGTAGTAGACTAGGAGCTTCTAGATAGAACCTGCAGTAATAATGATATGCATTAGTCAAAAGAGGACAATGTCCCACCAATAAGTAATATCCAGTTCATCATTACTGTGGTCTATATTGCTCATAAAAACCTTTGATTAGAAGCAAAATAGACCAAGTTTCTGTTCTGATTGAATTAATCTTTATGACTTCTATTTAGAGACATTATGAAAGCACCCTCCCTGATTTCAAAGACTGGGGTGGACTGCCTACTGCTGAATTTTATCAGATGAATCACTTTTAATCAAGAAGTTGGTTGCGTTCCATGTGAGGTGTTGGATCCAAATCTAGCGACTTGCTCATTTAGAAGCACAATTTATCTCCTTTGCTCTGTAAAAATAAAATTTCAAACTACAAAGGCCCAATTTTGTTGACTAAAAGCAGGCAAGCTTTGGAAAACTCACAGTAGAGGTTCTAGTTGTAAGGTTGATTTTCAAAACCTGAGTGTATTTAAACATGATCAGTTGGGCATTATTTTGATGTGCGTTCTCCTATTAGCAAGCCATAGATAAGGGAAACTAATTATAGTATTAAATTGAGGGTTTCGTTTTGCCTTTTGTACGCTTCAAGAATGCTGTCAGGGAAGTAAGAATTATATTCCTTTCCTTTGCCAAAGACAAGAGAACTAAAAAAAGAGTAATAGACACTAACGGATGCTTGAAGAGGCTCTTTTTTGGGGGAAGAATTTTTGGGAAAAAAAACAAGAGTCAGAGTTGATGGGGAAAAGTTGCAAAAGAAACAGCATCATGACATGCCTACAGTGGTCCAGAATAAAAAGTTGAAAGGGACTAGGAGGTCTTCTAATCCCACCCCATGCTCAAGCAGGAGACGGTACCATTTCAGACAAACTCACCTGTAGTACCATCTGGCTAACTTGGAAGATAACTTTGTTCAGATTTGGTTAGGATGTGTGTCAGATCCGTGTATCTGTCATTTCTTCAATGGAAGAAGAAAGCGGGGGGAGACTGAGAAAGAAATCCTTATTGATGTAACCTGAATATATTTAATCTTATATCGAATTTGTATAACCTACGCATGATACAATGGAGGGATGAAACCCAGATGGCCGGAAGCTATCACCTCTGGGAGAGACAGCCAGGAGATGAAGAGACCATACAAATTCCACAGTGAGATGTCTCCTGGGAAACTCTGGAAAAGATCGTTCTAAAAACGACGTGGGGGAAATTAACATGTTGGCTCTTTGTTTTACTAAAAGACACATCAAGATAAGGGGAGGGGTTTTAAACTCCCCTATCTATCTCTGCATGCCTGAGAGACCTTAGACGCTGCTTTTAACCCCTACATGAATTGTCTCATCTCAATAAAGGATTCCTTTTGATAGGTTTTGATACGTTTTCAGAAGATCATTCTTCTTAACTGAATGGGAAAAGTTCTGTAGCCTGACATATTTAATATATGTATAGGTTGGGAGACCATGACCAAAATCCCAGTGGAAAATAGAAAAACTTCCCGAGAGGAAATATTGACAAACAGTTTATGTATTTTTTGCCAAGAGAATTAACCAGGCATGTCTATGTTGTCTCTAGATGTCAAGCTCAATTTGAGATAATCTTTATTAACATCTGCCTAAAGTCATTTGCAAACACTTCATGTATATTAAGAAGTTTTATGAGCAATTTTTTTTTAGATTGCTTTTATTATTTCTGGGGTCCTGGGTGCTTTCTGAGCTTGGTTATTTTCTTGCAGAAATTTCATTACCCAACTAGGTAATGTCATTGGTGCTAGAAGGGAGTAGGGTTTGTTCTCTGTTTATACACTAGTGTTGGTGGGAGTATTCTTGGGTGCTTCCTTGGGAGCTGTTGCTTACTATTTGATTGTTTGTGCAAGTTGGTAGTTCTTTGATCGGGATATTATTTATTGATTAATTGGTGGTCCAGTGTTAAGCTTGGTGTTAAAGGTAAAGGTTCTCCTCGCACATACATGCTAGGCATTTCCAGCTCTAGGGGGCGGTGCTCATCTCCGTTACAAAGCTGAAGAGCCAGCGCTGTCTGAAGACATCTCCGTGGTCATATGGCCGGCATGACTAAACGCCGAAGGCACACAGAACACTATTACCTTCCCACCAAAGTGGTCCCTATTTTTCTACTTGCATTTTTACATGCTTTCAAACTGCTGGGTTGGCAGAAGCTGGGACAAGTAATGGGAGCTCACTCCATTACACCATGCTAGGGATTTGAACTACCGACCTGCTGGCCTTTCTGATCAACAAGCTCAGTGTCTTAGCCACTGAGCCACCATGTCCACTCTTGGTGTTAATCATTGCTTATCTGGGTAATGATTTCTGGTAAGGAGATGTTTTGATCTTTTCTTATTTGATTGATGACATTCAAAGATTTGCAACTTACCTCAACTTAGCTACATAATGATATACAACTGAGATAAACACATTTGGAAGCAATAGTAAATCAGAGTGGGAAACATCAAAGGGAAAAAAAGGACAAAAGAGAAGCAATAGATTTAGTTGAAGGGTGTGACACATTAAAAATTGATATTAAGTAAACCATGCATTATATTTTATGTGCAATATATTTAATGCTGGAGCCTGTGGGCACCAAATTGTTGATGAAGAGTTTGCTTGGTGCCAGTCAGTCTTGCAGTCCCATTCAAGTTCGTTTGTTTTCTTATTTAACATAAATTCCATTGTAGCTCATCTGTTTGTTTTTTTATTCACAATAAATTTAATAGGAAATGGGAATGCTGCAAAATCATGTATTCAGCCTCAATGCTCGAAGAAGAAGGAACAGTCATCAAATTTCAAAGGTGTTGAAGACTAGACTAGACTAGAATAACAGAGTTGGAAGGGACCTTGGAGGTCTTCTAGTCCAACCCCCTGCTTAAGCAGGAGACCCTAATATATTTCAGACAAATGTTCCAATCTCTTCTTAAAAGCCTGGAGTACCACAACTTTTGGAGGCAAGTTATATAGAACTAAATCCTCCTTGTCTTATTTTTTGTTAAAAAAATGACATCATCTGAAATACAAAATAGAGTGATTACAATATTGATTGGTAATGCAGCTAAAATCACATAATAGCACATTCTGAAGGAAAGAATACAGTGGCAACTTTATGCTAATTTTTATAGGAGAGTTTTACCTATGGAATTTAGCAAGATATACTTCCTTGGTACCATAGATCAGGTTTTTGTATTAGCAAGCAGTATTTCTAAAAGCATTGTGCTTCATGGTCCCAAAACATTCCTTATACATCAATGAATTGTTTTATTTATTTTATTAGACTTTTATCCCATCTTTTTATTTTTATAAATAACTTAAGGTGATGATCGTATCTAATACCCCTTCTTCCTTCTTTTTTCTCCACAGTAACAACCCTGTGAGGTGAGGTGAGGTGAGGTGAGACAAAATGGCTGACCTAAAGTCACCCAGCCTGGGGCTATTTTTCCAGATAATAACATTTGTTTTCCGTTTTCCCAATAACATAAATTGGATAGTCGTACCTTAGAAAATTGACTTGGTGCCACATATTTGTTGCTTTTAATGTTTTCATTTGTTCAGATGTATAGTTTAAATATAATTTTAGACATTGTTTTAAATTTTGATTGGGAGCTGCCCATAGCAGGTTAGAAGATGGGAAGCAATATAAATATTTTAAATAAATAAATTATATATATATATCATCACAAAATCTCCAGAACCGTAAAGCCTACAAACCTGAAATTTGGCACATATGTTCCTCTTGGCTTCTTGGTGCTCACTCAGAAAGGATTTTTCAAATGGTCATCATCAGAGCATTAGTATTTCCTACATTATTATTAACATGCTCTGATGTCCTCCTGGAATACGGCTCAGTATGGAGGAGCAGGTGGGAGCCGTCGCCAGGGGGGCTTTTGCCCAGGTTCGCCTGGTGCATCAGCTGCGCCCCTACTTGGACTGAGATTCCCTATGCACGGTCACTCATGTGCTCATTGCCTCCCATCTTGACTACTGCAATGCTCTCTACCTGGGGCTGCCCTTGAGGACTATACGGAGGCTTCAACTGGTACAGAATGCAGCCGTGCAGGCGGTGATGGGAGCGGCCCGATTCTCCCATGTGACACCCCTCCTGCGCGATCTTCATTGGTTGCCAGTTGCCCTCTGTGTAAGATTCAAGGTGCTGGTATTAACCTATAAAGCCCTGCATGGCTCAGGTCCAGGGTACTTGCAGGAGCGCCTCCTACCAGCATCGAGGTCCAATCGCCCGGTACACTCCCACAGGCAGGCCCTCCTGGGGGTCCCATTGGCCAGACAATGTCAGTTGGCGGTCCCCCAGGGGAGGGCCTTCTCTGTGGAGGCACCCACCCTTTGGAATCAGCTACCTCTAGAGCTGCGTTTGGCCCCAGACCTGCACTCCTTCTGCCGTGATCTCAAGACTTGGCTGTTTGTACAGGCTGGCCTGGACTGAGCAGGGTTGGGAATTTTAGTTTAAGGGTATTTTAATTAGATTTTATAATTGGATTAGATTTTGATAAATGTTGTATTTATTGTTTATATATTTCTATGTAAGCCGCCCCGAGTCCCCTCGGAGATGAGGCGGCATATAAATCCAATTAAATAAATAAATAAATAAATAAATAAATAAATAAATAAATAAATAAGGAGTTCTATTCCCCCTCCCCACCTGAAACGAAGTCTGTTTCAAATGCAAAACACAAGCAGAGGAGAGGAGTTTCAGTTTCAGTGTTAGTTTCCCAGCAGCAACCACCTTTAGTACAGAACACTTGAGCTAAGCCATGTCCAGGCTCCTTGCTGTCTCCTTCTTGCTCACACAGCAAATACTGCTTCACTTTCCAAACAGCCCTCAACTCTCTCACACACTGACAGGACACTAGACAGATGAATACCGATGGATGCTGGTAGGCAGAGGCACAATTTTTTTCCCTTATTTTCTTCCCTAAAAACTAAGCCCGATTACATAGTTTGGTAGCGAAGCAGGGGTATAGAACTAGTAAATGCATAAAATAATATTCATGCTTGTAACTATCGTAAGCAAGGTTGCTTTTTCCTTGTTTGTCAGCTTTGCTGATTTCCATACTGGAAGTGCGGTCTGTGTCAAGATGAAAGATTAGTCTTTGCTGTGATAAGGAGCATTCAGAAGGCACCTAAAAATAATAACAGGCTGTGGGTTTCCTATTTTCCTTGTCCTTTGAATAATTGCCAAGTCCATTTCCCTATGTCTGTCTGCTCTCAGAGGAACTGGCATAAAAATATGTAGGTCATCCCCATTAGTCAGTTCCTAGGTTGTTGTCTTTGATCAGGAGGAAAAAGCAGGAAGAGAAGAAAAAAAAAACCCAAGCTGTCAAACCTTGTTTTATCATTTGAACAAAGTCAGCAGATCTGTGCTGGCAGTTTTCTAGCCGTATTAAGCCAGGAGTAATGGCGTTTCTCTTCCTGTGAGAGAAAGAGGCAAAAGGTTTGTGTGTATGAGAGTGTGTGTGTGTGTGTGTGTGTGTGTGTGTGTGCAGCACAGCAGGGGGCATCTCCTGCGAAGGATGATGTCAGGTGTCTCGTGATTTCCTTGTCAAACATGTCGCAGGCCGCCACAGGAAGAACCTCATCGTGGAAAAAGTGTCAGAATCCTGCAGCGCAGGCAGTCTCCTCGGCTTACGACCACAACTTTGAGCTCAACGTTTCTGCTGCAAAGCAGGATATTTGCTAAGCGAGCTTTGTCCCATTTTGCGACCTTCCTTTCCCGCCATTGTTAAGTGGATGGCTGCCGTGGTTAAGTTAAGAAGTTGATCGTTAAGCGAGCCTGACTTCCCCATGGGGATTTTACTTGTCAGAAGGTTGCAAAAGGGGATCTTATGACACCTGGGACGCTGTGGCCGTCATAAATATGAACCAGTTGCTAAACATCCGAATGTAAATCACGTGACCAGGGGATGCCGCAACAGTCAGAAGTGTGAAAAATGGTCAGAAGTCACTTTTTTTCAGTGCCATTGTAACTTCGAATGGTCATTAAGCAAATTATTATAAATCGAAGACTACCTGTATGTATTGTGTGTGTGTGTATGTATGTGTGTATGTATTGTGTGTGTGTGTGTGTGTGTGTTTGTGTGTGTATCTCTGAGCATCCATCATAACAGATGGTCATAACTTTTTTCTGTGCCGTTGTAACTTTGAATGGTCACTGAGCAACGATCGTAAGTCGAGGATTACCTGTGATACATAAAAAGGTTCTTCTTTAGCAATAATTTAAACATGCAAAAGCATTGCATGATGGAGAAAAAATGAAATCATGTAGATTGTGTGGACCTATGGTAGCACAATAACTCAGCTGCGCACATCAATATTTATAGACATACCTCCTTCCCTTCAGTTTGATGGGGGTGGAGGGGTGGGGAAATGATCTCAATTTGTTTTGATTTCTGGCTTCCTAAAAAAAGAAAAATTAGACCGAAGGTTAGGCAGTTTTTGTCTTCAAAGTTTAAAGGAATTGGGGAATAGACCAGTAGTGGGATTCAAACAATTTTACTACCGGTTCTGGGGGCGTGGCTTGGTGGGTGTGGCAGGGGGAAGATACTGCAAAATCCCCATTCCCTCCCCACCCCACTAACCTGCTTTCCAGCTCCGTTCTCCTGTGCAGGGCAACAAAAGAAGACTCAGCCAATCAGCTGGGACTTGGGAGGCAGAGAATAGATGCTGGCGGGGCCAGTCAGAGGTGGTATTTGCCGGTTCTCCAACCTACTCAAAATTTCTACTACTGGTGCTCCAGAACTGGTCAGAACCTGCTGAATATCACCTCTGGAATAGACAGAAATGCTTTGTTTTCCATTATATGTTATCAGACTGAGAGTTTGAGGCATCCTTCCGATTTCCTGCTTCACTCACTTCCACAGCGAAGTTACACCTTTTCCCAACATCAGAAACAAACTGATCAAAGAAAGAGGGAGAGAAATTGAGAAGAAATTCACAAGCAACCTGAGAAAAGGGGGGCATTGAGTATCATTTTGTCCCCACTTCCAAGAAGGATGAAAATCTGCAAAATCGTAGATCAGTCAAATAAAAGTGATGTATGTATGCATGTGTATGTGTGGTTGTGTGTGTGTGAATATATACATACACACACACCGTACACACACACATATACACATCTATATATCTACATATCTACATCTATCTATCTGTCTGTCTGCCTGTCTGTCTCTATCTGTGCTTATCTATCTGTCTGTCCGTCCATCATCTATCTATCTATCTATCTATCTATCTATCTATCTATCTATCTATCTATCTATCTATCTATCAAATCATGGAGAAAAGTAACCAGAACTAAGGAGAAATTCCCTAACGGTTATAGCAATCTGCCAATGGAACAGCTTGGCTTCATAAGTTGTGGATCCTCCATCACTGGAGGCTTTCAAGAAGAGATTGGACAACCATTTGTCTGAAATGGTATAGGGTCTCCTGCTTGAACAGCGGGTTGGACTAGAAGACCTCCAAGATCCCTTCTAATGCTCTTCCTCCAGGTCTTTCTATAACCCTGGCCTTGTACATGTGTGCATCATTATATATGCACACATTTATTTTCTAACTGCGCACGAGGAGGTGGCTTTTTATCATAATGCTGGACATTTTAAAAAATGTTTCTCGTGTGTGTGTTTGTGTGTGTGTCTCACACGCACACCCTTAGATGACCCACACCCACCCTTCCTGCTCACTAGCTCGTATGACAGCAACGTATGGGTGTGATGGATTTGTTTACGCAACGAAGAACCAAATGAGGTGGACTTATCAAGACATCTACCCCTTGCCCCAGCCTTCCTTATAATATTGAAAACACCCACAGAAAATAGTTCTGAATTTATCTCATTCCCCATTTGCGAGCGATGAGATGTATAGAGGAACCGCATTTTCCTCTGAAGACAAGCTTTCTTTCCCAGCAGTAAATACAATGTTTGCAAAATGGAAAAGAGCCATTCCAGAGCTGTTACAAGTCTACTGAATAATTGAATTATTACTCACTGGTGACCAGTGGAATTTGTTACCTGCATGGTTTCAGGCCTGAATCAAAGTAATTACACTCACAGTGTCAGCAAGGTGAAATAATAGCACCAGGCTGTTTGGAATGCATAGGCAATTCTGATCAGAGGGCTTGGGGGGAAAGGAGGGGCCTTAATAGCACCGGTAGAGTCGCCTTCTTTCTTTCTTCCTGATCCCCACGACTAAAGACATGCATTCTGTTTTGCTTCACTGGGGATGACAGTAAAAGGAGCTGCAACATTCATCTTCGGGGAAATTAGCAGACAGTCTTCAACAGAAGTGACGTGAATGGGCTGTCATTCCTATTCCGTGGATGAACCCAGCTGATGCTACTACAGGTGGTAGTTCTCTCACCCTAATCCCTGCCTCTTAAGTTAACCCAAATATTCCTTCATTAGGAGTGGTGGCAGCCCTGGCAACAAGTTTCTCACTCAATGCAGGCTAACAAGGCTGTCCAGCAGGGAGATGTGTAATTGTCTGCCACATCTATTCATCTCCGCCCCTGCCTTTTATCCCCAGAGCTAGGGTGGAGCTTCGCTAGCAGGGGTGGCTCTTCCATCCCAAGGATCAGCCCACAGATTTCCACTGCTCTCCTCTCCTCTGCCTTCTGCGCATCTGCATATTAGGCACTGGACCCAGCTGTTCCTCCTATTCCTCATCAGCTACCTCCTGACCTGGGGGCTGTTGATTCTCCATCTGAGGCTGACAGGCAGTCCAGGCTCTGTCTTTGTCTCTCTCTCTCTGACAGCTCCATTCCCTCTTCCCCCTTCGGAGCTCTCAGGTGGCCTTGATGCTGGCCCTGATTCTCACGCCTCCTCCTCCTCCTCTGATTCGGCTGCTGGAGGGGCCGGTGGCCGACAGGCCACAACACCTTGGTAATCAACTGTAAATCCCCAAATATCCATCAGCTTGTCTACCTTCTGTTTATTATATCTATTATAGTTTTCAAACTAGGTTAGGGAAGGTAGATTTGTTTTTGTTTTCATTTAATGCTTCTCTGCTTTATACTAGGGGGCCACATATTACAAGAAGAAAATAGGACAAGAACATAAAGCTCAATTTAATGAAATGCAGGGAAAAGTATAAATTAAAGCAGGTAATACAATAATTTGAGAGCCTTGGACCACCTCCCAAATTTTGTGCTTGTGCTTTGGAGGGCAAATGCATCGAGCAGACTTTTGGAAGGAAACAAGGGATGTTTCGGTCATTAATGTCAGATTACATTCCTGTCACAATACAGTCTCTAGGAATCAATGTGAATTGCCCTGCCACCCCCATTTGTGACTCCACCTCACTATTTAGTCTGATTAAACTGATCATCATCAACAGATGCAGAAGGTTCGGGCAACTGTTTAATAAAAGCAGAATAAATCCAAGCTATCTGATAAAAAAATGCTGGCTGCTGTAAGAAAAAAAGTTCATGATTTCAATTATTGGAGCGCTGCCGTCAAAATCCTTTTGCAAATTAGATCCACTCAGAAGCGAACAGAGTCCCCGGAGTGAATTCATAATTTACAAGACAGAAAGACTTGACTCATTCAAGACGAGGTCATGAATTCCTTGGCTAATGAAATGTTACATGAAGTGTTTCTTTCACTTTAACAAACGCACCATTTCATGCTTCTGGAAATGACTACCAGGAGAATTTATAGGTGTAGGTAGCAATTTGGCCTCTTGACAGGAAGAAAACGGACTCCATATCTGTGCAGTAGGGAACTAAAAAGATCCCTAAGATGCTACTTGTTGTAGGATGAATTCCTTTATGTTTGGACTAGTGATTCAAATATGTACCAAGTTTTCTCCTTTCATTGCACGTAGCTGAACTTAGCTCGGGGGGGAAATTGCTTTATGCTTCATCACTGAATATACGGTGACCTTGATAAAATAAGGAGTTGGTTAACTAGACACCTGGGAATGCAGAAATAATAGAACGCACCCAAGACCTATATGGACCTTCGAAAGAACGACAATTTAGGATTTCAAACTGGCATTTAAATGAATCTAGATTGAGATTATAGAGAACCATGGGGATGATTTTAGGGGAGAACATGGTGGCTTTTAGCAAAACATGATTTAACCCAAGAGAACATTAGGAAAAAATTAAGCTGGCTCTGCTTTAACTCCTATAGTTAAAGAACCCGTTTATTTGCTCGTCTGAATATAGGTACTCCTGGACTTGCAACCATTTGTTTAACAGCCACTCAAAGTTACAACAGCACTGAAAAAAGTGACCTATGACCATTTTTCACACCACCGTTGCAGCATCTCCGTGGTCATGTGATCCAAATTTAGACGCTTGGCAACTGGCATGTATTTATGATGACTGCACTGTAATGGGGTCATGTGATCATCTTTGGTGACCTTCAGACAAGCAAGGTCTAGCAGGAAGCTGCATTCACTTAATAACCACGTTACTAACTTAACTACAGGGATTCACTTAACGGCTTGGGCAAGAAAGGTCATAAAATGGGCCAAGACTCCCTTAACAACAGCTTCTCTCAGCAAGAGAAATGTTGGACTCAATTGTGGTTGTGGTTTGAGGACTACCTGTATAAGCTTAGTAAGCTGCCTTTGGGAGAGCTACATAAAAAGTTGTACTGTATGCATTGCCATGAAATGGAGATCAGGGAAGACCACGGAACTGCTACAAGAAGTGGTTGAGCCAACCCAGCCATGGGAGGAAATAGTCATGGACTTTATAGAAGAGCTCTGAGAAAATGGGGGGAATATTGTAATCTGGACAGTAGTTGACCTGTTCGCCAAGCAAGCCCACCTTGTAGCTTGTTCGAGCCTCCCATCAGCCCAGTAGCTAGCCAGGATGTTTCTGCAGCAGATCTATAGACTTCACGGAGTGCCAAAACACATAATCTCAGACAGAGGGGTGCAATTTATGGCTAAGTTCTGGAAGGAATTCATAAAGCTAATAGGGTCCTCCCAGGGGCTCAGTTCTGCATTTCATCTGAGCACGAACAGGGCCACGGAACGAGCTAACGCAATGGTGGAGCAGTACCTACATTGCTATGTCAACTATCAGCCATCAAACTGGGTAGAAGTTCTGCCATTTTCTAAGGTTGCATACAACAATGCAATGTATTGCAGCACTGGACTCACCCTGTGTAAAATAGCCGCAGGTGTGGAATATGTGCCCATGACATTCTTAGCACATATTCATTCTTCATTCCTGGCACATATTCATCATCCATTATCAGTCACTGTTTTGCAGCTGAATCATCTTGATAGATTTCCATATTGTTTGCTGGACTCAAGTAGCAGAATAGCCTAGACTGGTCCAACATCTTCATCTAAAATTTATTTGATGTCTCTATTGAAAGCTTCAAAGGATTATGCATCCAAATTGACAACCAGAGCTCAAAATTTCATAAGGAATATCGGCCACAAACTAAGAAATGGATGGGTGGGTGGATCACGGTGCTATTATATCACAGTTGACTCTTGGTGACCACAAAGACACAATTTCTCCACGATGATTTGTCCCAAATCTGGTCATACAATGGCGCACTCGTCCCGAATGTAACTCAGCTCATCCACATTACAACTGGTCACCTTCTTCTCTTTCCTTCCACTTTCCCAGCATTAAAAACTTCTCCAGAAAATTAAGTCTTTACAGATTGTGACCGAAGTAGGATCATTTAAGCCTGAATAAGGAATAGATACTTCAAAACAAGCTTTCCAAATGAAAGGATGAATGCTCTGGACAAACCCTTCTGCATAAGAATCTGAAGAGAAACGTCGCCTGAGGATTGAGGCAAAAAGCAATTTATGGCATGAACATCTGCATTCCTTTCTTTCCTGCTTTCCTGTAATAGTCTTGACAGCAGTGAAATACCTACAATATACTAGCACAGTGATTTAGACTGCGGACAGTTTCTTTTGAATGCAGAATCCAATTATATGAGAACACCTGGAGTGGTTGATACGAAGCTTTGCCTAGACAGAAGAGCCAGCTAAAATATGCTGCTTTGGGTGATGACAATGGTTGTGCGGGGCACTTTGGCACGGGTCTAGAAAGACTCTTACAATGCAAACGAAGGTTAAGGACAAGCTGACAATTTAACAAATGCTAGAACCAGTGGCCAAAATTATGCACATCTGAAGAAGACAATGTCTATGCTGCAGTGATAATTACAGGACCAGCTGTGTTGGAAGGGAGTTAAAAAGGTTTCATGGAGAATCATTACAAAGAAAAGGAGAAGGGAAAAATATATTTTATGTATAAGCAGAGAGATATGGGCCTGTATCTTACTTTCTAGCAAAGGTTTTTTTTAATGATTTGCTATGTTTATTCTTCTGGGCTGCCACCAGGAACCAGCATCTCTTTCACATTAATAGTTAATAGTTTCTTTTTTTTACAAATATGAAAGGTCACATTAGATTTTCTTCTGTTACCTGTGTATCGGCCCTCCTTTCCCAATACTCACTGGTTTCCAAGCCATCGCCTCTGGTACAAAGTATTTTGTGATCACTTAAATGAATGGCCATGTAGCGTACTTGGGAGATGAAATACTTCATCACAAAATGGTGAAAAGTTTCAGTTTTAGCATGCAGAGATTTTGAAAACTGAGTATTAGCTTGAAAGGTTAAACTTCAGTAATGTACACTTCGATAGCTTTAGTTATTATTATTTACTAGCTCCATACCAATGCTTCGCTACGAAACTATGTGGTCGGGTTTAGTTTTTGGGTGTAGGGGAAATCTATCTCTGCCTACCAGCACCCATTGGTATTCATCTGGCTAGCATCCTGTCAGTGTGTGAGAGAGTTGAGGGCTGTTTGAAAACTGAAATAGTATTTGTTGTGTGAGCAAGAACGAGACAGCAAGGAACCTGGGCGTGGCTTAGCTCAACTGTTCTGTACTAAAGCTGCTTGGTTCTGGGAAACTAAAACTGAAACTGAAACTCCTCTCCTCTGCTTGTTTTTTGCATTTGGAACACATTTCTTTTCAGGTGGAGAGGGGGAGTAGAACTCCTTAGCATCAAAGCATGTTAATAATAATATAGGAAATACTAATGCTCTGATGGTCATTTCAAAAAATCCTTTCTGAGTGAGCACCTAGAAGCCAAGAGGAACATACGTGTCAAATTTCAAGTTTGTAGGCTGTACGGTTCTGGAAATTTTGTAATGATGTGTGAGTGGTATTTCGCTTTTTTATATGTAGATTTAGCATATGACATATGGACTAACAATATATATTTAACTTCAACTAGATTAGTAAAACACAATAAAATATAAATATTAAAAAGATCTATGTTCAAATACCAATGGCTAGGCCATCTAACCATTGAAGTGCAGCATCATTTATATCTTTTAAAAAATTCTCCTAACTACAAAGTGCCGATGGTCTTTCCAACCTGCTTCTTCAAAATCCAACTTTCACTTCTATAGAGTGTCACAGAAACTGCCATTGCTTCTGTCATGGAGTAAAAACAGCTTCCCTGCTAATTAGAGGTGAGAGACCGTGCTTTTCTTCTGCTGTATACTTTGATTAAATAAAACCCAGAAAATAATCTAAGAAACATCTTTTTATTTACAAAAATAACAAAACCTAATGGACTGCATTACCAGCAGCTAATCACACACAAAGGCATATACAGGAATATAAAGGAAGTGAAGGAAAAAACTTTTGAAGCATGCACAGTAAATCAGAAATCACAAGACATCCTTATCTCATTACTATGGAGACAAGATAACAAATGTTCTAGCAGGCTTTGAATAACTGCCTGCAAATATTAGCTAGCCTAAATGCTTAGCAGACAAATCAAAATAATGTAGTGACAGCTTCCATGATTCTATTTGTAGCAGGGGTGGGATTCTACCAGTTCAGACCGGTTCGGGCGAACCGGATGTTAAGGTTACCACTGGTTTGCTGAACCACTATTTCAACCAACCGGCTGGCCCTGCCCACCCCTTCCCTCCCAGGGGTCTCTACGTGGCCCATTTTCGATGGAGGTAAGTGCAGGGTCCAAGCGGAGGCTCTGGGCGGGGGAAAACTGGGCTTTCTGGAAGTCTGGAAACAGGTCTGTTTCCGGCTTCCAGTGGGCCTCCAGAGGCCAGAAAAGGCTATTTTCGCCCTCCTAGAAGCCCTGGGGAGGCCTCTGGACCCTTGGGAGGGCAAAAACTGGCCTTCCTGGAAAAACCGGAAGTGAAAAAATAGGCTTATTTCTGGCTTCTGGTGGGCCTCCAGAGGCCAGGGGAGGCTGTTTCTGCCCTCCCAGAGGCCTGGGGGAGGCCTCTGGACCCTTGGGAGGCAAAAATGGCCTCCCCTGGGATCTGGAGGCCCATCAGAAGCCGGAAACAGAACGTTCAGGTAGGCCATGGCCACATCCACCCAGCAACTGGGCAGTGAACTGGTTGCTGGGATTTGTAGGCACTGTGTAAAGTTTCCTTAATGCCTGAGCTGAATTCCCTACTTTCGTAAGGAAGAAATGTGAAATTTTGCATTTTTTTTCCTTAAAAAGAAAAAAAAGTTTCCCACTGCAAAGTTGTTTGAGGAAAGAAAAATTAAAAAGCACTTGTGACTTCAGAAAATATGCTTTACTTTCCCTGAACACTAGGATGTGATATCGGAGGTCATCCTAGCACATGGGTATCAAACTCAAGGGCCGGAGGCCGGATCCAGCTGCAAGGTGCTTAGATCTGGCCTGTAGGGCCTCCCAGAAAACAAAAAAGGACTGGCTTGTGGTGCCTCTGCCAGTGAAAAAGAACTCAGGAGAGCTGCGCTTGGCCCTCCTGAGTTCCGTTTTCGCTGACAGAGAGTTGCAGGAGGCCGTTTCAGCTGAAAATGGAGCTCCGGAGCCCATTTTCACTGACAGAGTGCTCAGACCACCACAGGTGCCCCCCCCAACACAAGTGACATTATCCTGGCCATGTCCACCCAGCCCCCAAAGGTCAAACACAACCTTGATGTGACCCCCCAATGAAATCAAGTTTGATACCCCCTGCCCTAGCCTATTAGGCACCATGTTCCTTGGGTTGCATTCATACCCATTACTTCATTCAGATGTTCTTCAGGGCCCCCTTGTTTCCTCTTAACACTTTACACCTTGTGATGCACAGCTTGGGGTCTTCTTACCAAGAAGGAAACATTTCACAAAGTTGGGGAACCAAGAAAACATTTGTGTTGCTGTTCTCTCTCTCTCTCTCTTTCTCCATGGCTAGATTCAAATTTTCTGTCTGAGGAGGATGCACCTTACTCCTGAACAGAAAAGGCTGCAAGGCACCAAATCACAAGTGAGGTATCTCTAAGGTGAGACTTTTAACTAGGCTGGCATTCATTCCATCCTCTGTATTTCTTTTTCCACTCATCAGAAGACTTACAAGAATTCGAGGGCAGAAGCCAGGAGAGGCAGCAGCAGAGTGGGAATTAAAAAAAAAAATACAGAACCAATTCTGCCTAAATACAGATAACTGAGCCACAAATATTATTCATTATTTTTAGAAGGCAGGGGAAGATCACACAAGATCACTTGAAGGAAGTCAGAAGCAATTTATTTTCTGCGGTACTTACATTCTTTGGTTAGCAACGGCTGTAGATTAAAGCCTATTTACAGGCTCAGGGTGTATTGTGAGTTTGGGAGAAAGGAGGACAGAATAAATTACAGCCCTTGGCAAATAACTGGGAAGCTGACTCTCTCGTGTTTAAGATCATCGTTTCTTTCTGAATCGCTCTGGGGAATGAAGCAGCAAAGGGCTAAGCGTCAGAGGAATTCTGAGAGAGATTTACAAGGGCAGCAGAAAGGAAGGCCATTTTTCCTGCAGTTTCCATGCCTTTAAACAAGTATCTCTAGAAAAGTATTGCAGGCTGGAAAGGCTTTCCCAATTGACTCTTTGTGGGGCAGTTTTGTACCAATAGCACGTAGACTTATTATACTGCTTCACCGTGTTTTACAGCCCTCTCTAAGCGGTTTACAGAGTCAGCGTGTTGCCCTTGACAATCTGGGTCCTCATTTTACTGACCTCGGTAGGATGGAAGGCTGAGTTGATCTTGAGTCGGTGGGGATCGAACTCCTGGCAATGAGCTGAATTAGGCTGCGATACTGCATTCTAACCACTGGGCCACCGCAGCTCTTATATCTAAGACAAGGATGAACAGGCTGGGGGATGGAGTGGTACACATGATGAAACATCATTTGGTTAGACAAAAGCTCCCAAAAATTGAAGCTCAGCTCAGCTCAGGTCAATTGAGCCCAGCCCAGCCCAGCCCAGCCATTTGTATTCAGAATGCAAAATACAGAATAATAGTGTTAGAAATGATCTTGGAGGTCCAGTCCAACCTCCTGTTTGAGCAGGAGACCTTATACCATTTCAGACAAGTGGCTGTCCAATCTCTTCTTAAAACCTCCAGTAATGGAGCACCCACAACTTCTGAAGACAAGCTAGAACTCACAAGCTCCTGGTTTCTAAGGCCAGCACCTTAATAGTGGTTCCCACAAATTTTTATCAAATTAACTATTTTCTGAGGAAGTCCTAAACAAACTGAAAAGAGTTTAGATTTTCTAAAGGCTAAGTTACCAAGTGGTTAACGTTAAGCAAGGGTGTGTTTACGAAGCTGCTGGGTTGTTTGTTGATCTGGGGGAAAAAAATCCCACTGTGAATTTATCAAGTGGCTTTTCTGAATATGTTTACCCCAGATTGCCGCTCTTGAGAGCTATATTCAGGTTAGGATTAAATCAAACCTAGGAACTTCTCGTTCCACAGTGTGTTTTCATTGATGTATTTGTTGTGTTTATATTCCTGAGAGAGATACTGACCCATTTTGCCTTCCAGCCTGCTTCCCTCCGTGCTATTTTCTATTGGGAAACTAAATAGGAAGAATAGCTAAATCCAGGCATGTTTGATGCTGAGCTGGGAAGTCAAAGAACCACAGGGTCCTGGTTGCAAAATCAGGATTGCCATCTTGACTTTTTTGACCTGTGGACCTATCTGCTAAATCCCTCATCATTTATGATAAAGCTCTTGCAGAGAAAGTAGAGGAACGTGTTAACGTGGAACAATATATGCAGGTTTTATATTTGATATTCTTTGTTTGTTCTTGCTGGCTTGATACACTTTTGATGCCCTGAGCCTTCCTACCATTTAGTATCCAACTGCAACATTTGGTGTTGAAATGCAGATACCTAGCAAGGAATATGTCTGGGGTCTGTTACTGATTTTCCTTTCCCCCTTGCGGAGTTATCTTCATAATGAGCAAAAGAAAAAGAAAGCTTATACTGCCACCTCTTGGAAAACCTGTGTCTTTTGGGGAGTTAAATTTTACATTGCTTTTGTAAGCATTTGAATATCTGTATTTTAGTAAGAGCACAGTGCAGTGATTTAAAAATGGGAAAGGAAGGAAGGAAGGGGAAGGGAGGAGAGGGAGGAAAGGAAGGGAAGGGAAGGGAAGGGAAGGGAAGGGAAGAGAAGAGAAGAGAAGAGAAGAGAAGAGAAGAGAAGAGAAGAGAAGAGAAGTTCTTTATTGATGACATGTGATTGGACACACAAGGAATTTGTCTCCAATACATAAGGAAAAGGGAAGGAAGGAAGGAAGATCTTTATTGACCAAAGTGTCACTTCCTTACATACATAAGGAATTTGTCCCAGAGAGGAGAGGGGAGGGGAGGGGAGGGGAGGAAAGGAAAGGAAGGAAGGAAGGGAAGGGAAGGGAAGGAAGGGAAGGGAAAGGAAGGAAAGGAAGGAAAGGAAGGGAAAGGAAGGGAAAGGAAGGGAAAGGAAGAGAAAGGGACATGCACACACACACAACTGGCTTGGGAGAATGTATACTGTAATATGGTTGCTTATACAATTGACACCCTATAGCTACGATGTAAGAAAGAGAAAGAAAAAGGACCTCTGAATAGGGAAGTCTAGTTGGCCTAATCCAACCACAGCTCCAAAGAGGTTTGGAATACAGGATGCTGTACTAAAGCTGATGGTCACAAGACCATCTTGTTCCAGTGTATATGAACCCCTGAATGTCTCCAAGCCAGGAATGCATGTCACTGGCCTCTAGGCAATTGCCCCCAAGGAAAAGGAACTTCTCACTTAGCGATGTAAATTTTGAGCTCAATTGTCGCTGTAAGTCAAAGATTACCTGTATATACTGCATGCGTAAATATTGATTTTTCTGCATTGTCCTTCGTTACTGTAAAATTTTAAGCTGTTTCGGAAAGATTCAGAAAGGTGATATACATCCTTCACTTCTAAATACCCCCCCCCACTCAAAAAAAAAAACACATTACAGCTGTCTTTGCAGAGATCTTTTGCTGCACGATGTGGACTGTTCAATGTGGCAATTTTATGGAACTTACAGATAATGCCATTCTACCATGGTAAACAACTTATGTTCCGTCTCCCTCCTGACTTTAGTCCAGATAAGGATAATTGCCTGGAAATTCTCTTTACTAAATTGTCATTTTTCTCCCTTGGACAGACTTTATTGCATCTCTTGTTATGGGATCCACAAAAATAGCCTCGCAGCAAATCTTTGTGGTGTGAAATTCTCCTGCTTCAACGCTCAAACAATGGCACTCCACAAATGAGTTTGTTATTAGTATGTAAGGGAAATGCCCTCCCCCACAAAACGGGGGGGGGGGAAACGAATATAATATTGATTGAATTTACGAAGCTGGCTTGTTGCAATATCAGAAATGCTCTGAGCAAACCCTATTACACTGGAGAGGCATTAATTTAAAAAATGCAATTAATTTTAAAAAGGAAAGGGACAGAGTTGCAACAATTATGCTGCATTTAGTCCTCGACTTACAACCACTGTTCGAAGTTACAATGGCACTAAAAAAAAGTGACTTATCACCAGTTTTCACATTTATAACCTGTTTTGACCTAGGCTTCCCCAACAGCATGAAGCTGATTCCTCATCCCGATAAACCCCTTTTATTTAATTTACAGTGAATTCCTCTCCGGCAAAGTCCTGGCCAACAATCTTTCAAGATACTTCACAATTACAGGCCTTTATCAGGCTTGGAGAGTTGCCAGGCCGATATCTTTCAGATGCCACACTGTAGCAGACAATACTTTGCAAGAATGCAGAAACAGATCTTCACCCAAATGAACTAATTGTCTCCTGCAAAATCCCACTCCCCTTTCGCTCCTCTTTTATTCCTTATGGGAGGGGACACCTGTAGCTTTACTCCCAATTTGAACTGTTCCCTTCTTCTGGCAGCTCTGCACATGCACACATAGGGAACAGGCTCCAGCTGCTCTTCTGCCTCACTGATGTCTGACTCCAAAGGCAGCTGATAACTGTCGGACGGCCCTGGCCCCATCTCTGCCTCTGATGCAGAGCCCTCATCAGAGCCTTCCCCAGATTACAGGACTGGCCCATGTTCCTCCCCAACCTCCTCACTGTCCGAATCTGCTGCCAGCTCCGCTGGCTGCTGACGGGCCACAATGTAACCGTTGCAGCATCCCCATGGTCACATGATCAAAATTCAGACTCTTGGCAACTGGTGTATATTTATGATGGTTGAAGTGTCCGGGGGGGAGGGGTGTTGTCATGTGATCCCCTTTTGCGGCCTTCTGACAAGCAAAGTCAGTGAGGGGAAGCCTGGTTCACTTAATGACCGCATGATTCACTTAACAACTGCAGTGACTTGTTTAACTACTGTGGCAAAACGGTCATAAAATGGGGTGCTGCAACTCCCTTAACCACAGCCTTGATCGGCAATGGAAATTTTGGGCTCCATGATGGTCGTAAGTCAAGGACTACCTGGCATCTGTTTCTCCAAACGACAGATTATTCACCAAATAATTACCCATGAATTATGGATGCTATCATACATAGGCCAAGACAACCAAACCTGCTTGGAGAAAGGACCATGGTATAAACTGATATTTCCCAAACTTGTCATCTTGAAGAAGTATGGATTTCAACTCCCAAAATTCCCCAGCCAGCCAGGCTGACTGGGGAATTCTGGGAATTGAAGTCCATACCTCTTCAAGCTGTCAAGCTTCAGAAACATCAGTATATCAACAGTGGCAGATAATTCTGCCAAAAAGCCTGAATTAATCTCAAAAACCAGCCCTTGTAGGGCTGTGGGGGAAGCTTCCTTCCTGCTCTTGTAAATGTTAACCATTTTATAATGCTTCCCAATCTTCTCCTATCAAGCAATCTCTTCTTTTCTCCTCATCTCAAACCGTTTTTTTTAAATCCTTCTCTGTTTAACCACTCCTTCCTCTTATCTCCTTTTTTTCCCCTTCTTCTTCTTTTACCGTTTGTGTTGGTAGAAGGGAGATAAATACACAGATGAGTGATATGTTTGGGTGCCACCATTTTTTGTGCACGACAGAATAGTTAACATATGCAGATTGGCGGTCAATTAATGTTATAAATGGACTACCTTTCCCTTACAGACTATTAATTTTAATCCGTCATTAAAATCACTGATTTGTCATTTATATTATTGGCGTCCCTCATCCCTGCATCATTTTGTCTGGGGGGAAGAGTGTCACAGATCCACAAGTAAGTTTAATGCACTCACGTATGAAAGGCGGGGGGAGATAGTGTGTGTGTGTGTGTGCATGTGTACACACCTAATTTTTACCGAGGGGGAGGAGTTGTCTTACATTTAGAATTGCCTGCATGGTTTAAATTTGGTAAATGGAAAAAGAAACAGAGAAGGTTTCTTGGTTGTCGCTGTTGTTGTGTTGTTATGCTCTTGAAATGTCGCATCTGAGAGGGGAACTGATGGCCAGTAATTAGGAACACATCACAGGAATGCCCTTGATGCATCATTAACTTAGGAAACTTATGAATGTCAATGAAAGGAAACATTCATATAATTCCACAGGACATCATCCCCAACAATCTGCACCTGTCTTCAGCGGGGAAGGGACACAGGGCAGAAAACATCCTGCAGCCAAAAAGGCTCCACACCCATTTTACACTACTCAGGTGACCCTGAAGACACAGATAAACCTCCAAGTGGCCCCAACGACTCTCTAAAAAGGATGCAAATGACCAGCTGTCTGCAAGGAATATAAATCCTTCCATTCCCCACCATCTGGTCAGAGTTGAAGAAGCTTCTTGGATCAGAAGCAAAACATCTTCAAGAAAAAAACAAGAAAGTCCAATTTCCTCTTGAAAAAACGCCTTTGGGACAAAACAATGTCCTATATCAAGAGCAAAATATCTTCACACTGTATGAGAAAAAAAAAGAATGGGCAAATCTGCATTTCCTGAAAGAGAAACTACTGATTAAAAGGAATTCATGGTATGAATTTTTTTTAAAAAAAATACAACATCTAAATATTCAGACATTAGGAGTGGCATGCATGAACAACTATTCATGTAGAAGTTTGACAGCCAAACATATCAAGATATACAAAAATGGAAACAAATACTGTGAGTGACAATTGAGAGCAAGTATTCTAGCAAAGTTTTTTTTTTAAATTATTTTTATTTATTTTATTTTATTTGGACTTGTATGCAGCCACCTCTCCCGAAGGACTCGGGGTGGCTCACAACTAAAATACAAACAATAAATAATCTAAAAAAACCATTAAACCACAACAAGCCCAAACAGATTAAAACCCAATTTAACCCCCCCCAAAAGTCAGTCCAGCCCGGCCTGCTCAAACAGCAGCGGAAGGAGGGGAGATCAGGAGCCAGATGGAGCTCCAAGGGTAGTTGGTTCCACAAGGCAGGAGCCGCTACAGAATAGGCCCTCCCCTGGGGCACCGCCAGCCGACACTGTCTTGCGGATGGCACCCCAAGGAGCCCCCGTCTGTGTGCACGCACAGGGCACGCACAGGGCATCGATGATTGACTGTGATTGACTGCAGAAATTGAAGATTAAACAGAAAGAAGATACAGAATACTACCAAACATGGTATTTATTTTATCAATGGCTAGGAAAAAGGGGTAAAGATTGGGAATATAATTTATATCGTTAAGCAATCAAAACAACCCAGACAACACAATATTTATTAAGCACTAATTAAATTTCATAGTACAAAATTAATAAAAAACGTGATTTAAAAAATGATTGAATCATTCCCCTAAGTCTAGCAGCGATCATTCATTTATTTATTATTTTTACTTTCTCTTAGTTATTTTTTACAAATAACTCAAGATGGCGACCATATCCAACACAACTTCCTCCTCTTATTTTCCCCACAACAACAACTCTGTGAGGTGGCTTGGGCTGAGAGAGAGTGACTGGGCCCAAAGTCACCCAGCTGGCTTTCATGCCTAAGGCGGGACTAGAATTCACGATTTCCCGCTTTCTAACCTAGTGCCACTACTAGACCCACCTGATTCATCATTGGTCGATCTGAGGAACGTAGATCCCAGAATATTCCAGAATCTTCAGCCATGGCTGGAGAATTCCAAGAGGTAAGGTCATCCTTGTTCAAGGTACTTACATCTGTCAGGTTAGGGTTCCCCATGTACCCTTAACTGTACTACAACCTACCACACACCAGATGTTTTACTCTATGTCAGCGTTTTCGTAACAGATGTGCATGGCTTTTCTTTGGCAGACCAAATGATATGGAAGGAAGTCCCTAAAGATTTTAAAAAAGAAAAAGAAAAGAAAAGTAGAAACCCAGACAGTAGTCCAACCAATTTAAAACAATTTTTGGGATGGTTATCTGTGTTACTTTTTTTTTTCTCCCAGATGTTTGGAGAGAATGAGAAGCAAACATCAATGCAATATGCCTGGATAACATTTCCTCTGACACATGTAACGGTCTAATTTCACTGCTCCAATTAGTTATTTCATAAAATGTCAGCATCTTAATTCTAGCAAAATGATTTACATTCCCTGTTAAAGATGAATACTTTATCTACCATGCCAAGTATTTGCCATCCCACCTTCTCTGCTTTTATTTACATATCCTAATTCCCTCTTCTTTTGAAATAAAAGTTTGTTTTGACTCTGAAAGTTATCCTTTGGAGAAATAATTGCTAGGGTTTTTTTTTTCCTTCCCCTCCATCCTTAATCTTTCTTTAGTTCTTGGCTTAATTTTTTTCTTTTTCTGTAGAAAAGAACAACAAAGAGTATCTTGGCCTGAAATTAATCTCTATGTAGTGTCCCAGATTTTCATGAAGTGTAAAAAGAACAAAATACACGCCAATTTCAGGGTTCTTCTATTACCATATCAAACACAAACACTCCCAATCCAATGATGGGAAAACCCGAGACCAAATTGTCATGCATTTCAGGGGAAATGGAAACCGACTTTTGACAGTTATCAAAACAAATTTTGCACAATCTGGAAAACGGCACAGCTGGAGGCCACTAACGTTTCTCCTTCCCTTCTCAAAATTCCCCAAAAGGCTTTTTGTTCAGAGGACTATAGTGTGCGGTGCAAATAAAAAATGGGGCACACCACCAGCTTTGCAAAGTTAGAAGAGCTGCAAAGGGAAACACTGACAGACACATCAACCAATTGCACCTATTTGCATTTTGCAGCGTTTTTCTAATTTGCAAAGTTTTTTGCAGGGTTTCTCCTAGTAAAAAAAAAAATGACGACAATGTATGTTGCTGAGTGAGAAATTTGTTAAGTTTGTCTCCTTTTACGAGTTTTCTTGCCATGTTTGTTAAGCGAATCGCTGCAGCTGTTAAATTAGTAACACGGTTGTTAAGTGAATCTGGCTTCCCATTGATTTTGCTCATCAAAAGGTGGCAAAAGGGGATCACATGACCCCGGGACACAGCAACCGTCATAAATGTGAGTCAGTTGCCAAGTGTCTGAATGTAAATCACATGGGTCATAAATAGGGCAAGGGTCATAAGTGCATGGGGCAAGGGTCATAAGTGTGAAAAATGGTCATAAGTCACTTTTTTCAGTGCCATTGTAATTTCAGTCATTAAGCAAATTATTGTAAATTGAGGACTACCTGTATGTCAGGGTGTCAAACTCAAGGCCCGGGGACCAGATCCGGCCCACAGGGTGCTTAGATCTGACCCGCAAGGCCGCCCTGGAATCAGCAAAGGACCGGCCTGCGGTGCCTCTGCCGGCAAAAACGGAGCTTGGGAGGGCCACACACAGCCCTCCAGAGCTCCGTTTTCACTGGCAGAGGGTTGCAGAAAGTCATCCCAGCTGAAAACAGAGCTCACAAGGTCTGTGCGCGGCCCCCCTGAGCTCCGTTTTCTTTGGCAGGGGGTTGCAGGAGGCCGTTGCAGCTGAAAACGGAGTTTGGGAGCCCATTTTCACTGGCAGAGCGCTTGGGCCACCACAGGTGCCCCCTGACACGAGTGACATCATCCTGGCCATGCCCCTCTGGCCACACCCACCCTGCCCCCTTGAGGTCAAACACAACCCTGATGCGACCCTAAATGAAATTGAGTTTGACATCCCTGCTGTATGTATTTTTGTGTGTGTGTGTGTGTGTGTGTGTGTGTGTGTATCTCTGAGCATCCATCTTATCTGAGCAATATGGACAAAAACTGAGTGATTCACATGGATTGCTACAGTCCGAGCATAAAACTCTGAATATAAAACTCTCTGACAGTATTGCCAACTGATGTTTCTGGCAACAAAAAAACCTCTAAAATCTCAGCTTTGTCCTGAGAAGCTGCTTAAATAAAGATTAAGATCCAAACAAGGCATGGGAGGTAAATGAACAACCCTACATTTTCAAGACAAGGGTCTCTTGGTTATGCAAAGAATGAGAATTACAGAACTTGCAAACATCCTCCTGTCTTAAGTTCACACACGGCATTAAATCTTGGCTTGTTATCCCATGAATTATTGAATGAATCACAGGTGGCTGAGTTCAGCTCTGGCAAACCATAAACCAGTGGTTTACAAACCCACGGGGACAATGTTTGCCCTGAAGAAACCTGAGGAAACAATTGTGACTTAATTCACAGCGAAGTCAACCATCGTCATAACAAAGTTAATTCAATTTTAAAGGCTTTAAAATGGCTTCTAGCATGACCCTTGTAATAGGCACCACTATAAACGTCCAGAATTTCCCATTAGATCAGAATGCACACTGAACTACCATACAGAGGGATCCCTTTTAAAGTGAATAAATTATTTCCCATATGGCCTGCTAGGAGTATTTGGGGGGGGGATTGGAAAGAATCCCAGAAGCCCACCTCTCTGGGCTATATACCTTCCTTACTTTTCATGGCATCCAATTAAACAGAATGTTATTTATTTGTTCATTTATTTCCCAGCTTTATTATTTTTACAAATAACACAAGAGGAACATAACAGAATAACAGAGTTGGAAGGGACCTTGGAGGTCTTTAAGTCCAACTTCAGGAAAACCTATACCATTTCAGACAAATGGTTGTCCAATCTCTTCTTAAAAACTTCCTGTGTTGGAGCATTTACAACTTCTGGAGGCAAGTCGTTTCCACTGATTAATTGTTCCAACTGTCAGGAAATTTCTCCTTAGTTCTAGGTTGCTTCTCTCCGTGTTTAGTCTCCATCCATTACTTCTTGTCCTGCCTTCAGGTGCTTCCAACACACCTTCCAGGGGTGCAATTCAACCAGTGTAACAACCGGTGAGGCACAGAGCATTTGCTGCTGACTTTCTTCAGCAATCTCTCTGTGTTAAACAGCTGACATGTGACAAACCCCTGGGCTGTGCGAATCAGCTGAGACTGAAAGCCAGGATATAAAGCACAGACCAGAACCCAGGTGGGTGGGTGGGCACAACAGCTGATTGTCAGAGCAAACGGTTCACTCACAGCTGATCCTCGGAGCTACCATTTTGTCCAAACCGGTAGAATCCCACCCCTGCCTTCCCCCTTCTATTCTCCCCAAAACAAGAACCTTGTGAGGTGAGTTGGGTTGAGAGAGAGAGAGAGAACTGACCCAGCTGGTTTTCATGCATAAGGCAGGACTAGAATATATATTCTCCTGGTGATTGGGCCAAAGTCACCCAGCTGGCTTTCATGGCTAAGGCGGGCCTAGAACTCACAGTCTCCTGGTTTTTCCCATTGAAAAGAAAAGCAACTAAGTGAACCCTTTTCGGGAGTTTACTATCTGAACTGATTTACTGGCTGGGTTTGCAGGTGGTTAAAACAGGAACAGATAATTTGAGGTCCAGGATGTTTTTTTAGTCAGCCAGCTATTTTCTTAAAGCACAGGTGTCAAACTTGCCATGTCACATTGCTGTCACGTTTTTCCCATTCACGGAACTGAGGGTGGGTGTGGCCTGAGCATGACGCATCCGGCCTGCGGGCCTCCAGTTTGACATCCCTGCCTTAAAGCATTATGGGAACCAGATAATTGTGTTAAACTTTGGCCTAAGCATGAGAGGTTATGTGAATACAGAAATTATGCTTTGTTAGATTGGATTGCTGGATGAGGTCTGCCGCTGATTCTTCATTTGTTCTTGCAGTTGCTTCTCATTAGATCAGTGTATTAACTTTGACAAGTTTAAGATGTAAGAACTTCAACTCCCAGAATTCCCTAGTCAGCCTGGCTGGGGAATTCTGGGAAATGAAGTCCACACATCTTAAACTTGCCAAGATTGAGAAAGACAGCTCTAGATACACACTTTCACACATTTAACATTAATTATAACCATAGCTCAGATAAAACTGGACTTCTCTGGAATTGAATCAAATACAGTTTTGGTTTCTGACTGGCATCTGTGGGCTGGGAACAAAAATAAGAGATGTATAAAGGAACAGCATGATCATCTTGGGTTTTTTTCACACACACACACACACACACACACACACACACACTCCAAAGATGTTACTATTGAAACTCAACATTCATCATTCAGTTGCTTAGCTGTTGCATTGATGGCTTGGTTTGTTTCTCAGCAGCCAAATCAAAATCCAGGATTAGCAACTTCTACCACAGAAATTTTCTTAGGTAGATTCGAACTAGAGATACCAAGAACTCAATCTTGGTAAGGAGGAAGAAAAAATGGGCAAGGACACTCAACTTTATTTCTGAGTACTGGAAATTTTAAGTAATAATTTTATCCAGGAGTATACAATTTAGTTTAGACTTTAAATAGGCTGGTGTTTTCTGAATTAGGCCCGTCAGTGCCATCTACTGCTACCTTTATGAACTTCCTATATATTTCAACCAAAATCAAGTATTAAAACTGTAGATACAGTGTAAGCAGCTTGCTATTGCTTAACATTTTATATTTTATATTTTAAATGGAAGAGAAATCATGGTTATAAACATAATAAATGCAACAATATTCTTAGCTATCTACAAGGAAACCCAAACGTATATGTACACAACGTAGTTGGGTTGACAATATATAAACCACAAATATATATGTTTGTAGCTTTAAGGAAAAATACTGTAATGTATTATACTATGTTCTGGTTGGTTGATTATGCTGCAAGTTGCCATAAGAGGGAGCTATAGATCATGGTTTAACTCTCTTTCTCACTGATGATCTCTCTTGATACTGATACTGACTGACTACGGACCGATTCTGACTAACCCTGTTTACTTTGATATTCTGTTGATATTGAAGGTTATCTGTTGTATTATGGTTTGATATTTGTCTGCTGTAAAAGACATGAAACCGGTAAGAAGACTTTATAACTGGATATTTCTGGACTTAAAAATGTGTATGACATGGACTGTTTATTGGACTGTGCTATTTCTTCAAGTAAATATTAACACAACTTGATTTAACTCTGTGTGGCTGTATGTTTATTCATAACTGTTCTCATAAACGTTTCCATGTGCATATCCTTGTTATACAAGGTTACTCTGCACATATCCTAACAGAGGCAAATGAGAAAACATACATTTGGATGGAAAACAGACCAGCCTAACATTCTGTCGCTGTGTACTTGCCTAACATGATGGCAGCACAAAGCCAACCTTGGTTGATCTTGAAAGATGCTCAACAGGATTGCCAGGCTACCATTTAATGGAGGGTTGTCAGAAAATCCCAAGAGTCATGAAAAATAACTGGAAATCAATGGCCAACCGCTTAATAATATTGCTAAGATAACTAGTATATAGCAATAGCACTTAGACTTATATGCCACTTCACAGTGCTTTACAGCCCTCTCTAAGCAGTTTACAGAGTCAGCCTATTGCCCCCAACAATCTGGGTCCTCATTTTACCCACCTTGGAAGGACCTTGAGTCAATCTTGAGTCTATGCAGGGGTGGGATTCATTTTTTTTAACAACCAATTCTGTGGGCGTGGCTAGGTGGGCATGGCCATGTGACTGGGTGGGCTTAGCTTCTTTTTTGCAGCACCCCCCCCCCATTTTTTGCCTCCTGGGCCTCAGGGAAGCCTCCTAGGGGGGCACAGCTCCCCACCCTGCGCTCTGTTTTTGAGCCTCCTGGGCCTCAGGGAAGCCTCTTGGGCAAAACAGTAAGACAGCGAGGAGGATCCCAGCACAGATAACCATTGGAATAGCTGATCGTCGGGAGGGGGGGGAAAGAAATACCTTAAGGAGTGACTGGATGGGGGAGAATGCAGTCAGTGATGCACGCGATATCACGCATGCACAATAAATACTGACTGGGCGGGAGGGGAGGGGCCAGCCAAGGGCACGATTTGCCGGTTCTCCAAACTGCGCAGAATCATAACAACCAATTCTATAGAACCGGTCCGAACCGGTAGAATCCCGTCCCTGAGTCTATGAGATTTGAACTGCCAAACTGCGGGCAATTGGCAGTCAGCAAAATTAGCCTGCAATACTGCATACTAACCACTGCCCCACCACATCTCATACAGACACGTCCACATTGGCATCAGGAGTCAAACATGACTCAAAAGAGACTTTGATAACTCTTTTTTTTCCCAGATAGGTGGTAACATCAAAACAGTCTGCATTAAAAGAGGGATAGATTCAAGATCACGTGAAGTGTCAATAACACTTTATAATGCCTTGGTAAGACCACACTTGGACTACTATATCCAGTTTTGATCGCCACGATATAAAAAAGAGTTTGAGACTCTAGAAAGAGTGCAGAGAAGAGCAACAAAATGATGTGGCTAAAATGCATAAAGAACGGTTGCAGGAATTGGATATGTCCAGTTTAATGAAATGAAGGACTAGGGGAGACATGATAGCAGTGTTCCAATATTTGAGGGGCTGCCACAAAGAAGAGGGGGTCAACCTATTCTCCAAAGCACCTGAAGGCAGGACAAGAAGCAATGCATGGAAACTACTCAAGTAGAGAGGCAATCTTAGAACTAAGGAGAAATTTCCTGAAAGTTAGAACAATTAATCAGTGGAACGACTTGCCTCCAGACAACTGGAAGTGCTCCAACACTGGAAGTTTTTAAGAAAAGATTGGACAGCTGTTCGTCTGAAATGGTATATGAAATGCCTGAACAAGGGGTTGGACTAGAAGACCTCCAAGGTTCCTTCCAACTCTGTTATTCTGTCCTGCTAAACTCACTAAGCAATCGTAAGTTGAAGACGTTCTGAGTTTTTGCAATCAAGAGGCCACATCCAACCCAAAAGGAGCTGCAAATAACCACCAATGTTGTAGTCTTTGCAATCAAGTGTGCCCGCTTTTCAAAGTCACACTGACATCATAGGAAATCATTCCATTATTATACTTGTCACAGTTAATAAGAATGTCAGCAGCAGCATCTAAGAGAGCAGTAAATGTGGGACTTAATGAGCAATCATTACTTCTAAATAGCTGCCTTTAACATAGTTTGTGAGGACAGAAACTTTTAACGAGCTCTGAATGATAGGTACATTTCTTGATGGAGACCAATCATTCATAATGCAAAAGATGCTTAAGTAGAAAACTGCCTAATTAATTTCTAGAAGTACAAGAAGCAATTGTTTATTTTCAATCTGGGACATATCTCCGTCAAAGTTGTCGTTAAATAATCTAGGATCTGCTTATGCTTACCTGCTCTTGATATCCAATTGTATTTGATCTCTAAATTGTGGCTAGCAATTGAATCATTTCTGTAATTTTGGTGTTCTTCCCATTGGAACCATATTTGGCATCTGAAAAAAAATGTTTTGAAGTTTGATATAATATTTCCTTTATGTTTCATGGGGCAGTAGGACAGTTGGTCTTCGTTATTTCCTAGATTTAGCATCTGACAATACTACGGGCAGATTTCAAATTACAACCTCCAGTCCTGCAATTACAGTTGTAAGTCAATGGGGAAAGCTGGATTTGCTTAATGACCACATGACTCATTTAACAACTGCAACATGGTAAAAGAGCCTTGGTGGCTCAGGCTGTAAATGCCTGCTCTTAAGATCCAGCTGTCTACAATTACTGTAGGCTCGAATCCCACCAGGCTCAAGGTTGACTCAGCCTTCCATCCTCTCGGGGTAGGTAAATTGAGGACCCAAGATTGTTGGGGGCAATTAGCTGACCTTGTAAAAATGCCGCTTAGTAATAAGCAGGCATATACAATGGAATGAAGGCTATTGCTGAGCGCATTGGGTTGTGCTCCAAAAATTGTAAGCCGCCCTGAGTCTTCGGAGAAGGGCGGCATATAAATGTAATTAAAAAAAAAAGGTCATAAAATTAGGCACAACTCACTTTGAAACAGAAATTCTGGTTCCAGTTGCAAGACTTAACTGGATACAACAAATAAGAGAGGCGCGAGGGTGGGGAAAGCAAAAATGGGGGCGTTATTCATGGGAATTGTTTGCAGGTATACACATTTGTGTATAACACTTAAAAGATTGTCAGAGATGGGGTTTTTTTGCAGCAGGCTGTACTACAGATATTTTGAAATTTATTAGCAACATACATTTGTTGTTGTTTCGGTATTTCAAAGCATACACTGTACTCTCTAGGGAAAACTTTGTTTCTCTTCATTAATTTGCTTTTCAAGTTCTGAACATTTAGATACTGAAGAGTACAATTTGGGCACGTCTTCAAAAAACAAGCCTTGAAATTGTATAGAGAAGGCATAGCATATCAAAAGGCCAAGCAGTTTGAACCAGGCAGAAAAAAACCTCCAACAATCCTTCTTGTTTTCACTGGAAATTTTTAGCCTGGTAGCTGCTTTACAAGAGAACAGTGGGAATTGCCCTAAAGATCAATAAAAAGCTTTGATTTCTGTAATTGTGATTATCCAGAAAGGAGAAGCATCTTCTTTTGAAGTCAGTTATGTTTGTTTCCTATAAGCAATGTGACTGGGGTATTAATATGACGGTTGCTAACATATTCAGCCAAATATGTAGACTGGGTTTGGCATTTTTGTCTAGCTATCAAGTCCTTCCCAATGATGTGGGATAAGAAGATATTGTTGCCATCTTTTATTATTATTCCTGGTATTAAATAGTACTCTCACAAGATATAAGCTGTTCCAAGTAAAGCTGTCTACTGCAGTTGACCGATGGTGATTTGGTCGATGCTAACAGTGTTCAAATGGTGCTCCTAACTCCACTCTGTTCAATTAAAATTTTAATTCCCTTCCAGAATCCCCCCTTTATCCTCATCACTGGGAAATAAAAAATGGTGGTTCAAACTGGCATAGATCAAAATGGCTTCTTTACAACCTGAATCACTGCTGGTGCATACAGAAGTATGATGTTGTTGGAAGGAAAATCCATCTGGTTCAGTTTCAAGCCGGGAGAAGTATACTGGAAACAAAATGGAGGCTGATTGGAAAGAAGGTCCATTTATTGATGAACAGAATCACCAGTTTGTGGTTCTGGGGCAGCTGGCCAAATGGTTGAATGAGTGGGTGGATCTTTATAGGTTTCTGTGACTTTGAACTGTTCTGGGGGGTTGTGCAATGAAGGGGCTTGTGTTCTGAAAGGGTGTTGGGCAATTCCTATTGTGGCTAAAGGCTTTCGTCCTGGGTTGGTTCTTGGGTGATGGGCTGTTTTCTACTCATACCATTCTGCCTTTGTTAGCTGTCAAACTTTGCTGCAAGGAGTTTCGAAATATTCTTGATATTGAATGGATTTCTGCCTACAATATTTACTTTGCTTATAAATTGATCCATCTAAATAGTTGTCTTCCTCTTTCAATGAGCTCTTTATCTCCTTAAGTGCTGGCATCTGCTGTGGACTAAAGACTGGGGGCTTCTTTCTGCCTCTAAGAACATGTTTCTCCATTTCTTTTGGGGAAATATAATATTCTGCCTTTTTAAAATATTTTCCAAAATATTTCATTCTTCTGGGGGCGGGGGCTTCCCACACACCCATTGCTCTTATCTTGCAAACGATCTGTTCACACATGTCTATGGAGATTCTTTTTTTATATATATAGTTTTTTATTTTGATACAAACATACAAACAGGATGTCTATGGAGATTCTCAGTCATCCAGGTTATGGTTGTCCCAAAGGCGCTTTTTTCAAGAGGCAACTGGACTTTCTGGTTTTTCTGTGAAGACGTTTCACTTTTCATCCAAGAAGCTTCTTCTTCTGAAGAGCTGAAGAAGCTTATTGGATGAGGAACATCTTCAAAGAAAAAACCAGAAAATCGAGTTGCCTGTTGAATAAGCAGCTTTGGGACAACCATGACCTGGATGACTGAGAATCTCCATAGACATCTATCGATGCAGAGCTGAAGAAGCTGAAGATGAGAAGCAAAACATCTTCAAAGAAAAACCAAAAAGTCCAGATTGCCTCTTGAAAAAAGCACCTTTGGGATCCAGTTCACAGGTAACCCTTCCCTTAACCCAGTTCTGGGACAGACCAGTTCCCAGGTTCGTGCAAGACCCAAAACGGGCCGCCCTAGCTCCGCTGCAAACAAGCATTTCTTGACCCAAAGAACAATAACCAAGATTAGCTTTTGCAAAAAAAAAAATTGTTTAATTCGCCTCCCTCGCGCCCCAGCGGCTCCCCAATTGCGCTTGCGCCGCTCGTCCCCCTACCGCCTCCCTCCAGTTCCACGCGCCGCTCCAGTTCCACGCGCCGCTCGAGTGACGCTTCTGCGCCTGCGCCCGCCGCCTTAGCTCGGGCGAAGTTTCGCGAAGGTTCCCGAAACTGCCGATCGGCCCAAAAGGTCCAGGGAAGCCGGAAGAGGCGGCGACTTCCTTTCTTGTCAGTCATTCCTCCTGTCTTCATCAGGAGCAACCGGCGTTTCTCCTTTATCGGACATGGACCTGCTCTGCTACAACCGGGGATGCGGCCAGCGCTTCGACCCGGCCGCCAACACGGAAGGTGAGCGCGGCCTTTATACCCCCTCCCTTTCCCCGCATCGTGTGGCTTTGCCGCCCTCCAGAGAGCGGGGACTACGGTGTCCATGGTGCGCAGCCAAGCACGGCCGGGGGAAGCCGGCTGCTTGGGGCGATGGGATTTGGAGCCACAGCCTCTCCAGGAGGGAAGGCCGCGTTTGCGGGTACTTATGAGGGAAGGGGTCGTCCCGCTAGCCTGGGGGGTGGGGGAGGGCGAAGGGGGAGGTCGTGGGGACGGATTGTGTGGCGAAAGAAAAAAGGGAAAAAAATCCTAATAAATAATAAATGTATTAAGTTTATTGGCAGCCCATTTTATCCCCCAGGGTAACTCTGGGCGGAGCTGTCAAGAGAAAAGTCCGGGGTGAAGCGGGCCTCCAAGGAGGCTCTATTAAGTCTCATGTCCCTCAATCTGGGCCGCTTTAAAGACGGCTGGACTCCAACTCCCAGAATTCCCCAGCCAGCCTTTCTATAGCGAGAGGATTCTGGGAGTTGGAAGTCCAGCGTCTTTAAAGCGGCCCAGATTGATGGGACTTTTAAAGCAAGGGTTCTTCAAACTTGGCAAGTTTAAGACTTGTGGACTTCAACTCCCAGAATTCCCGAGCTAACATGACTGGAGGAGGAATTCTGGGAGTTGAAGTCCACAAGTCTTAAAACTGTCAAGTTTGAAGAACTCTTGACTTAAAGCCTCCAACTTGACCCCTGACTTTCCTCTTGACAACTCTGCTCAGGGCTAACTTGGGGTTAAGATGGGTGGCCAATAAATTGGATAAATAAAAGGGGAAGGCAACCTTCTTCCTGGGTGAGTTGTTTTTTTTTTTACCTTCCTGCCAAGCGGACAGCTGTGGCATTTGGTCTGACTCCATTTGGACTGTCAAGGTCCCCTAAGGTCACTGGTGGTTAAACAGTATAACACAGTGTTAACAGTGTTCAACAACACGGGAGTGGTCCATCACTGCCCTTTGTTTTTAGGATGCTTCTCCAAGAAGCTTCTTGGAGGAGAAGTGAAACCTCTTCAGAGAAAAACCTCTTCACACAAAGAAAAAACTTCTTCACACCTCAACCCCTGCCTGGCCTGCAGCCCTGGTAGCTCCACTCAGTGGCGTTTTCAGATCTGTAAAGGCTTGCTTGCTGGGGATAGGAAAGAGGAGAATTCTGTACAAACGTTGATCGTAGACTGTACGTCAACATTTCGCTTGCAAGGAATATACAGTAACTCAAGTTGGCTAGTTCTTTGGAGATGCTCTCCTGTCCCCTGTAGCCAAAAGTTTGGTTATTGTCAAGCTCATGATTGTTCATTATCTGATGGGTTCTAATTTTAGTTTTGATGTCAGCTGTATGAGTCTTATGGTCTGTAGAGATTCTCAGTCATCCAGGTCATGCATGCCCCAGAGGTGCTTTTTCAGGAGGCAACTGGACTTTGCTTGGTTTTTTTCTTCTGAAGATGTTTCGCTTCTCATCCAAGAACCTTCTTCAGCTCTGATTAGATGGTGGGGAAATGGAAGGATTGTCTTCATCATCTATCTCCAGTCTACAACACAGTCCTTTCAGCAGTTCCAAGAAGGCTCCACATCCATTTGCACGACTCAGGTGACCCTGATGACACAAATAAACCCTTCCATTCCCCACCACTCAGTCAGAGCTGAAGAAGCTTCTTGGATAAGAAGTAAAATGTCTTCAAAAAAAAAAACCCCACTCCTGAAAAAGCACCTTTGGGATATGAATCTTGTGGTTGCTTTACATTCTTTGGCTTTTTTTATTGCCACAAGCTGCCTTGAATGTTGTAATAAACTGTAATATTAAGTACACATGTACTTCTTACCTATTGGCAACTCCTTAAAACTACTATATGTTTCTCACTGTAGCCATAGCCCAATCCCTGTAAATGATGTATGACAAGTTCCAGCAGGTGAAAGCATGTGGGTTCTTTCATTGCTTCATTAACAGCTTTTGCCTCTTCAGATCTGGATCACTGCACATAACTCGTTACATAATGTAGCATTTGGGATATTAGCAATTTTTGTGTGTGTGAGCATTCTTAGCCCCCTTTTGCATATGTGGAAATGTTTAATTATAATTTCTAATACATAAATCGAAATCATTGTCTTGTTAAATACTTTTCCTTGATGTTCATATATAAATACAGTATATGGAAGAAAGAAATGAGGAGTTGCTAATGTGCATTTAGAAGAGACATGGAAGACATGGCTATCTCTTCCATGTCTCTTTTCAGCAGCAATTTTTCCACAACTTTTTACCTGATGATACCTTGTCATAATGTTAAAAAAGAATCCTTTGTCAGAAAGAAATTGCATGGATTGAATGGTTGAAACACCAGGAGACTCTGATTGCTGTGTTCCCATCTCCTTCCATGTCTTCTACCCTTGGGAGGGCACTCAACTAAGAATTCTGGCTTTAATTATTATTTTTCAGGATGTTTTCCCAAACTGGAGAGATTCTTTCCTCCATCAGTAAAGAGTTGGCAATGACATAGCAGTGAATGTAATGTACAGTCAATTCTCAATACTTGTAATAGTTGCTTTCTATAAAGATGCAAACATTGAATTGGTCAATACTGAAACCTCAGTTATGAATATGTCTGTCAGGCAGCTCAGTTTTTTTGCTTTTCTGCATGTCCGTGAATGACCATGAAATCATTGCAGATATTGATTGCAGTTACAAATTTTAGCAAGTAGGCAAATTCACAAATACAGAATCTGTCAATAATGAGAATCTATTGTATTTATTCCCATCCCTTTATCTGATTCTTAGATGTTATATTCATATCGTATAGTCATATTGAAGTTCAGTAATTGTTTTGCTAAGTTCCTTTAAAAAAAAACATGATCCAAATATTTGAGGTAATATTTCCGTGAAGTTTACATGGTGGTCATTAAGGAAGAACTTTATTTCTCTTGCACAGTTAATAGTTCAACCCTATTTTAGAAGATAAGTTTAAGCAATATGCATGGTGCCCATGTGGAATGTACGCTTATTGTGCCTGGAGGGATATATGTTACACAAATGAAACTTTAATATAACAGAATTATGATTTGCCAAGACAAATTTCAGATATATTTCTTTATATAACAAAATATTATGTAATACATTGTGACAATAATAACTAAATGACACTCTTTCCCCAATAGCCAAAATTCTAAATTTAGACTACCAGAATCCAGTAGAGGCTTTAGTTTATATCTTGAAAATATCACTGTTGCATAAGTCTAAACTGATCTGCTAAATACTGCTCATATAAAGTTATTCACTTGAGTTTAGCTGAGCTCTCTACTTTTTCATTTTTAGAATCATGCATATATCACCCAGGCGTACCTGTTTTTCATGATGCTCTTAAAGTAAGTGGGCAAATTTAATTATTTCAATGGCTTTTTGAAAACAAACTAAATCCTGCTAATTGCAGTTATTTCAAGTGTTTTCATGACCTCTTATCAGTTTATCCGAATGTAATCATACTTGTATGTTTTTTCCCCTAAAGATCTCAAATAACACTGACCTTCAGTATAAACACATGCTAAATCATGAGGAAGGATTAGTAGATACAGCCAACTGAATTGCGTTGAATGCTTTTCAGTTTATGCGGGGTTTTTGGCTCAGTTAGGGAAAAGAGTATTTGCTAGGTATGAGTCATATTTTGATTGTAAAGTTAATTAACTTGTTTCATTGCTTAATCAAGCTGTAGTTGGGCAGTATAAACAGAGATGAAAAATGATGCAACTGAAAGTCAGAAAAATAGGAATCATGTCAAATAATTTAAGAGGAATACTAATGGCGTCATCAGATTTTCTTCTTTCTGGTTCACGTGTTTTTTAATAATATTCACTAGAAGTTGGAGAACAACCATCCTAGATGGGAGGAGGGTTCAAACAAGGAATCAGCTTGGACTCCCTAGCTAGGTAAATACAACAGGACTAGGTCTAAACTCCTCCCCCTTGAATGACTTCGGCTTATCTGGTCTTTCCCAGAAGAAATTTGCTAGTCTGGGTAGATTCCTGTACTATAGGCAGAGAACAATAAGGTAGCTCTACATGTATAGGTCTGGTTGCTTGCACCTGACACTAGATAATATTTCAATGTCACCGTATTTTTGCAGGGCTGGTCATGCTGTAAAAGAAGAACGACAGACTTTTCTGATTTCTTAAGCATTAAGGTATGTATTAGTAGCTATATAGGTTTTTATTTAACTATACTATGATATTAATGCTTAAGTGCCAAATTCAGTCAATTAAATTTTCCATTGGCAAACACATGCAAATCCTAGCTGGGTTTATTTAATTTCCAGCAAGTATACTACATGGCATATTGTGTTTAAATGGAACTCTTAACTATCTAGGCTTTTTTAAAGTACAGGAACTCTGCCATCCTAGCATCTTACAATAGCAATAGCACTTAGACTTATATACCACTTTATAGTGCTTTACAGCCCACTCTAAGCAGTTTACAGAGTCAGCATATTGCCCCCAACAATTTGGGTCCTCATTTTACCCACCTCGGAAGGATGGAAATGTTACAATACCGTGAAGAACAGAAGTTGATATAGGTGTACACGTATGATTAGTCTGGTAAAAAAAAAGGAATATCTGCTTAACCAAGCATATAAATTAGAATGATAAAGAATCTGAAGGCTAATAAGAAAAGAGACATTTTCAAGTACATTGATAGAACTGAGTAAAAATTTGTATTAAATAGTGTTTTTACAACAGGGTTGTACCAAAGGCTTCCATAATAGTGAGAAACCCCCTGAACCAGTCAAACCTGAAGTGAAAACTACATCTGAACGAAAAGAATTAGCTGATCTGAAACCTAAATTTCAAGAGCACATAATTCAAGCACCAAAGCCAGTAGAAGCAATTCAAAGACCAAGGTAACAATATTGTGATAATACCAGTTAGGACTGGCATTAATGCCAAATCAGTTTCATAGGTTATAACTTTATTTTGTATTTATTAACTTGCTGTCCAAATAAGTGTAATGTCTAAGTATATTTTTATTTTTTTCCTGGAGAAACCCAAAATATCTTTGTAAACCAATCTTGGATAAAATTGTAAATCTATATGATATAATCTTTTTTTAATCATAGGAGTAACTAACAAGAATATTAATATTAAGAACTCTTTGTAACCTGTTTAAAATATGCAAAATATTTAGTTGTTGAGACTGAATAATCAAAATGATGCATTTTTTCCCCTGTGGTTCCTTAGTTCTGATGAACCAATGAGCTGCTTGCAGTTAAAAGTATCAGCATCCTTGAAACAATCATTAGAAAAGTTAAAACTATCATCGGAAAATGAAATTAAAAAAGGTATGTAGCTTAGTAATAGTCCAAGATGTTTTTACCAAAGAACGTGTTGGGTCCATTATTAGTATACTTCATTTTTGCAGTGTGCATGATGCTAACATGTTTGAAAAGCAAACATCCTGTGCACAAAATACTCAGTGTGAGTGCACCTCTGATCTCTTATACAGTACATCCCAATCCTTCCACCCACCCACCCCCTAAATTTCTTTTAAGCATGAAAAGTTAGAAATGTTCTAAAAGAGAGTTCTTATTTTACAGAAGATGATAGTGATGAGATAAAGATTGGGACTCCATGCAAAAATGCAGGCTGTTCAAAGGTAAGTATCTTTAAATCTTATTTAAACAACACAGTAGACAGTCTGTTTTATTTCAAGTTATTTTTTTTTAAGTACAGACCTGCCAACCAATGTTAGATCAACATATCCCATGAATAATTATCATATGTATATATCAAAGTGCATTTTCTTGCATTCGCAACCATGAGAGTTTTCACCCATTTTCTCATTTTTAAATACACATGAATCATGACAACAATAAGTTATTACTTTAAACGAAGTCTAGAGTTCAAATGTTGATCCAAATCTGCACAGGTAAATATTTTTCTAACGTCCCTTAAAAGATCCACAGAAAAGCCTTCCCTCCTCCCCCTTTCTTTCTCATCCAGACAGCTGGAAGAAACTTCGCTCATTGTGAAACGCTTTCAGCTAATGACCAGTGGGAATTGCAAAATAATAAAAATGGCTATGGCGTGACTTTTTCCTGCTTGGGAACCACTGGGATGTAACCTGCTGTAATTCAGTGGCTAATGAACTATTTTCTGTTAACGTTTCCCTAGACATTTGAAGGACCAGGCAGCACGGAAGACGTGTGTATCTATCATGCTGGTGTGCCTATATTCCATGAAGGGTGGGTATCCTGTGGATAAATTCATTCTTAAAATTCTGTATAGATGAGCAGCATATTTGGATGACTAGCAATAATGCTGTGTGATTCTATGTAAGTGTTTCCCCCCCATCACCACCAATTTTGTAATATATAGGATGAAGTATTGGAGTTGCTGTAAGAGGAAAACATCAGACTTTAATACTTTTTTGGCTCAAGAGGGCTGCACAACAGGAACACACCTATGGATTAAGAAGGATGCCGTAAGTAGTTGCAGTTATACTGTTTGGCTACATTGATTGGGAAAATCTAAATGTTTTTGCTTTGCATTTAGTCCAGTTGCACCTTAAGATAAGAACTTGAAATCTGTAAAATTTCATGCAGAGGACATAAATGGTAGTTTGAACAGTACAGAAAGTCCTGTACTGTTGATTATTTACCCTGGGGATGATGCCACGGTTCTAAGTGTGAAAAATAATCATAAGTCACTTCAGTGCCATTGTAACTTTGAATGGTCACTAGATAAACTGTTGTAAGTTGAGGACTTGTATTTAGATAATATAATCTATAGAATGAAATGTAGCATTTACTGTATATATAAAATCCACTTGCAAACATGTTGATTTGTTCTGGCAGTTTGTAGTAAGTCATACTACTATTACAAAGGTTAATCTGTTTTTCTAAAAACACAGTTGTACCAAAGGTTTACCTCTAATTGTCCGTTTGAGACAATTACCGCTGCATATAGTCTGCCAAGTGGGGAAGAATCTTCCTTTTGCATACATGTTCCCATACTGTTTCTAGGGAGAGCTTCTGTTCCAAACTTTGGCCAACAATGGCAATCTTCACTCCAGTGAAAAAATAGATAGTGTTGGGTTTGTTTGGGTTTTTTTTTTTTCATTTTCAATGAAAAAATTAATCGTGTCTCTCTGTTCAACTTTAAGGGGAAGAAGGTGGTGCCATGCAGACACGACTGGCATCAAACTGGCCGTGAAGTGATAATTTCAATCTATGCAAAGAATTCCATTCCTGAACTTAGCCGGGTAGAGGCAAACAGTACATTAGTAAGTTATTCTTTTGCTTTAGTGGGGCTAATGTTCATGCACAAACTTTTGATTGATTGATTGATTACATGCCATCAACTCAGTGTTGACTCACTGTACATAGGGATTCACTATGATGATCTGCCCCATATCTGATAATTCAGATCTTCCAGTGGTGTATTTATTGCCGTTTGAATTTTTTACAGGGAGTTAGGCCTGTACCACCGAAGGACATTGTACTGCATTAGCATGCAAAGTATGTGAAATATCTGCCGTAGAGCAACACAACAATAAACAATGTCTATTAAATTTGTTGCAATAAAGTATATGCACACAGAGATAAACATATAGAGGTGGTCTTAGTTCTTTGTAGGTCCTTTTACATGAGGCTGATTAAGCAAAAACTAATTATCTGTTGAATGGAGGGCAAGATAAATGTAATGAATATATAATTGGGTCAATAATCACATCCAAAGAGTAATCACCAGCAGCTCTTCATCAAATTGTAAAGGTAAAGGTTCCCCTTGCACATACATGCTAGTTGTTTCTGGCTCTAGGGGATGGTGCTCATCTCCGTTACAAAGCCGAAGAGCCAGCGCTGTCCAAAGACGTCTCTGTGGTCGTGTGGCCAGCATGACTAAACAGCAAAGATGCACAGAATGTTACCTTCCCACCAAAGTGGTCCCTATTATTCTACTTGCATTTTCACATGCTTTCGAACTGCTAGGTTGGCAAAAGCTGGGACAAGTAATGGGAGCTCACTCCATTACATGGCGCTAGGGATTCGAACCACCGAACTGCCGACTTTTCTGATCGACAAGCTCAGCATCTTAGCCACTGAGCCACCTCATCCCTTCATCAAATTGTAGACAGGTTTTAAGTGAGGTGACATAGTTGAGAACCAGAGCTTGTAATTTTTAATATTTTTATTGGATGAGAACATAAAAGGATCACTTACAACTTTGTAGAGGCTACAACATTGGGTGGCATAGTTAATACTTCAGAGGACATTTAAAAAAAAATCAAGTTAAAGAGATGGGATGAAAATAACAATGCAATTTAATAGAAGCAAATACAGAGTTCTCCCCTAAGAAATTTATCACATGGAAACGAAGTGGCAAATACTGGATTAATACCAGTAGTTGTGAAAAAGAACTTGGGATAAGGGTTGATTGGCAAATTGGATATGAGCCAGCGGTATGCGTTTTCAAAAATAGCAGATGCAATTTTACACTGCATCAGTAGGTACATAATTTCCCAATTGTGGGATTAATTCTGCTCTACTATGTTTTGCTTGGGTATCGGGTATATTAATTTTGGGTAGCCATGCTTTAAGAAAGAATGAGAGAAATCGGAACAAGTTCAGAGAATGGCAGTAAGAAAATCTAGAAATGAAGTTTTGTAAAGAGTGGTTGAAGGAATTGGGAAATCTGTTTTTCTTTCATGCAGTGTTTCTCAACCTTGGCCAGTGGAAGATGGGTGGACTTCAACTGGCCATGGTTGAGTAACACTGCTTTCATACGTTTAAAGGGAAGGGTTACTTTAAAGTAACAATAGACCTGTTTGGATAAATGTGAGTAAACTTGGATTTCCCTTTCATTGCATACACCTTTCTTTCTTTCTTTTTGCAGCTAAATATCCATATTGTGTTTGAAGGTGATAAGGTGTTCAATCAAAATCTGAATTTATGGGGTGTAAGTACATAATTCTGCTACAAATTTTCAAGTTTCTCTGGAAGTCTTTTTATGGATTCTGTTGTCAGACTTTTCTAATGTAATGTGGCACTTGCATTTAAGAAAAATGCAAGTGCCAAAGTCTAGTTGACAGTTGTGGAAGTGGTTGATGAATGGATTCTGTGCACTTAAGTCATTATTAAAAGGGTGATTTGCAAAATTCTGTATGGCACTGGTGAATCAGTTTTTCATTCATCACAATCACAGCCTGTTAGGAAAGGAAGTTAAAAACTTACCTTTGTGTCCTTTGACTGTCTTGATATAAAACTGATATAAGATATATTGATACAAGGCTTGAACTAAGAAGCCTCTTTCTGAAGTTATAACAATGCTTACAGATTTCTCTGTAATCAGTAAGGACTGTCATGTGCTACAGGTAGTACTCAAGTTATGACCACAGTTAAGCCCAAAATCCATGTTGCTAAATGAGAACTTTGTTAAGTGGGTTTTGTCCCCATTTTATGAGTTTCCTTGCCACAGTTGTTAAGTGAATCACTGCAGTTGTTAAGTTAGTAACACAGCTGTTAAGTGAATCTGGCTTCCCCACTGACTTTGCTTACCAGAAGGTTGCAAAAGGAGATCCCATGACCCTGGAACACGGCAGCGGTCATAAAAATGAGCCAGTTGTCAAGCATCCTAATGTAAATCATGTGACTGTGGGGCTGCTACAATGGTCGTAAGTGTGAAAGATGATCATGTCACTTTTTTTCAGCACTGTTGTAATTTTGAATGGTCACTAAATGAACTGTTGTAAGCCGAGGACTACCTGTATAACAGCCAGCCGAATGCATTGCATTTAAAGATGCTTATAAGTCCACCCAGTTCCCTTGCTTGAACTGAAACTATTCTTTTCCTCTTCCAGGTGATTGATGTGAAAAGGAGCTACGTAAATATGACGGCTACAAAGATCGAGCTCACCATGAGGAAGGCGGAGCCCATGTTATGGGCAGGCTTGGAACTCCCGGCGTCCAAATTGCAACACAAAGAGCCTCAAAACATAGTAGAACAAGCTTGAAATCGGAAAGGTTTCTGGTTCCGTGTGCCTGGTGAAATGGTGACTTGGCATTTTAACACAAACTTATTTTATAGGCAGCCACTTTTTTAGAAAAAAAAAAAATTTCATTCCAGCTCAAGCGTAGTGCATGGCTTTTAAGCAGTAGGGCAGACCACTGGTTTTGTTGTACCGACTCCTTAATTTGCCCAATTACGACTGATGCTTGTGGAAACCTTGCAAACCTCAGAATTTTCTCTGCTGTTGTTTTATAAAGGGAGTGTGTGTTTCTCATTGGCCCAAACTAAATAATCATCTCGAACATCCCCCAGGAAGCAGTCTCTTATATATTGAAAATCCAAGTTAAATTTTTATTAGGTAGTTGGATGTTTGCAAGATTGTTTCTCAGTCTATAGCAAGGAGAGCACAAGGGGTTATTGCTGCATTTCTATATCATCTCTTTTTATGTTATTAAATGCAGAAATAGAACGGTGAAATCTGGAAGTTTTAGGCTTGCCTGTGCAAAGAAGTTGGTAATAATACTTTTTATTATTCCTTGGAATTCAGGAAATATATTGTCAGTGAACTGCTAGGCTACCTCTGTGCACTTATTCAGAAAGCCAAGGCTTTCCAAGACAAAAAGCAGGCACTGGGAATTGTAGGTCCACTCCGTTTGTTTCTCTTAAGCCTTGTCCTCATCCAGAGGGGAAATCGCACAGGCAAAATGTCCATATTTGCACATCTGATTTTGGTGGCTTTTCTGATCAGTTTTTCCATCTCCTTTGTGGTAAAGCAATTAAGGCAACTCAGTTTATACTTTCAGTTTGTTACCTTTTTGCCAGAAGTGTGACATTTATTGGGAGTAGGGGAAGCTGGGAGGGCTGAAATACAGGCCACAAGTGCAGAATGGTCAGCTTCAGGCAAAACAAGGGTCTTTGTGTAAATTGCAAATTGTGTTGCAGAGTACGTTACTGAATTTTTTATATACTTGAAGATGGCAAAACTACTATAGAAGCAGAACGAGTCATTGGCATCACTCAAGTCATAAGTGATTGCACGAAGAAAGGGGGGCCTTTTTTAAAAGCGCGTGTTGTATTTATAATACTATTTTTTAATAAAAAAACAGATTTTAATCTGGAAGTTGTTGGAAGAAAATAAAGCAGCCTTTTGTGATTGTAATTCTTAATAAGTGTTTGAGACAGTTTAAACTGAATTTTCTAAGAAAAGATAACTCTAGAACAGGGGCCCCCACTCCCCCAGTCTGCAGCCACGGTCTGTTGGGAACTTGGCCTGCAAGCAGAAGGCGAGGGTGCCTACATGAAGCTGCATTGGTGCAAATGGTGTGCACAACCCATGAAACCCTCCCCTCTCCCTACCTTGCCGCCGCTGGTCCATAAAGCAGGAAATGTTGGGAATGCTGCTCTAAAAGGTACACATTAATAAACTGTACATCTTCAGAATCTGCTTCTTCTGCCCTTTGTGCTCCAATTAGCTCTGGAGTATCTGCTTTTCTGATCTGGATGGTCTGCTTCTTTGAATTTAAAAGCCACCACACTGTACCCCAATCACCCTTGAATGCAAGTATCCTGCATTCAGGGGTCTGGAGAAGCCATTCAGTGAGTGACAGACCCTGCCAGCAACTTCTGTTGTGTATACCCAGCAGATTCTTTTGGTGATTATAGATATTTCCTCTGGCTTGACCTTTGAGCAAGACTGCAAACTGCATAAAGACAAGTCAAGCAGAATTTTAATTACAGACAAAGTAGAGCAGGGTGAATACAAACACTTCTGATATTTGAAAGCAAAAAGAAAATTGCTCTTCAAGAGCTAAGCCATGGTTTAAAATAACATGTAAAAATTGGTGTAGAACATGCAACAAATCCAAGTTGATCCTAATTGTCTACTTAAAAGTTTCTGGAGAGTAATTTTTCAACGAGAGGTCAATTTAGTCTCAGAATATCAAATGGTTGCTCTTCATTAACAGTGTATTTTTACTTCCCAGCATTGTCATGTTTCATTAACATGACGCTTGGATCCAGTTCATGTTGCTTACCAGCAACAGCGCTAGCAAGACTTGAATCCAATAGCTGTTCCAATAGAACAGTTCTTCACTCCCCAGATTGTTGTTGCACCTTCATTTACTTGCCTTGATAAATGTCTTGATTTTTAACCACAGAAGTTACCATACTGTAATTTTCCTGAGGGTTTTTTGCTGCCCTTGAAATAAGCCGTTGGCACTGGAGTGCAGTGAACAGTTTCCCCAGGTTTCTGTGGTTCCGCCTATTTAGGGATCGATTGATTTTATGGAATCCTTCCCAGCACTGTGTATTCCTGATGGGACTTGACAGCATTCTTTGTCTGCCATTTTTGTAGTCTCCTGTTGCAGGGTTCCTCAGTTTTAGCAACTTTTAAGACTTGTGGACTTCAACTCCCAGAATTCTTCAGCCAGCCATGCTGACTGGGAAATTCTGAAATTTGAAGTCTACAAGTCTTGAAGTTGCCACGGTTGGGGACCCCCTGTTATTGGGCAAGAGAAAAAAAAAAGCTGGTCAATCATTTAGCTTAGAGTGTTACAATTGCAAGCCTTCTTCAGGTCTCAATTTGGCCAGTTGCTTAGTGGACTCTTGTGCCATTTCAAGCACAATTTTCATGTTTATAGTTGAATCACTTTTTTCCAAGTAAAACGCATGGGCATTTTTAGTGCAAAGCATGTTTAAATTGGGACCCACGTTTTATTAAGACATTAGTGCTATACAGCCAAGTCACCATTTCCACAGTCAGTACTGTTGGGTTTTTTTGTCTTGGGGAAAAAAAAGATCTATTCTGTATAGTAATAAAGATATTTGCTTTAAATTATAGCATGTGAAGTTTTTTAAAAAAAATCAGTGGCTGTTAACTTTTTTCATACTGTACCTAAGAACTTCAGTTGTGTATGAAAAGTGAAGAAGAAGGGTGTCTGGAATACTAGGTTTTTCAAATGCTTTTCTTCTCTTCTTTGTTTTTCCATGCATGGATGTTTGTTTTAAATCGTGTTGGAGAATGTTTGTGCTTTCATGCCTTGAAATATTTTTTATAAATTTTGAAATAAACAGTTTAGTACCTAAATAATTCTTTTTGAAAGAATTATGAGAATATTTTATTTGTTTGTTGTATGTAAGACCTGTTTGCTCAGATTCATAAACGATTAGTTGAGTGTTCTGGCTTATATTGTGTAAGTTTGTGCAGAGGATGTATTTTATTGACTATTTCCATCAAAGCCATTGGCAGTTTAACACCACAGAAGGGCCCACAGAGAATGCTTTTATCATACTTATCACAGAAGAGCTGAGAGATTGCTTTAAGCAAAGTTCAGGTATATATTTCTCAAAACAAGATCAGCTTCATCCACAGAGGATCAATCTACCCTAATCTTTCTCAACCTGGTTTGAGGTTAGTTATGCACAACAAGCAATGTAGCCTCAACACATCTGAAGAATACCATTTGGAGGAAAGCTGTACTCTATGCTACTAGGTAGCTAGGAAAAAAACCCACTATATCTTCCACTTAGCCAACCATTTTGTCCCCACACACACATACACACACACACACACTCCTATGTTTCCCATTTGTGCTCAGAAGAAAAACAGCCATATTTCATTTCATGCAATGAGCAAAACAGCTTCATTGTATTTTGCGCACAATCCAAAACACCAAAGCAGCCACAGGCTGTCTGAAATCAGCTACCGTTGTTCCACAGGCCAGTTTGTGAATGGACCAAGCAGTCCCAAACATCCCTACGCTCAAGCATTAGAAGCAAGATGTTTGGGACTGCTTTAAGCAACTGAAAATGCAGATAGTCCTTGACTCAGAACCATTCATTCAGGAACATTTAAAGTCAGAGCAACGCTGGAAAAAAGTGACTTACAACCAGCTCCTGGCACTTATGAACGTTGCAGCACCCCCACAATTATCAAAATTTGAGCACTTGGACAATTGGCACGCATTTACAACAATTAATACTGTGCTGTGGTTCTCTGATCACCATTTGTGGCCTTCCCAGCCAGTTTCTGACAAACAAGGCAGTGGGGGAAGCCATATTTTTTTTAACTACCATTTGATCCACTTAGCAATCGCAATTATTCGCTTAACAACCATGGCCCAAAATATAAAATTGGACGTGATATATTCAACAACTGCTTTGCTTAGCAACAAAAACTGGTGCCAGTTGCGGTCATCAGTCAAGAACTACCTTGTGGGCCTAAGGACTACCTGTCTTGGAGTAAAAGGGGGATTTCAAATGTTCATTCCCACCCAAATCAGGAATAGGAGAAGAAAATCCTGATGATGTTACCTAGTCTGGTAACGAAACGTTCAGAAACTACATTGAAACAAGCTTGGAGAACAAGGCACTGTTCGAATCACCAGAATTGGAAGCAGTGATGTACTGGGATTGTAAAATTGCACACAAAATACACATTTTTCCAGCCATGCACATCATCAAATAGGCCACTTCTGTTCCAGAATCCCTGCAGCGGCCTGCACAGTGAAGGCTGCGATAGAGATCTGTCTCTTGACTTCCTTCCATGCTTTGTGCGGATCTCCCCTGCTGCCTATATCAAAAAGAGCATCGTAAATCCCTGGGAATGACATGCCTGCGTATTTGTTGCGGCTGCTTGGAGCAAAAACGATGTGTCTGCAGAGCAAGAAGACAGAGGCAAAAATAATTAGCCAAGTTGTGCAAATGTAGCAGAACCGAACAACCTTCTTCGATGCGAAGCTAAATGTTTTCAAAGAGGGAGGAAAAAAACCCAAGAAAAATCCAATTGCCTTTTGAAAAGCACCTTTGGGACGTTGTGCCAAAATGGCAAATCTTAATTCTATGTCAGGCTTTTGAAGTGCCTTCTGCGAAAGCTTGCAGGAACCATGTTTAGCAAGGTGTAAGAAAACAACAAGACAGCCTGAAACATCCTTAACAAAATTGTCTGAAATAAAAAAAAAAATCAAAAGTATTTTTTTTTTAAAAAAATAGCTGTACCTTATGTCAGAGAACACCATACATTAGCTGTTTTCTGAAGCTGTTTCAGCAAAAATTTGTCCCTTATCCCTCACAGGAGAGATTATATTTTACTGAAGCTGTGTACAAGGGTTAGAAGGCTGTATTGCAGGTTAACTCTTCCTGCAGCCTGGAGTTTGAACCTGACCGTCTCAAGGTTGACTCAGCCTTCCATCCTTCCGAGGTTGGTAAAATGAGGACCCAGATTGTTGGGGTCAATAGGTTGACTCTGTAAACCGCTTAGAGAGGGCCAGTTGGTGGGCTGCTGCTGCTGCTGCTGCCGTGAACTGGTAGTTCCAACCATCAGCTGGCCCCGCCCACCCACCCTACCCTATTCCTGTCCTATATTTCCAACTTTCTCAGCTGATTCATGGAGCATAGCGGATTTCCGCACCTCAGCTGTTCTACCTACCAGGGCTGCCCTAGAAGGTAAGCTGTTGAGGTTAAAATTGGTGTGGTTTTTTTATTATTATCCATATTTATATGCCGCCCTTCTCCGGAGACTCAGGGCGGCTTACAATTTTTGGGATACAACCCAATGCGCTCAGCAATAGCCTTCATTCGATTGTATATGCCTGCTTATTACTAAGCGGCATTTTTACAAAGTCAGCTTATTGCTCCCAACAATCTTGGGTCCTCAATTTACCTACCCCGAGAGGATGGAAGGCTGAGTCAACCTTGAGCCTGGTGGGATTCGAGCCTGCACTAATTGCAGGCAGCTGGAGTTAAGTGCTAGGCATTTAACAGCCTGCACCACCAAGGCTCTTTTTGAGTGCTATGCACACAGAAAGCGCGTGCTCACAGAACTGGTTGTTAAATCGGTTGCAGCTCACAACTGGAGAGGGCTGTAAAGCACTAGGAAGCGGTATATAAGTGCTATTGCTAGTGCTTTGTCAACTGAATGTGGAAAACCATCTTCGTTTTACTACTGATTCTTCTGCCAAGAAAACCCATTTTCTTCCAAGTGCAAACGTTCTGGGCAGGTTGACTTTTGAATACTGGTTACCACAGCAGCCGAACCCTTTAACGTTCATGTGTTCATTCATCTCTCCACCTCTTCAATCTACAGGTAGTCCTTGACTTACAACTATTTGTTGAACAACTGTTTGAAATTACAACAACACTGAAAAAAGTGACTTATGACCAGTTGTCACATTATGGCCATCGCAGTTTCCCCACAATCATGTGATTGAAATTTGGACATTTGGTTACTGGCATGATCACTATTTGAGCCATGGTGGCTCAGTGGTTAGAACCAGAGGTGGTATTCAGCAGGCTCTGACCAGTTCTGGAGAACCGGTAGTGGAAATTTTGAGTAGTTCAGAGAACCGGCAAATACCACCTCTGACTGGCCCTGCCCCTATCTATTCTCTGCCTCCCGAGTCCCAGCTGATCGGCTGGGTCTTCTTTGGTTGCTCTGCACAGGAGAATGGAGCTGGAAAGCAGGTTAGTGGGATGGGGAGGGAATGGGATTTTGCAGTATCCTTCCCCTGCCATGCCCATCAAGCCATATCCACCAAGCCGTGCCACACCCACAGAACCGGTAGTAAAAATATTTGAATCCCACCACTGGTTAGAATGCAGTGTTGCAGGTTAACACTGCATTCCCCAGCTGGGAGTTCAATCCTGACTGGCTCAAGGTTGACTCAACCTTCCATCCTTCCGGTAAAATGAGGACCCAGATTGTTGGAGGTAATACGCTGACTTTGTAAATTGCTTAGAGAGGGCTTGTAAAGCACTATGAAGCGATATACAAGTGCAATTGCTATTTGCAACATACCCAGCCAGCTTCCGACAAGACAAGTCAATGGAGATTAAACCGGATTTACTTAATGACTTCATAATTCACTAAACAACTGAAGCAATGCATTTAACAACTCTGAGGAAAATGATTGCAAAATGGGGAGCAGCTCAGCAATAGGATCCTACCTGTTCCACTACTGGTTTGGTGATCGCATGTGCGCACATGCGTGCACCTAATGCACAGGCACCTAACATCAGGGTGGGATTCTACCAGTTCGCACCTATTCGCTAGAACCGGTTGTTAACATTCTAAGCAGTTTGGAGAACCGGTTGTTAGAAGAAATTACTGGCCTAATCCTGTAAGGAAGGCAGGAAGGAAACATTCTGGTGTTGCTTACAGAAACTGCCTCTCCATTAACTCTTATTACATTCTTGGCAGGACTAGACTTCCCATCTCAGGAACTTCTCCGGAGGTTTTTTTCCCCTCCTTTGCTGGTACTTTGCTTGTGTGGAGTGACCATTCAAAGTTACAATGGCACTGAAAAAAGTGACTTATGACCATTTTTCACACTTACGACTGTTGCAGCATCCCCACAGTCATGAGAGGCCAGGCGAGGAGATGCGTGCCTCGATGTGAGTGATATTGAGTTGGCCACACCCAGCCAATAACATGACCACCAAGCTGCGTCCACCCAGTCACATGACCACCAAGACACGCCCACCACCTAAGACACACCCAGAGAACCGGTTGTTAAAAATTTGAATCCCACCCCTGCCTAACATGCATGCGCAGCTTTCCACACACCAGCTGAGACCTGCAGCGCCAATTGGCTGAGAGGAAAAAGAAGAGAATAGCACAAGAGCGGGTGGGAGGGCTGATCCTGTGCTTTTCTTTCTCCTGTCAGCTGATCATCGAAGGCTTTTATTTTTTACTACCGGTTCATTTGAACTGGGGCGAACCGGTAGCATACCACCCCTGGTGCAGCTCATTTCACAATCCCCTTGCTTAGCAATAAAAATTACCAAGTTGTAAATCGAGGACTACTTGTGACACAGCAAAAAAAAAAAAACCTCAAGGGTTACTAAGTCATACTTGGCAAAAAGTCGCACTGCACTCGGATGCTTTACCTGTAGAATGGTCTGCCCGGCAAGCCAAGAGGATCAATGAAAGCTCTCTCAAGAAACATCAACTGATCATTCATACTCCGTACAGCAATGGGGCTGTAAAAGATAGAAGACACAGGAAGGTATCAAACACACAGGGGTGGGCTTCAAACATTTTAGCCTCGGGTTCTTTGCCCAGTTGCTAGGTGAGCGTGGCCATGGTGGGTGTGGCCTAGTTGACCTCCTGCACCACAGCAGGGGTGTGTGTTTTTGTCCTCCCTGGGCTCCGGAGGCTTTCCTTGAGCCTCCGGGGAACAAAATGGCTTCCCAGGGCTCCGGAGGCTCTCTGGAAGCCAGAAATGGGCCCATTTCTGGCCTTCCTGGACTTCTGGGAGGCCTGTTTTTCACCCTCCTTGAGCCTCCAGGCACGCCCTGCACTTACCTGCATTCAAAACAGGCCGTGTGGGGACTCCTGGGAGGGGTGAGGTGGGTGGGGCCAGCCAGGAGTGGGATTTGGGGGTTCTCCAAACTGCACAGAATCTTAGCTAGGGGCTTTCTCGAACCCCTGCGAACCCCCAGCACCCACCCCTGCAACCACTCCTGCATTATTCAGGATAGTTTTTTCAACCTTGGCAACTTTTAAGATGGGTGGACTTCAACTCCCAGAATTCCCCAGTCATGCATGAATTCTGGGAGTTTGAAGTCTATCATACAGTGCTGAAATACTGCGACGTAAGCAAAACTTTCTCCTAAAGATGAACGGATGAACTATTGTCAATAACACCAATGAAGTTGCATTCGCTTTTTCGGGAAATATTAAACTTACTTATTCATGTCAAGCTGTGAAAGCCTGCGGTGAAAAACTGTTGCTACAGATGCAAAATGATTCACGGCAGAAAACAGGGCATCTGCAAACAGAAAAGTTGCACAGTGAGGTTCCAGCTTCGTGATTTCTATGGTTTAAAGGAGATAGACATACCTTTACCCGTGAAAATCTACGAAAACAAATATATATATATATATATATGCAATTTTCTTATTAGATAGATTTCCACATATGAAACATTTGTTTATTTTATATAGCATTTTTTAGCATTACGGATGGGTTTATAACTATTTGTAGACTCCTCATATAAAGGGAAGAGAATCTATTATTGGTTTTCCTGCCTAAACAGGGGGTTGGACTAGAACACCTCTGAAGTCCCTTACAGATTCTATTCTATTCTATTCTATTCTATTCTATTCTATTCTATTCTATTCTATTCTATACTACTCTACTCTACTCTACTCTATTTTATTCTTAGATTTTTTTACTTATTTTTCAACATCCAGGCTGGGGTGGATTTTTTATGTTTTAATGTTAGATTTACTTGACATTTTGGGATTATTATTTTCTTTGTCCTTATTTTGTACACAAGATATTTTTTTTTCGCTGTTAGTGTTTGATGTATGTTTTTATGGGGGTGGGTTGTTCTGTACTTTATTTTTCTTGATAAAATAAATGTGTTAAAATAAATCTATGATTCTATCTTTGGTGGACAGAATGATGGTGAATAGAAAGCTCAAGCATAGATTTATGGATTCCGAGTCACGTTCAAGAGAAACCTTACCAAATGAAACTTTGTACTTCTCAAGTTCTGCCTCGTGTTTCTTGGCCTGGTCATAGATTTCATTGGCGTAGAGTCTCAAAGCTTCTGCATAATCCTGACAACGGAGAGGAAGGAGCGGAGAATCTGAAAGCTCGTAGACCAAGCCTGCACGTATCTGAGCCACAGTGAGCTGCTTCTGGAAAGAGGGGTCGTAAAACCGCTTGACCAGTTCAAAAGTCTCATAGGTCGTGTGGTAAACAGGATAATTACTGTATTTGTCCACTTTCTGTCAAAAAGAAAAAAATTAAAAAAGTCAACAGAATGCCTCTATAGCTTTGACTGGTCTACCAAGCTCTGAGGGCAGAATGATTTATAATGCCCTTTCTGGTGATTGTTTTAGAATAGAGTTGAAAATAAGGTCTTCTAGTCCAGGGGTCACCAACCTTTTGGACCTCAGGGACCACCAAATTCATAATTTTAAATCCCAGGGACCACTAACCGGTTCTGTGAGTGTGGCCTAATTTGTGGATGTGGCTTGGTGGTCATGTGACTGACTGAGCATGGCTTGTATGTAAATATAAATAATTATATAAATATTGAATTTTTTATAAAAAAAGCAACTTTTACCCAAAATCAGGCAAAGCAGGCAGGCAGATTGAGTTGCTCACAGAATCACAGATTCACTCTGTTTCTGCCATTGGCTAGCTGAGTCTGCACTGTTTCAGTCCTAAGGAAGGTTCGGCTCTGCTTAAAAGCAGAGCCGAAGATCTAAAGATTAGCTGGAAAGCAAGAAATCCAACCATTTCCTGCTTCCTAGCTAATCTAAATCTCCTGGCACAGCTGAACAGCTGATGGTCGGTAAAAGGAAAAATAGCAACTTAGCAGGCAAGTTTGCCAGGTAAGGAGTGAGTGGGTGGGGAGGGTTCCCACAGGCCATGTGGGCGGTGCAGCCTTGTGTTCCCGCGCAGCCTGGATTAATTGCTTTGGGGGGTGCCCTGGGGGTGACATTTCTCTGCAGCCCATCAAAATTTTCTTGTGGCCCACCAGTGGGCTGTGGCCCACCGGTTGGCGACCACTGTTCTAGTCCAAGCCCCTGCTCAAGCAGGAAACCCTATCATTCCTGTCAAATGGCTGTCTAATCTCTTCTTGAAAACCTCCAGGGATGGAGCATCTTCTGAAGGCAAGCTGTTCCACTGATTAGTTGTTCTCATTGCCAGGAAATTTCTCCTCAGTTCTAGGTTTTATGGAATCCTTCTTCCCCAGTGTGGTTTGACATACTTGCTGCTTTATGTTCCTACATTTCTGTTTTTAATCTCTACTCCCTGAATATCACTGAGAGTGGCTTCAGTGATTCAAGCAGCTAAGAAATAGGTTCACAGAATAAAATAAATATACTGACTGCTCTTTCCAAACCTGTTGGTGACCGCTTTTTAAAAAAATTACCTCTCTCTCTCTCTCTCTCTTATCTATCATCTATCTATCTACCTACCTACCTACCTACCTATCTGTCATCAATCTTTCTATTCTCTCTGTCTCTGTCTCTGTCTCTGTCTCTGTCTCTCTCTCTCTCTCTATATATATATACGTGTTTCCCCGAAAATAAGACCTACCCCAAAAATAAGACCTACCCCGAAAATAAGACCTACCCCAAAAATAAGACCTACCCCGAAAATAAGACCTACCCCGAAAATAAGACCTACCCCGAAAATAAGACCTGGTGTGTTTTTGGGAGCCAAAAAAAATATAAGACAGTGTCTTATTTTCGGGGAAACACAGTATGCGATTTGTTCGTGGTTTCGTACATGAATAAACGTACATTGTTCTACATGAATGTGGTAAGTGTTTTTTTCATATATATATATATATATATATATATATATATATATATATATAAGACCTACCCTGAAAATAAGACCTAGTGTGTTTTTGGGAGCCAAAAAAAATATAAGACAGTGTCTTATTTTCGGGGAAACACAGTATATACTATTATCTATCTATCTATCTATCTATCTATCTATCTATCTCTTATCTATCTTTTTTTCTTTTTAGAAAAAACTTTATTAAATGTTAAAAAGATATATACAAAATACAAAGTATTTCATTAAAAACAAAACAAAAACAAAAAATGTATACATTACAAATTAGTTAGACAGTGCTTTCTTATCAAACAATATTCTAATATTGATTTCATATATCTGGTCAGTACTCCTACTATAACCTCTTTATATTGTTCCTTGCTTATCTATTTACTCACTGCTTTGTATTATTTAACCAATTATACCAGTTTTCCCAGACGGTATAATATTTTGAGTCTTCCTTTTCTTTTAATCTTAGGGTAAGTTTGTCCATTTTAGTGCAGTCGTAGACTTTTTGGATTATTAAGTTTTCTACTGGCATCCGATAATCCTTCCAACGTTGTGCAAGGGCATCCTCGCCACCGTAATTATATGTAAAATTAAATATTTTATTTATTTTGCATATTTACCTTTTATTATTCCCAATAAAAAAAAATTCTGCCTTAAATTCTAATTGAATGTTTGTAATTTCTTTTATCCATGTTTGTATTTTTGTCCAATATTTTTTACTGTTTGGGCAAAGCCACCAAGCGTGGAAGAGGTTTAAACAAGCGGTAGTTCAGCTTACCCGGTTCTTAGTGTAGCGGACTCTGCCAGAAGCAATCCCTAGTCTTTGAAAGAAAGCTTCAAAATCACTGCCAGATCCAAGCTTGTTGATCCTGGCCAGATAGGAGAAAGAAGGGGAGAATTCAAGGTTCAATCTTCTTGTAACATTTGGCACTTTTATGTTGTTGGTTTCCGCTTCAAAATGTGGATACCTGACTTCTGAGGGGGTGGCAGGAATTTAAAACAATACCAAGACACAACAGGAGTCAGTAGAAACATCAGGAGCTGATGGTCTACAAGGAGATAGCCTTGGAAATTAAAGTAGCTTAATTTTACCAGAATTGGGTCACTAATAAAGGAAAATTAAGTCCGGAGTATTAATGGGCTCCAGTTTACAAGGTACAGCTTCAGGTCAAGTTTGCATCGAAGTAATTCAAAATTACGAGAGGAATGTGCGATTATGCTCCATAATTTTTCTGCAAAATTTCTCCTCAGTCCTAGGTATTAGTCCCACAAAATGTTTGGCACATAGCGATAGAAATTTGGGACTCAATTGTGGTCATACGTTGAGGATTGCTTGTGTAAGTCTGTACATACTGTTGCTATCACTACAACGATTGTAAACACATGCCAGTTTCCAAGCGCCCAAATTTTGATCATGGAACCATGAGAATGCTGTGACAATTATAAGTGTCAGGACAGCGGTCAGCAGTAACTTTCTTTTAGTGCCGTTGTAACTTCAAATGGTCACTCCATGAATGATTGTAAGTTGAGGATTATGTACACATCATTATCATCATCAAGAACATCATACTCCGGAGACTTCCGGGTTGAGCCTTCTCGAGAACAGGCGGCGGTTTGTGATTGTCCACGACCGCAGCCTGGCTCTTGCGTCGGAGAGCCCCGATCCTGCAAGGTTCGGGGCTGAAGCTGCCTCGTAGGGGCGGCGGAGAAAGGGAAATCTGCCAGCCAGAGTGAGGGGAGCCGCATCTCCCCCCTTTTGGGTCTGGTCTTTTCCCTCCGAAGACGTCAAGAAGCGGTGGTCAAAAATGGCCACCTCGAAGAGAAGGTCTCAACGGACTAAGATTGGTGCAGGAGGAAAGAGAGAAGTCGACAGCAGAGGAACGGGAGTATCGGATGGTAAGATCAAGGCACCCGGGATTAAGATAAAGATGAGTTTTAAAAAGAGAAACAGAAGCGGCGCAGTTCCAAGTGAAGAAAAATAAGTAAAATATTTTTGACAGCTATAAGGGGCTTCGAACCGGGAAAGGAAGAAGCCAGCGTAAGAATTTAAGTTTGGGGCTCGGAAAACTTGATTATCAAAATAAAAGAAAAGGGTTAAGACTCTGTGCAGAAAGTGCCACTTTGTGGAGAAAAATTGGAAGTTAAAGAAGTAAGAAACTATCTTGTTCCTTTGTGGATTGGAGTTGCTACATTTTAAAGAGACGCAGGACTTATAGAAAGTGAAAGCTTGAATACACAAAGACGGATTGCTGGACTAATTGGCAATATTGATATAGACTCTGGACCTGGGTTAGGATTATAGAAAATTTAAAGAAGAAGAAATAAGGAAAATAAAATTTTGGTGGTCATCCAAAGAATTAAAAATGGAGTTTAAAAGTATGAAAGAACTGTTACAGGAAGTGACTGAACTAACTTGGCATGTTGCAGAAATATGGGCATCAAATGCTGAACAAAGAAGAAAGAAGCCGTGGAAAGGGTGGAGCCAGCACAAGAGAAAGCCATCTTAAAAGACAATTAACACAAATAAAAGGAAAGGAAAGGTGGCTAAAAAACGGAACCTAAGAAAGTATCTAAAAAGGGGAACATTACTAAATTAAGCATGTTAGAAAGGTTCAGAAGGAGGGAACAGAAAGTAAAGAGAGAGAGAGGGATTCAAACTGGATAGAGAAGGGGAGAAAGCAGGATAATAGGGAGGAGAAGTGGACCAGCCAAGCGAAAGCCATTTTAAGAAGACATTAACACAAAGATTAATACAAATAAAAGGGAAAGGGAGATGGTTAAAAAAAAAAAACTTAAGAAGGTAATTAAAAAGGAACATTTATGAAATTAGCATGTTAGAAAAGTCCAGAAGGATAGAGTGCAGAAAGGTAAGAGAGAGAGAGGGATTTCAACTGGATAGAGAAGGGGATAGCGGGACAAAAGAGAGGAGAAGAACAAGAAACAAGAACAAAAGATAGAGAGACAGGGAATTACATAATAAAGAAAAACTTGTTTGCACAGAGACAATCTAGCGTATTTAAAAGGGGGTTCTGCATGAAGAAATGGTAATAAGAATATATTGTAATTATAAAAGTGTAAAACAATAGGGGTTACTGACAATTTTACTGGTAAAAGGTCACATTTTTCATTTCTTATCTACAAAGAAAGCTAAATGATGATTAGATGAATTGAATTGATTGAAATGATTTTAGAAAATGCCTAAAAATGAGATTTGTCAATAACCAAGATTAGTTATTTTATTATTATTTTGGAACTATAAATAAATTTTAGGGGGATATGTGTTGCAGAACCCAACGATTAGAGATATATTGTAAGGGAGCTTTTTCCATTTTCTTTTTCTTTTTCTCTATCTTTCGTTTTAAAGGGAATGATTATGATTATGTTACTATATTAACCACTGAGGTGTCACTTTCGAAGTAGTAAAAGGGGGCAAGTCTAGGTTTTTTTCATTCTTTTTAGTGTTAACATGGGTACGGATTTAGAATTATGGAGAGAATAGGTGATGAAAGGGCAAATCTGACGGACAAAAGAATTCTGTAAATGATTAGCAGTATTAACAATGTGAAGATAATTAAAGGATAGACATGGATGAACTTTATCTTTAATATGATGGGCAAATATATTGTTATTTGTAAGATTTATACATGAAGTTTTAAAATATATATGTATATTTGCAATTAACTTGAAATGAACTGGGGGCTATACAGATTGAGATTAAGATTTGAGATTAGGATTAATTTCTTTGACCCTTTGTCCGCTAAAATGGAATAGAAGTGAAGTTAAATGTTTAAAATGAATATAGATCTACTGTCACATTTGCATGTAAAAGTGATGACTCGGGACCATGCTGTCTACTGAAAAGAGCTGTTTTAAAAAATTGTTAAAAATTGAATAAAATTTGTTTAAAAAAAAAAAAAAAGAACATCATACTCCGAGCCATCCCCATTTGAGTTTAGCCTAGTGCGGTGATGGCTAACCTTTTCATCATCGCGTTCCAAAAGTGTGCACATGTGCACGCATGCCTGGATCCATAATGCAATGCGCGTGCGACCTTCTTCCCCTGCGCATGTGCACACAAGCCCCCTGTACATCATGCACCTTGCACATGCACGCACGACTCTCCCCATGTGCCATCCCCTGCGCATGCTCAGCAGATGCTCAACAATCAGCTGGCTGGCTGGATGTGTGCGCACATGCACAGTAGATCTGTTCCAGACGACGGCTTGCGTGCCGGCAGAAATGGCACACAGGCCTAGTGTGTTGCAGGTCAATGTGGGAATAGAAGCACACTGCTTTTATAGATATGCAGCAGATATAAAAGCTATTGTAGTTCTCCCATGTCTGTAGAGATCTCCAGGGCAGGCATGCTAATAAAATGTAGATGAGAACATATCTTACCTGGGTCGCTGATTATTTTCACTGGAAGGATCCTTCTCAAGCCAACTCTCATAGAGAGATTTTCCTTCATAGCCTTCATCAGGACTTGAGACCTGGGTAGGAAATGAAACCTGATCTATCATCCACATTGTTACTTCTTTAATCCTTTTGAATCCAGGCTGATCTTGATTCGTTAGTTGGTTTGAATGTTTACCCAGCACAACCAAGATATTCTTCTGGGTTACAAACGTAACAGTCAGTTGATAAAACAAGAAGCTTTATCAAAAGGAACAGCCAAAAATAAAGGAGGTGCCCTCACTATACGTGCTACAATTTTTATTATGTGTCCTTGACCACGGTGGCGCAGTAGTTAGAGTGCAGTACTGCAGGCTACTTCTGCTGCCTGCAATTTGGTAGGTTGAATCTCACCAGGCTCAAGGCTGACTCAGCCTTCCATCCTCCGAGGTGGATAAAATGAGGACCCAGATTGTTGGGAGCAATAGGCTGACTCTGTAAGCTGCTTAGAGAGGGCTGTAAAGCACTGTGAAGCAGTATATAAGTCTGCTATTATGATTGCTATTGACAATATGTGCTTTCCACAAACTAATATTGAAACCTCTGTGCATTGAGCCCTGGTGGCACAGTCGTTAAAGGGCAGTATTGCAGGCTAACTCTGCATTCCCACAGCCTGGAGTTTGATCCTGACCGCCTCAAGTTGACTCAACTTTCCATCCAAAATCAGTAAAATGAGGACCCAAATTGTTGGGGACAATTTGCTGACATCATAAACCACTCAGAGAATGCTGTAAAGTGCTATGGGACAGTATATAAGCCTAAATGCTATTGTGACAAGTGATGTTCATGCTCATAATTCTCCATTGGAATGAGTTCTTTTAATTACCCATGATTCCACCTCCTAGATACCTCAAGTCATTTCATCTTCACTTGCCCAGAGAACATCCATGCTTAGAGTACCAACACCGGATAGGAAAGTCAAAATTGAGATGACCAGCCACAACCCATCCTTCATAGGTTAAGTGCTAGATCACGAAGTGCTGAATTCAAATATTGGTGATAGGAGGAACCACATGCAGGAAGGCACAGATGCAAGACCTGTCCTTGCTTCCGTAGACACAACCAGAGGTGGTATTCAGCCAGTTCAGACTGCTTCTGGCGTACCGGTGGCAGAAATTTTGAGTGGTTTGGAGAACTGGTAAATACCACGTCTGGCTGGCCCACCTCCCGCCCCTGCCATTCCCTGTCCTATATTCCCTTGTTTTTTTAGCTCAGCTGATTCGCGTGGCAGAGTGGATTGCTGAGCTAAAAAACAGCTCACCTCACTAGCGCTGACACCGAGGGTGGTCTTTGAGTGCTGCGAAGCGTGCTGTCATAGAACTGGTAGGAAAAGATTTGGAATCCCACCACTGGATGCAACCATAGCATCTGAAGCGCATGTGGCTCCAATTATACTGCCCAACAATCATTTTGTACCTAATCAGAGCTACCATAAAGTGGACATGGCCAACATTTGTAGTTTTGCTTTTGAGGCTGAGGGAGGAGGAGGAAGAGGAGGAGGAGGAGGAGGAGGAGGAGGAGGAGGAGGAGGAGGAGAGGAAGAGGAAGAGGAAGAGGAAGAGGAAGAGGAGGAGGACAGCAGAAATGTGAACTGGCCTTCCTATACTTGCCCTGTCTGAGTCTGATTTCCACTGCATACCAGAATAATCCAAAACTATGGATGTTGGTTCTGCTGGACCATGGTTCTGCTTCCATATTGGATGGAAGAACAATTGTAACTGCTGGTGCTTTCCTTCCTGGTTCAAAACAAAATGTTTTCCCCATGCTATGCATTGCCCAACTGTACCTCTTTTGTCAGATTATACACCAACTGGTTCAGGAGTGGAGTACAGTCAACCCTCAAAGTGTAGTTGCCTGCAACACAAATACAGAAATTGTTTTGAACAACAGCTCCCTCTTAAAAAAATGCCCTTTTTTAAAAAAAAAATCAAATTAAAACATAGCCTCCTCTACTTCGAACTGAATTTATCTACCTTCTCTCTTTCTTGCACTCTAGGGAATTTTCCCTCCTCTCAAGATGACTCAAGTCATAAGATTTCTGACAGCTTACATGTAAACAGAAAGATACGTACATACGTATCATGCACAACCATAAAACAACTCCTAGGAGACTGTGTAATTGACATCCCTTGACAAAAAGCAAAAAACGAAGAGGAAAATACCGGCATCTCTTCTGTTCTAAACCAACCCATAACATTATTTCTGCACTTGGGTAACTGGAATGTAGTTTTATACAGACACAGTCCTGGAATATGCTCTAAAATTCATTGAGCTGTCTAAATAAAGGTGATTCCTTATGGAGCGAGGGAGTCTCATGACTCATTGGTTAAAGACTCTGAGCTTGTAAGCTGAAGAGCTGACAGCCCTGGTTCGAGACCCAAGTGCCGCTTAACTGGGTGAGCTCCTGTTACTTGCCCAGCTCCTACCCACCTATCAGTGTAGGAAGTTAGCACCCACCCCTCTCCTAGAAAATTGAAATATCCTAGGAAATATTAAAAAGGCAGAATATTTCCCCTAAAAAGCGTAGAAACTCAGAAGCAGAAACTCACCTTAGAAGCAGAAGCTCACCCCCACCTTTGTTAATGGGTGGGCCATTAAGGCCTGGGCCAGAATACTTTAGATAGCAAAGATCTCCAGGTAAAGCTATAGCAATTGCCAAAAGCCCTTTTCAGTGCATCATCATCCAGCAAGGCTCAGCCAAGCCTGGAACTCAGGACAGCCTACAGAGTTGCCCCTCATGGGAGTCTGACAACCAATCAGAATACAAGCTCCAATTCAAATCCCAACAAAGGTTATAAAACCCAGGCACTCTCAGCATCTCAGCCCTTTTTTGATCTCTTCCTTCACCTCTAAGCATGTGATCATCCTTCCTTTTCACTCCGGAGCTCCAGGCCATGTGGTTCTGTCCACCATTAAACCTTCCAAACAGCCTCCATGTTTCCAGTGTCTTTTTCCCCACTTGGAACTGAACCCAGAAGGATTTTTCTTCCAACAGCAGTTCGAAAGCATGCAAATCATCATCATCTTCTTTTAACGACCCTATGATCCCTTGAGAGGTGGAGTCTGGGCAACTGAATGCAGGTAGCGGAGTGTTTAATGGCCAGATGCCCTTCCTGTCACCAATGCGGAGTTTTGTTCAGCAGATATATTCTCATTGTGCCCAATGAAAACATTTTTTGAAAGCATGAAAATGTGAGTAGATAAATAGATACCACTTTGGTAACAGCGTTCTGTGCACCTTTGGCATATAGTTATGCTGGCCACGTGACCACAGAAATTGTCTTCAAACAATGCCGGCTCCCTCAACCAAGAAACAGAAATGAGCATCATTCCCTACAGTTGGACATGACTGACAGGGAAACTCCCCCCACCCTTTTTTTAACCTTATGGATTGAATTGTTATGCATCTTTTTAAAAGTGCAAATAATCCTTGAGTAATGACCATAATGGAGCCTGCCCATTAGAGTTGTAAGTCGTGAGGATCATAATCTTGTGACTTTTTTGCTGTGGTGGCTAAGTATATGCCTCAGTTGTTCAGTCAATCAGTGGTTCAGTTTGGGGCAGGTATTGCTTGCATGTAACTATGGGATGCTACAAACGGCCATGCATGCAACTCAGTTACTGAGTATGTAAAGTGTGGTCATGTGACTGTGTGGAAGTCCGACTGTCAGAACTTTGAATCCACATTGTTAGTACCCACCAAGTACTAACTTGGTTTCTGTCGAAACTTTGAAAGGTTGCTAAGTGATGAGTTGTAAATCAAGGACTACCTATACCAGGGGTGTCAAAGTCAAGGCCTGAGGACTGGATCCAGTCCATGTGGGGTGCTTAGATCTGGCCCATGGGGCGCTGGAAACAGCAAAACCAAGGGAAGGAGCTCAGGAAGGAAGGAAGGAAGGAAGGAAGGAAGGAAGGAAGGAAGGAAGGAAGGAAGGAAGGAAGGAAAGGAAGGGAAGGAAGATTATAATGAGAGAGAGGGAGGGTCTGAGGGAAGTCCTGCCTTAGCACTTGGCCACCACAGGTGCCCCCACACACATGAGTGATGTCAAGCTGCCCATGCTCACCCTGGCCATGCCTACCATGGCCACCCTCCATCTCTGCCGAGATCAAACACAACCCTGATGTGACCCTCAATAAAATCAAGTTTGATACCCCTGGCCTATATAGTAAACATCCCATTTAAGTTTGTAATACTACCACCACCATCATTAAACAATAGTAATTATAACACCAATCAAGGTGAGGAGCAACCTGGAACTTAGGAGAGATTTCCTGACAGTTAGAATAGATAATCAGTGAAGGATTTGCCTCCAGAAATTGTGGGTGCTCCAACACTGGAGTTTTTTAAGAAGAAATTGGACAGCCATTTGTCTGAAATGATACAGGGTCTCTGCTATGTTCTGAAGTTCCCCCTCTGGTCCGGTTTCCAGCAGGGGGCGCCCAGCCGCAACCTGATTGGCCGACAGTTTGACAGCCGACTATATAAGGAGTTGTCAAACAGGCCAACAGCTGTTGCCTCACGGCTGAGCGGTTTGTTCGCTGTTAGCGCGCGAATTCAATAAAGCCTGAGCAACCAATTTAGCCGCCTCGCCTCATTCTGTTGTGCATTCGTTCCCAGTACGAAGCAGTCTCCTGCTTATGCAGGGGGTTGGACTAGAAGACCTCCAAGGTCCCTTCCAACTCTGTTATTCCGTTAACAACAGTGTCTTAGAAACTTGCAGCACTTGATAAATTTCCCGGAGTTCAGAAGTTAAGTCGGACATCGCTTGGTTAGTATCTGGATGGAAAACTACAAGGAAATCCAAGAACTGGAGGATAGATGGAAAGTTTTTTAAAAAAATCGAGAAAGAAGGCGTAGATTCCCCACTAATGCCAAGAAAACTGCATGGATGTGTGAACAAGTCTACCAAATCACCCAACATTAGGCTCAACTTGAAGGAGACTGTACCTGAACAGCTAATAATAACCTATTTTTAAAATGATCATCTGTTGCTAGGAAGATGTTCACGTTGACAGTGCTAAAAATGAATTTCCCATTTTTTAAAATCTGTTTTACATTTGCTAACCCTCATTCTGCTGGAAGAGAAATTATTCCAATTTTATTTATTCTTCCCAAAAGAAGGGCATTTCAGCAAAAAAAAAACCTCCCTCAAATCTCACAGATTAGGGCAGGGTTCTTATGCTTACCTTAACTTATAATGGTGGCTGAGGGCTGGATGTTTGCAATCTGTCTTTCATTCTAGCTTCCCACTTAATAACGGCTTATTTAATTAAATTCAGGGGAGCTTCTCCCAAGGGCTCTCTGCAGATTAGGATGTGGGCACAGCCCAACGGGGCTGCAAAAGATGGAGAGATGCTTATTAGAAAAATAAATTTAGAAAGAGAAACTGCCTAAGAATGAGGTAGCCTCCATCTCTGCGTGGCCTTCATGACTATCAGGCATGAAAAACCAAGGCCACACATTAAGTTTTAATTAAAAGGTAAAGGTAAAGGTTGCCCTCGCACATATGTGCTAGTCGTTTCTGGCTCTAGGGGACGGTGCTCATCCCCGTTACAAAGCTGAAGAGCCAGCGCCGTCTGAAGACGTCTCTGTGGTCATGTGGCCAGCATGACTAAACGCCGAAGGCGCCCGGAACGCTGTTATCTTCTCACCAAAGTGGTCCCTATTTTTCTACTTGCATTTTTTTACGTTTTCGAACTGCTAGGTTGGCAGAAGCTGGGACAAGTAATGGGAGCTCACTCCGTTACAGGGTACTAGGGATTCAAACCGCCGAACTGCCAACCTTTCTGATCAATAAGCTCAGCATCTTAGCCACTGAGCTACCCAGTCCCCTATAAATTTCAATTAAGACTGGCCTATTGTTACTCCTATGTACCGGAACCTAGTTAACTAATGGTTAGCACTATTTGGCCACTAGATAAGGGTTAATGAAATTAAAGAGGGGTTGGTCTAAGTCCATTTGTGGCTATTTAGTGATTCTAGGCTGATTCCTCCTTTGACCCGGGCTCTGCCACTCCTTCTCCCACAATGTCTCCATTGTATGAAGAGTGTCCTTCAAGCCAAACTTGATTCCTGATGACAAATGGATATTTCACAATCTTTTCTCTCCCGCCATCAAAAAAATATATGAATAAATAAAAATGGTTTGCCATCACTTTCCTCCAAGGTATCACTCAGCCCTCCACTCCCAGCTTACTCTACACACCATGTAACAATAGCACTTAGACTTATATACCGCTTCATAGAGCTTTACAGCCCTCTCTAAGTGGTTTACAGAGTCAGCATAATGCTCCCAAACAATCTGGGTCCGCATTGTACTGACTTTGGAAGGGTGGAAGGCTGAGTCAACCTTGAGCCCCATCAGGATCAAACTCTGGACTGGGGAGAGTTAGCCTGAAATACTGCAGTACTGAATCAGTAGTAAAACAAAGATGGCTTTCCACATTCAGTTGGCAAAACAATAGTCATAGCAATAGGACTTATATACCGCTTCATAGTGCTTTACAGCCCTCTCTAAGTGGTTTACAGAGTCAGCATGTTGCTCCCAACAATCTGGGTCCTCATTTTACTGACCTCAGAAGGATGGAAGGCTCAGTCAACCTTTAGCTGCTGAGAATTGAACTGCTGAATTGCTGGCAGTCAGCAGAATTAGCCTGCAATACTGCATTCTAACCACTGTGCCACCCTGGCTCTATCCAATCCTGCTTACAGTAGCTTCCTAGTCCAAGATAGAATTGTGTGTATGATCTGGTTTAAAATGCAGTTAACTAAATAAACTGTAGCTTGTTTTAAGGGAAGCTTAAAAGACAAGCTACCTTTTGTTCCTGTAGCTTACAGATTACAGTTATGGCTATTGGAACCCATGATTTGATTGTAGCTTTGGATCCTGTATGAGTTGTGTTGCACACATCTCTTAATACAAGATTGGAAAATTGTGACCCTCAAGATATTGCTAGAAAGAATAATCTCCTTTGAGTTGAGTCCGATTCATATAACTTTGTGAACACATCCACGCCACTTTCCTGGATGGTATAGAAGTGGTTTTACCTTCTTCCAGAATATTTTTCAGCTTTGCGGCCTAGTCTACAAGTCCACAATTTCTTGGTCATTTCCCAGCCAAGTCCTAGCCAAGTCCAATCCTACTTAAGCTTTACAAGATCTCTCAAGGTTGACTAAGTGTACTAAGGGATATTCACAACTACCGTGTTTCCCCCAAAATAAGACACTGTCTTATATTTTTTTTGGCTCCCAAAAACACACTAGGTCTTATTTTCGGGGTAGGTCTTATATATTTATGGTGCCAAATAGTGGGTGTGAGTGTGTAGGGGGGGGGTGTTTCGCAGGTGCACGGTTGCTCCCTGAAAAGTCTTCCTGGAACTGGAGATTCACACTAGGTCTTATTTTCAGGGTAGGTCTTATATTAGGGCAGGTTTAGAAAATAGTGCTAGGTCTTACTTTCGGGGTAGGTCTTATTTTCGGGGAAACACGGTATGAGGGGTCTTTGGTGCTCTCTGAGTTTGGTTGTTTTCTTGCAGACATTTCATTACCCTATCTAGGTAACATCATCAGTGCTAGTTTATCAGATATTCACCTTCAATGGAAGAATCAGTGTTGATGTAAGCCACCGCCCGTGTCTGAAGAAGTTTGCTGTTCTCCTGCAATTGCAAAAAAGAAAAAGAAAAGAACTGTATTACACCTATTATTATTGATCATGAATAGCATGTAAATCAAAAGTGGGAAACTGGAAATGTTCCAAAAGTTGCTGAACTATAATTCCCAGAAGCTCCCATTGCCATAGCCCAATGAAAGCCAGGACTTGAAGTTCAGCATTTTCTGTATGACCAATCACTCTTCAGCCCTGATGTACCAATCGTGCTGTGCCCTGGTGGCTCAGTGGTTAGAATGCAATGTTGCAGGCTAACTCTGCCCACAGTCCAGAGTTCGATACTGACGTGCTCAAGGTTAACTCAGCCTTCCATCCTTCTGAGGTTGGTAAAATGGGGACCCAGATTGTTGGGGACAGGGGTGGACTTCAAAAATGACATGGCCATAGTGGGCATGCCCTAGTCAGTCTCCTGCACCATTTCGCCCTCCCTGGGCTCCGGGGACTTTCCTTGCTCTGTTCTCCTCTATTCTCATGTTCCCCTCTTCTTTTTTCTCTTCTCTTCTCTTCTCTTCTCTTCTCTTCTCTCCTACCCTACCCTACCCTACCCTACTCTACTCTACTCTACTCTATCCCATCCCACCCCATCACATCCCATTCTGTGAGGAGCAATCATAACCCACTTTTTTCAGTGGTCATAAGTCAAGGACAAGCTATACATCCATAATACAATTCTACCAAGTCCTTCACTCACCTCTGCCCACTCTGTGGAGCCTAATAATCCAAATTCTTCTGCATCCCAGCTGGCAAAAACGATTGTTCTTCTTGGCCTCCAACCTACACAAGATGAAATGAAGATTACAGAGAAACCTTAATTCTTTGCCCTGCTGATGGCTGAAAATGCAAACCCAGCAATGTCTACAGACAAATAAGCTTGAGGTTAGTTTAAAAATGAAGCAAATAAATCCTTTTTAGCATGACGGAGGAGGTTTAAGCTGCTCAGTAGAAACATCTGTTCCTTTATCTTTGGAAGAGGATTTTTGCTTTATTTGTGAGTTTTATTTACCTGCTACATTTATTGAGCAAAGGATCAATGTGACTTAGAATTGACTTCAAACTCATGTTGACATTTAGATTCCAGCACATCCCATCTCTGCTTTGGGTTCCCAATTTTTCCATCTATTAGCAATCGCAATAGCACTAAGACTTATATACCACTTCACAGTGCTTTTACAGCCCTCTCTAAGCAGTTTACGGAGTCAGCCTATTGCCCCCAACAATCTGGGCCCTCATTCTACCCACCTCGGAAGGATGGAAGGCTGAGTCAACCTTGAGCCTGGTAAGAATCGAACTGCTGAACTGCTGGCAGCCGGCAGTCAGCAGAAGTAGCCTGCAGTACTGCACTCTAACCACTGCGCCACCACGGCTCTCCATCTATTAATCTTACCCTTCTCCACCATCTTGCCAAAGCTGCGAGCAACCTCTTGAAGGACAGCAGCTCCTGTGGTGGGATCAATACCCCCAAAGACCCAGGAATCTCTGTGGCCTCCAAAAATTACATATCTATCTAAGAAAAGGAAGCATAAGAACAATACATTTTCATAAAATTCAGTACAAACTTTCTCTTTTCTATTTCAGAAATATTTATTTATTTATTTATTGAATTTGTATTGCCGCCTATTCGCCCTTGGGGACTCAAGAATGTAAAACCATATTTAAAATAAAAAACAATAAAAACTACAACAAGAATCAAATAAATTAATAAAGTACAATAGAACCTCCAAAGAGGATGGCATGCTTTTTTATGGGAGATAGGAAATACTAAACAAAAATACTTCCATAGACATTTAATTAGAGACTCGCTGATGTATAATTGGATTAAGGTGAAAAAAAAACATTACACGAAAATTCCAATTTGGCTATCTACGATGGAAGCAACGATTCACCCAAATAATTTAGACTTATGTAAAATGTTAAAATATAGGGACTTATTAGACAATTCTGGAAACTTAAAAACTATATATGAGCTACAGGAACAGGGGTTACGAGTGGACTGGTGGGCTTACATTCAAATATCATCGCGATATAAAAAGACGTAACAATTTGGAATACAATTAAAACCGCACTATCTGGATAAAATCTTATTAGGTCCAGATAAAAAAAACATTACAAAAATTTACAAATACCTATTAGAAGTAGAATTGGAAGAAGAAATTGTTAAAGGATGTATGATTGTGTGGGGTCAAAATATAGGGCATAACATAAATTTGGCGGATTGGGAAACCATTTGGAATAGAAATTATAAAATGACAAAATCGATAACATATAAGGAGAATACATATAAAAGGTGGCATCTTTCTCCCTCGAGATTAGGTGGCATCTTTCTCCCTCGAGATTAGCGAAAATATACGAAAAAATGAGTCCCATGTCCTGGAAGTGTAAGGAGAAAGAGGGAACATACTATCATATGTACTATCATATGGACGTACGGCTCCGGTTGGAGGAGCAGGTGGGGGCCGTTGCCAAGGGGGCCTTTGCCCAGCTCCGCCTTGTTCGTCAACTACGCCCATTTCTGGACTGGGATGCCCTGCGTACAGTCACTCACGCCCTTGTTACCTCTAGACTCGACTACTGCAACGCTCTCTATTTAGGACTGCCCTTGCATACCATCCAGAGATTGCAGCTGGTGCAGAATGCGGCAGCGCGGGTGGTGATGGGAGTTTCCCGATTCTCCCATGTTACCCCCCTCCTGCGCTGCCTGCATTGGTTGCCGGTTGCACTCCGGGTGAGATTCAAGATTCTAGTTTAAACATACAAAGTCCTTCATGACATGGGTCCTCAATATTTAAGGGAGCGACTCCTGCCGACATCGAATACCAACCGCCCTGTGCGAGCACATAGGCAAGGACTCCTTGGGGTCCCGTGGTGAAACCCAAGAGGCAACTGGACTTTCTGGTGTGGAGCCTGAAATAGACATATGTGCAGCCATTTTATTTAGCTTTATATATTAATATATTCCTTTCTTGTTACTTGTGTATGGGGGGTGGGTGTTTCAGGCTTGCCACATTCTTAAGGTGGGAGGAGTGAATAGATAGTGAGAACTGTTTTGGCTAAGTGGCTTTCCTTTCCGTGGGAAGAGAAGCTGTCCCTGCTGAGAACTAGAGGTGGAGTTTGAAGACACCAGGCGATGTTGACTTCCTTTTATTGGGGAATGTGACTTTTGTGGGTTGTTTCTAATTGACAATATTACGTGGTGTCATTCCGGTTTGTGTCAGATCCAGAATTGCAACAGACTTTGCCAATTTGATGATTACCTAAATTAAAAGAAATTTGTTCTGGAAGACGGACTTTGCATAATTCTTTTTGAATGGGTTTCATCACTTGGAAACCTGATATCTGTTTTTTCTTTGAAGATGTTTCACTTCTCATCCAAGAAGCTTCTTCAGCTCTGCATCGCTAAATGCCTATGGAGATTCTCAGTCATCCAGGTTATGGTTGACCCAAAGGTGCTTTTTTATTTTATTTATTTATTTTATTACATTTATATGCCGCCCTTCTCCGGAGACTCAGAGCGGCTTACAATTTTTGGGATACAACCCAATGCGCTCAGCAATAGCCTTCATTCCATTGTATATGCCTGCTTATTACTAAGCGGCATTTTTACAAGGTCAGCTAATTGCCCCCAACAATCTTGGGTCCTCAATTTACCTACCCCGAGAGGATGGAAGGCTGAGTCAACCTTGAGCCTGGTGGGATTCGAGCCTACAGCAGTTGTAGGCAGCTGGATCTTAAGTGCAGGCAATTAACAGCCTGAGCCACCAAGGCCCTTTTTCAAGAGGCCACTAGACTTCTTGGTTTTTCTTTGAAGACTTTCCTCATCCTTTCTTCAGAAGAGGAAGCTTCTTGGATGCGAAGCGAAATGTCTTCAAAGAAAAACCAGAAAGTCTAGTTGCCCCTTGAAAAAGCACCTTTGGGACAACTATGGTCTGGATGTCTGAGAATCTCCATAGACAAGTAGTGGTGAAAGTGAGTCTCCTTGGAAGAGTCCTCTCTTGATATCAATCTCTTCCATTCTGTCACCATTGACCAGCAATCGTGACTTGCATTGGGCCATCAGTCTGTGCCCAAAGCTCCTGATGTTTCTACTGACTCCTGTTATTTCTTGGTATTGCTTTAAATTCCTGCTACCTCTTCGGAACTCTGGTATCCACATTTTGAAGCAGAAGCCAACAAAGAAGATGCTATAAGCATTAAACAGAATTAATATGACTGGGAAAACATGAATTCCAATACTTCCCTCAGAACAAACAATCGTGGATATGCCCTCCTTATGCCATCCACTCTAAACCTTGCCTTCCTTAACCACGTGCTTAACTTGGTTTCCAGCTACCCAAACCCTGCCCATTCTTGTTTTAAATAAAGCAATTGACATTCAAAACTCACCAGGCTCCACTGCTCCTTTGATGCTTCCAATCACATTATATATCCGTGTAATTTGACTGGTGCTATGAACGTGCATCTTAACTTTTCTGCCATAGAAGAGGGGGGGAAAGACGGATTTGGTGACACGGTAGTAAGGTCAACCCTGTTAGGAGTTCCTCAAAGCATTCACAAGCTGTATGTTTTGCAAAAGGACTCAGTTCTGCTACAGGTGAAGTCAATCATTTGCTTGTGGCTGGGCAGGAGCAGGCAGAAAAGAGCAACCAGGATGATTAAGGGACTGGAAACTAAAACATATGATGAACGGTTACAGGAACTGGGCCTTGCTAGTCTAGTGAAGAGAAGGACTAAGGGAGACATGATAGCAGTCTTCCAATATTTGAGGGGCTGCCACAGAGAGGAAGGGGGTCAAGCTATTCTCCAAAGCTCCTGAAGGCCAGACAAGGAATAATGGATGGAAGCTGATCAAGGAAAGATTCAATCTAGAAATAAGGAGAAATTTTCTGACAGGGAGAGCAATCGACCAATGGAACAGCTTTCCTTCAGAAGTTATGGGAGCTTCATCCCTAGAGGCTTTCAAGAAGAGACTGTACTGCCATCTGTCAGAAATGGTGGAGGGTCTCCTGCTTGGGCAGGGGGTTGGACTAAATCACCTACAAGGTCCCTTCCAACTCTGTTAATCTATATCTGCATGTTTGAACAGATCCCTGGATCAAATCTTCAGTTATTTCTGGCTTCACTCAATGATCACCTTGTAGAAACAAATATCTAATCTTGGTCATAACCAAATCCTGGCTGGAATCTACATATTTGTCCAGAAAAACGATTAGGGATTCCAGAAGACCTCAATGAGAATGTTGGAAAACTGAAGTACAGTACATTTGGGAGGGGCGAGTTTGTGGCTACACCCATCCTGTCGAACACGTGCCTGATACTAAGGTGGCCCTCTGTGGTGGAATGTAGTCTGGATTCCCATTAGGGAGGGGCTGCATTCCAGAGAAGCAAGAGACAGCAAAGTTTAGATAGTTTATGAAGGAGAAAGAGAATGAATATTTCTCAAAGTAATTTTTATTGATACAAGTGTTTTCGTTTGGCAAGATTTCTGTCTATAGATGAAGAACACCTGAAAATGAGGAACAATAAAGGAAATTGCTTTGGAGTACCTCAGATATTTCTTGGTTTTAGAGCCTGACACCCTCACTTTATAGCTTTCCCACAATTGTTAAAGATCGAATTGTTCCCAAGAGCCTAAGGAAGCAGAGAAACTGGTAAAGTATCGTGAATGATTTGTATTTTAGTGTCTTTTTTTGAAGGCGGGAACTGCTCTGATCCTTTTCTTAAGGATGTTTATTGTATTACTACATGTTGTTATGCCCACTTGAGAGCCCTGCTGTTTGCAGCAGGGACAAATTGAGTGAATAGGTAATAAATATGTGAGCATATGTTTCTTCCACCCAGTTATGGCCACATTTATTTTAATTTACGTCATTGGGTTGATTTCTGCTCTAGGCTACGTTGTAAAATAATCAGTATATATACTTGTCTCTTGCGCAAAGGCCATTTCTTTTTATTGTTCCCCTTGTAATTGATGGATTGTTATTGACTGTGTGCCATCTGGCCACTGGAGATTCTTAGCAACCACAAAGATTTTCTTCACGGTAATTGTTCTTAACCTGGTCCTTCAAGTCTTCCAACAATGCCCACATTGCTACACAGGGTGGGATTCAAAAATCCCAACAACTAGTTCTCTGCCCGGTGGCTGGGTGGGCGTGGCCATGGTGGGTGTGGCCTATAGGAACTTCCAGGAGGGCTGTTTTTTGCTTTCCCCAATGTCCGGAGGTTTCCCTCAGGCCTCTGGAAGGGCGAAAATGGCCTCTCCTGGGCTCCAGAGGCTCTCTGGAATCTGGAAACAGGCCCATTTCTGGACTTCTGGAAGGGCCATTTTTCACCCTCCCAGAACCTCCGCATGGATCCTCCACTTACCTGTATCCAAAATGGGCCATATGGAGAGTCCTGGGAGGGGAGGGGGGGGCCAGCCGGTTGGTTCAACTACCGGTTCGGCGAACCAGATGTAAATTTAACAACCGGTTCACTCAAACCAGCCCAAACAGGCTGAATCCCACCCCTGTTGCCACATTTTGTGAACCTATGTCCCCTCTACTTTTTCTTTCTACCTTTCCCAGCATTAAGCCTTCTCCAGAGAGTTAGTTCTTTCCATAGTGTATCCAAAGTAGGATAAATTGAACCTGGTCATCTGTGCCTCAAGTCAGAACACTGGGTTCTGATTTGTTCGATGATCCATTGGATTGCTTCCTGGCTGTCCATGCTATTCTCAAGAGTTTTCTCCAACACCAAAGTTCAAAAGCTTCAATAGTTCCTCGACTTATGACCACAATTGAGCCCAAAAGTTCTGTTGCTAAGCGAAACATTTGTTAAGGGAGTTCTGCCCCCATTTATGCAACCCTTTCCTGCCAAGGTTGTTAAGTGAATCATTGAAATTGTTAGCTTAGTAACATAGTTGCTAAGTTAGTAACACAGTTGTTAAGTGAATCTGGCTTCCCTATTGACTTTGCCTGTCAGAAGGTTGCAAATGTAGTAATGTAGTAACAAAGGAGGAGGAGGAGGAGAGGAAGAGAAAGAGGAGGAGGAAGAGGAAGGAGAAGGAGGAGGGCCCGCGGGAGAGGGCCTTCTCTGTGGCTGCTCCGGCTCTCTGGAACCAGCTACCTCCCGAGGTCCGGACTGCCTCCACCCTGCTGGCCTTCCACAAAGCAGTCAAAACCTGGCTTTTCCGGCAGGCATGGGGCTGTTGATCTCACGACTGAGATCTAGCAAGATCTGGCCCTTCTGTTGTTTGTTGTTTTTTAAATTGCTTTTACATTTTTTAAATGTAATTATTTTGTGTTTTTTTTTTGCTGTGAGCTGCCCAGAGTCCTTTGGGAGTTGGGCGGCATACAAGTTTAATTAATTAATTAAATAATAATAAATAAATAAGGAGGAGGAGGAGGAGAAGCAGAAGAAGCAGAAGAAGCAGAAGAAGCAGAAGAAGCAGAAGAAGCAGAAGCAGAAGAAGCAGAAGCAGAAGCAGAAGCAGAAGCAGAAGAAGAAGAAGAAGAAGAAGAAGAAGAAGAAGAAGAAGAAGAAGAAGAAGAAGAAGTGGTAGTAGTAATAGTAGTAGCAGTTTCTGAGTTTCCAAACTATGGGAAGTGAAAGAACAGAAAAATGAGCTTTCAAGAAAGAAGTGCTTAAAAAAGTAAATGGAAGAACTTGCTTCTTAATTGGACAAGCTACAACAACGGGCACTGCTTAATCAACCATCTTGCAATAAAAGATGGAGGTGATATATAAGTTCCTACAATCTACTTTATCAACATAGCAACATGATTAGCAGCAACAGCAATGTACCAACAAACTAAGGGTAGCTACTTCAGCACTACAACGACATGGTCTTATTCTGAATTCAAGATTGGCATTAGAAGCTAAAATGTAGCTCACGTAACTCCTATGTAGTGTTGTCCAGAATTTAAATCATCAGTTCTCAAATCAAAACCGACTATCCAAGCGACAAAACAACTTCAAATCGTTTCACCTATGAACCATCAATTACTGCAACCAATACAGATGATTTGATCCTGCCAGCTCTAATTTCTGCAATTGTTATCTGTTTTGTAAACTAGGTGGATTTCCTCCAACCTGCATGCATAATAACTCTTCTAGACTAGAGCAACCAATTTAGCCATCTGGTTGATAGCAACATGTAAACCTTGTATAGTATAGTTCAGTAAGTATAGGTCATTCTTGACTTACAACTATTTGTTTAGTAACCATTTGAAGTTACAACAGCAGTGAAAAAGTGACTTGCAACTGGTCCTCGCACTTATGACCATTGCAGCATCCTCATGGTCACTGGATCAAAATGTAGGCATCTGGCAACATGTATTTATTACAGTTGCCATGTCCCGGGGTCACATGATTGCCATTTCCAATTTTCCCAGCTGGCTTCCCATAAACAAACTCAACAGGGAAAGCCAGATTCACTTAACAACTTGTGATTCACTTAATCATCATCTTTTAACGACCCCATAATCCCTTGCAGGGTGGAGTCTGGGCAACTGAATGGAGCTAACAGAGTGTTTACTGGCCAGATGCCCTTCCTATAGCCAATGAAGAGTTTTGTTCAGCAGATATATTCTCATTGTGCCCAGGGAGAGAAATATTTGCCTCTACCTAGGATCAAACTCACAGCCTCCTGATTGGGAGGTGACAGCTCCCCCTCTAGGCCACCGCACTGCTCCTAAGGTGTGATTCACTTAATGATTGTTGCAAAAACAAGGTTGCCAAATTGGACACAACACGTTTAACAAATACTTCACTTAGTGTCAGACGTTCTGATCCCAATTTTGATCGTAAGTCGAGGGCTACCTGTATCCTTCTGAGTACAGAAAAATTGGGTGAAAAAATGAACCAAGTTTTAAAGAGAGCTGGGATAAGAATGATAAGAATCGTAACTTGAGCATTTTTGAGAGATAGGATAGTCTATTTTTGTTAGCTTTCATTCAATCTTGGTTTTATGCTCAGTGACGGCTGTAATTACCCACCACAATACTAGGGATAATACCTAATTTTGCTCCTATATCTCCAGTTGTGAAAAGATTTAGTGTTAACAGTATATTCTGTATTTCTCATGCTGCAGTAGTTGTAATAACACCAGGAAAACTCATAAACTCGCTAAGAGGAAATAGAGTGTGTGTGTTTTAAATCAAAGCCTAATGCATTTTAATCAGTAGCATCTTTAGCAATAAAAACACTCATCTCTTTTCTGCTTTGAAGCAAGTCAGCAGGGATGAAACCCATTTGGGGGCTGATAAAAGCACAGATAAAAAGGGATATTCTTTGCAGAAAAGGGCACACGTTTTTATCCTCAGAATTGATACAGTCAATTGCATGTCAGGTGGGAAGACGGCTCTTCCTTTCTTTCCAGCAATTTAAGAATGAAAATAGGACTTTTGCTACAGTTCTAGAATCAAGATCATGTTAATGCCACTTAATAAGGCTTGATAAGGCCACCCTTGGAATACGGCATCCCGTTTTGGTTGCCACGATGTAAAAAAGATGTTGAGACATTAGACAGAGTGCAGAGAAGAGCAACAAAAATGATTAGGGGACTGGAGGCTAAAACATATGAAGAATGGTTCCAGGAATTGGGTATGTCTAGTCTAATGAAAAGAAGATATGATAGCAATGTTCCAATATCTCAGGGGCTGCCTCAAAGAAGAGGGAGTCAAGCTATTCTCCAGAGCACTTGAAGGCAGGACAAGAAGCAATGGGTGGAAACTAATCAAGGAGAGAGAAGCAAGCTAGAACTAAGGAGAAATTTCCTGACTGTTAGAACAATTAACCAGTGGAACAACTCACCTCCAGAAATTGGGAATTCTCCAACACTGGAAGTTTTTAAGAAGAGATTGAACAAATATTTGTCTGAAATGGTATAAGGTTTCCTGCCTGAGCAGGGGGCTGGGGTTAGGGACTTCCATCAGGCACTGCTGAAAGTTGAGACCACAACATCTCAGATGATGAGCCTCCACAGTTCAGCCATTAATTGTCTGAAATGCATCTCCTGCTTGAGCAGTGGTTTGGACTAGAAGACCTCCAAGGTTCCTCCCAACTGTGCTATTCTATTCTATTCTATTCTATTCTATTCTATTCTATTCTATTCTATTCTATTCTATTCCATTCCATTCCATTCCATTCTATTCTATCCTATCCTATTCTATTTTCTATTCTATTCCATTCCACTTCACTCCACTCCACTCCACTCCACTCCACTCCACTCCACTCCACTCCACTCCACTCTACTCTACTCTACTCTACTCTACCCTACTCTACTCTACTCTATTGTATCCAAAATCTAGTTGATTGATCCAACTTCCCTCCCTAAGGATTAAAAATGGTACAGGTAGTCCTTGGATTTACGACCACAATCCAGACAAGAATTTCTGTTGCTGTCATGCTCCTGTCAGAATCTGACTCAGAGGAGGAAGCCAAACAGCTGACAGGGAGTGGGAGTGTGGCTTTGTTGGCTGTGGAAGAAACTGGGGAAGGGCAAAGTCCGACTGGGCAGAGCAGGGAAGAGGTAGAACAAGAGAGAGGGAATTCAGAGAAAGACCCAGGCCCACCCCCTCTTCAACCTAGGGCACGCAGGGAGGAACGGAGAAGAGAGCAATGTGGGTTGTGTGGCTTACGGGTGAGGAAAGGGCCCTGATTCCCTTCATTAACTGCAGCTGGGAATATAGTGTATAAAAAAAGCAAGCTGGGTGCAGCAAGCTGTTGGAAGCAAACATGACTTTATCTTGTATCGTCGTGGCTTATCTGTGTTCCTGGCGTCTTCCCAACTGTGTGAGTTTTGCCATGCTTTCAAGTTTGAAATTTCTGCTCCTGCTCTGCCAAACTAATTACTTCAGTTTGGTTTGCTTGGATTTTAAGTTACAGTTTGTGTGTACTTTGTTTTGGACTGAATTTTCTGCAGTCAAAGGCTGTTCCTGGGAGAGTTTTCTCCAGCAAGAAAGTTACCTGGACATTGGGGGCAAAGTTGGAGATAATAAAGGGACTCTTATTGCTTATCTGTGTTACCTTTGTGCCACACCCTGGGTCATCACAGTTGCTTAAGCCAGATGGTGGTTAAGTGAATCATGCCAAATGTTTTTTTCCCCCATGGTTGTTAAGTAAATCACTGCTCTTCTTATGTTGTGTTTTGTTATGTGAAGAGAATCTGGCTTTTCCCACTGACTTTGCTTGTCAGAAGCCAGCCAGGAAGGTTGCAAATCACAATCACGTGACCTCGGGATGCTGTGACGGTCATAAGGGCAAGGACCAGTTATATTTTTTTGTTGGTTTTGTTTTTACAGTGGCTGGTATAACTTTGAACAGTCACTGCATGAATGGTTGTTAAGTCAAGGACTATTTGCATCCTTTTTTACATGGGGGCAAAGAAAAATTAAGTTTAGCAAGAAAATATTTGCCTGAAATAGCTTGCTACTTTCAAGGTAAGTGCTGGCCTGGAGTGGGAAGGTCCTAATACAGATAGTCCTTATCTTACAACAGTTCATTTAGTGACCATTCAAAGTTACAATGGCACTGAAAAAAAGACAAATAAGACTGTTATTCACAGTGATGACCTTCGGAGCAGCCTCATGATCACATGATCAAAATTCAGATCCTTGGCAACTGCCTCATACTTATGACCGTTTGCTGTGTCCCAAGGTCATGTGATCCCCTTTTGCAACCTTCAGACAAGCAAAGGCAATGGGGAAGCCACTTAACAACCAGGTGACTAATATAACAACTTCAATTTATTCACTTAACAACTGTGGCAAGACAGGTATGTAAAATGGGACAAAACTCATTCAACAAATAAGTGGTGGGATTAAAAAAATTTTACTACCAGTTCTGTGGGCATGGCTTGGTGGGTGTGGCAGGGGAAGGATACTGTAAAATCTCCATTTCCTTCCCACCCCACTAAACCTGCTTTCCAGCTCCGTTCTCCTGTGCAGGGCAACAAAAGAAGACACAGCCAATCAGCTGGGATTCGGAAGACAGACAATAGATGGGGGTGGGGCCAGTCAGAGGTGGTATTTGCCAGTTCTCCAAACTACTCAAAATTTCCACTACTGGTTCTCCAGAACTGGTCAGAACCTGCTGAATACCACCTCCGCAACAAATGCCTCACTTAACAACAGAAAGTTTGGGCTCCATTGTGGTCATAAGGACTACCTGTATTCACCCAGTCCCTAAGACAGACAATGGTCTTTCAGAAAATGAAAACAGCTTTAAGTGGATTTGCCCAGTTTGGATGGGAGTCGAAGCAAAATGAGTTTTTTAAAAAACAAACATTAGGACTAACCTTGTGGAGTAATGATCTAAAAATCCAGGCCCGACGTTGTAGGATACGTTGAGGTTTCCTTTCCAACTCTGGTGTGGAGCTGCAGAACCACCCATGAACCTGGAAAAACAAAGAAACCTTCTTTGTCTTTTGTCATGTTTTTTTGAGAACATTTTACTTCCCATCCTGATAATTTTCTTTTAAAAAACTAGATGTTCTTCCAAGCCTTGGAATAGGACATTTGTGGAACTCAGACTGACTGATTGTGTAGCAATTTGTCCAGACCCTTGGATTCTTTCAATTGCTTTTTATTTTTATTTATTTTTAACCTGCCTTCAAGGGGGTGAGCTAGTTAAAAGCAGGGGTGGGATTCTACCGGTTTGGACCGGTTCTATAGAACCGGTTGTTATGATTCTGCACAGTTCGGAGAACTGGCAAATCATGCCCCTGGCTGGCTCTGCCCCTCTCTAGCCGCACCTCTCCTCCCCGCCCAGTCAGCCCTTATTGTGCATGCGCAACATTGTGCGCATGCCCAATATTGCTGACTGCGTTCTCTCCTGTCCAGTCACTCCTTAAGGTATTTCTCTTTTTTCCCCCTACCGATGATCAGCTGTTCCTATGATCAGCTGTGCTGGGATTCCCCTTGCTTACTTACTGCTTCACCCAGGAGACTTCCCTGAGGCCTAGGCAGGCAAAAAATGGATGGCGGGCACAGCACCCCCACCCCACCCCCTCCATTTTTTCTCTTCCTGGGTCCCAGGGAAGCTTCCTGGGAGAAAAATGCCCTCCCAGGAGGCTTTCCTGAGGCCCAGAAGGCCCCAAAATGGAGTACAGGGGGTGCTGTGTGCCCCCACAATGCTCCATTTTTTTCCTTCTTAAGCCCCAGGGAAGCCTTCTGGGAGCAAAAACACCCCCCAGGAGGCTTTCCTGAGGCCCAAAAGGCCCCCAAAATGGGGGTGCTGCCAAAAAAAGTAGAAGCACCCAGTCACATGACTATGCCCACCTAGCCATGCCCACCTAGCCACTCCCACAGAACCGGTTCTTACAAAATTTGAATCCCACCCTGGTTAAAAGTGGTTAAAGATGCTGAGCTTGTCAGTTAGAAAGCTGACAGCTTGAGTTTGAGACCCGAGCGTCACGCAACAGAGTGAGCTCCGTTCCTTGCTCCAGCTCTTGCCCATCTAGCAGTTTGAAAGCATGCAGATGCGAGTAGATAAATAGGTAACACTTTGGTCGGAAGGTAACAACATTCTGTGAGCCTCAGCATATAGTTATGCTGGCCACATGACCATGGAAGCATCTTTGGACAATATTGGCTCCCTCAGCCAAGAAAGATGAACACTGCCCCTAGATTAGAGTCAGACACAACTGGACAGGGGAAACATTTACTCTCAACATCCCGCCTTTATTATTTTTACAAATAATGCAAGGCAATGAATAAATTTCGCACAACTTCCTCCTCCTTTTTTCTATACAACAAGCCAGTGAGGTGAGGCGAGTTGGTGACCCAGAGTTATTCTGCTGGCTTTCATAGCTAAAATGGGATTGGCACTCAAGTCACCCATTTTCTACTCTAGTACCTTAATCACTGGACCAAACTGGCTCTATTTTAAATACTGGCTCTGCTTTAAATATATGCTACCCAGAGTGTTTCTGGAGTCTGGTGGGTTCTAAAGTTAATCAATCAATCAATCAATCAGACAACCAATGGTTTATATCCCAACAACCACCCTGTAAAATGGGTTGGGTTGAGAATGAGTGACTCTTCCAAATCTGGATGAAGCCATCTTGTACTGCCTCATAGTTGCCACGAAGCCAGAGTGGGGGAAGGGAGGGGAAGTAGAAAGCCAGGCTCCAGTCAAAACAAAATGCTTTCTTGTGGGAACCAAGGTCATTGAAACAAGTGGCCTTTGAAAGAGGAGAAGGGCCTACCCTTCCATCTTCCTTAGACAATGTGATCGGTGACACCTGGGAGTGGGGAAGTATTATTCTTTTAATTAGGTGAAACCCACGGGAACTTTCAGAGTTGGTTTTCACTGGTTGTGCCAATATGATGTACGCAATAAACATATCCTTTGGGGGATCGACCTGCCTCGGAGTTCTGCTTTCAATGGGTGCATTACTTGGAATGATGATAGTCTCTTCCATGCCTTAGGGAAAACTAGAACTCACAGTCTCCTGGTTTTTTTGTCCAGCACTATTTATCATTATACCAAACCCACTTCCTGGTTGGGTAAGCTTTCAAGACTCATACCAGCCCTTTAAGGTGAGCCCGGTCAAGAAATAGGCATGGACTAGGGAAAAAAAAATTTTTTTTCAGTTCACATAAGTACCGAATGTAATTTATTCTGCATACCTTAATAAAACTTCAGCATCATGGTAACTAATGGGGTGTACTGGGATGGTGGGGATCCCCACTCCATCATTAACTTCAAGTCTGAACATGTAGTCTGAAAAATCAAAGGAAGTTTGAGATGAGTAGAATACGAAGACATGGAATCGGAGGTTACCAGTACTTAATCCTCCATTTGCAACCATTCATTTAGGGACCATTCAAAGTTTCAAGGGTCCTCAAAAAAAGAGGCTTATGACCTGTCCTTGTACATACAGCTGTTGCAGCAATCCCCATGGTTACGTGATCAAAAATCAGGCACTTGGCAGCTGGTTGCAGCATCCAAGATCAGGTGATCACCACGGATGACCTCACCAGCTGGATTCTGATAAGCAAAGTCACTGAGGGGGAAGCTGGATTCTCTTATCCACCATGTGATTCACTTAACTGCAGTGATTCAGTTTAACAACCATGGTAGAAAAAGTCACAAAATCAGGCGTGATTCACTTAACAGCTGCCTTGCTTAGCAACAGAAATTCCGGTCTCAATTGTAGCTCTTAAATCAAGGACTATCTGTACAGTTTTCATTCACACTTGGCCAGTAAAGAATTCTATTCTATTCTATTCTATTCTATTCTATTCTATTCTATTCTATTCTGTTCTGTTCTGTTCTGTTCTGTTCTATTTTCTATTCTATTCTATTTTCTATTCTATTCTATTTTCTATTCTATTCTATTTTCTATTCCATTCCATTCCATTCTATTCCAGGCTAACCAATCCCATCCCATCCCACCCTATTTGATTCCATGCTATGCTATGCTATGCTATGCTATGCTATGCTATGCTATTCTATGCTATGCTACGCTACTCTACCCTACCCTACCCTACCCTACTCTACTGTATTTAGTGATCTGCAGATTGTGTTGCTGAACTTCCAACAGTAAAAACATTGATTTGGCTTCACATTAATTTGCCACTGAAAGATGCTAATTAATATTTTCATACTGGCATTTCAGCATTTTTCAACTCTTGCTGGCCATCACTCGATTGCTATACTTATCTCTAGAAGACCAATTTTAAAGAGGGTATCTATCCACCTTTTTTCAAGGAGCTTACAGTCTTTCCCAGCTTCATCTGAAGTGTTCAAAACTTGTAACTGACAACTATGACAGGTATCCCTTGACTTACAAGTTCATTTAGTGACCATTCAAAGTTACAACAGCACTGGAAAAAGTGACTTACGGCCATTTTTCAGACTTACGACCGTTGCAGCCTCCCCACGGCCACGTGATCAAAATTCAGGTGCTTGGCAACTGGTTCTTATTTATGACAGTTTGCATGATCACAGGGTCATGTGATCCCCTTCTGTGTCCTTCTGGCAAGCAGAGTCAATGGGGAAGCCAGATTCATTTAACGACCAGGTTATTAGCTTAACAATTGCGACGATTCACTCAACTGTGGCAAGAATTATCATAAAATGGGGAAAAACTCACTTAACAGCAGTTAAGCAGTTCTTGTAAAATGGGGAAATAATAATTCAGAATTCAGATAATTCAGATAATTCAATTATGTCATAAATTGAGGACTATCTATTAATTATTTTATTTTATTTTAATTACATTTATATGCCGCCCTTCTCCGGAGACTCAGGGCGGCTTACAATTTTTGGGATACAACCCAGTGTGCTCAGCAATAGCCTTCATTCCATTGTATATGCCTGCTTATTACTAAGCGGCATTTTTACAAGGTCAGCTAATTGCCCCCAACAATCTTGGGTCCTCAATTTACCTACCCCGAGAGGATGGAAGGCTGAGTCAACCTTGAGCCTGGTGGGATTCGAGCCTACAGTAATTGTAGACAGCTGGATCTTAAGAGCAGGCATTTAACAGCCTGAGCTACCAAGGCTCATATATAGAAAGTGAACATTATATCAACAAGCTATGGTTTCTCCTACCTAACAGAGGTCAGTCATGGGCCTGCGGACACTAACCTTTGGCTGGATAGCCTGGAGTGAGGGGATCTCCTGCCCCATTGAGGTTTAACACATTTCCACGCTGAACCCCCAGTCCGGGAAGATTCCAGCCATCTGGGTAGGGTTTGACCCCAGGTGCACAATAATCTGCAGGATCAGAGTAAAGGATAATTCCTTTGGCTCCTGCCAACATGGCATTTTTAACCTGCAGAAAAATCAACTGTTAAGAAGCAAAACGGCCTTGCATCCCCTGGAGTTTCTGGGGTAGCATTAATGGGACGAAGCTGGGCAAAACTCCAAGGGTTACTAGACGTCTATGAAATCAGAGGCCTTCCCATATCGGAGGCCCTCCATCGTGGTCATATGTCTGGACTACTACAATGCACTTGAGACGGGGCTGCCTTTGAAGACCATATGTTGGTGAATATTTGCCAGCACCTCCTCAGTCAGAAGTTGGGATTAAGTATCCTAGATTCACAGCTTCCTCTTGGGAAGGCCTTTGCACAAATCCATTTTGTATCCTAATTGCGCTTATTCCTCTAATCTGGATTACTGCAATGTACCGCAATGTACTCAACAGGACCACAAATAGCCTACTTGTAGCGTAAGAGGAAATCAAGAAGAGAGATAAAATACAGTTGAGCTCTTAGGCCAGCTGTTCCTCCATCCCTCCCTCCCTCCCTCTCTCTCCCTCCCTCCCTTCCTCTCTCCCTCTCTGTCTCCCTCTCCAGCTCTCCCTCCCTCTTCCTTTCTCCCTCCCTCCTTCCCTGTCTCTCCCTCTGCCTCTGTATCTCTCTCCCTCCCTCTCCCTTTCTCCCTCCCCTTTCTTTTCCTCTCTTTCTTTCCCTCTCTGTGTTTGTTTGTATTGATAGCAGGAAAACCTGGTAGACAGATGACAAGAAGTCCACAAATAAGAAATTACGGTTAGGTTCGGTAGGTTCATAAAGGGAGCCCAATTATCAACTAATAATCAAAACAGCATTATTCTGGACTACGTGCTAACTAAGGTCTCTAGAACAAGTTGCCTCTAGTAAGCTTAAGATAATGGCTTGGCTCTCACGATTTGTAAAACCCCAACTGGATTTTCACCAAACATTCCCTGACAAATGACTGGACTGTATTTGAGGCTTCTACCACATGAGTTTTCAAAAATTCCATGTCCAATTAATTAATTGTTACTTAAAAAAAAACATGTGTACAGTATTTGAACAAAGCCCTAACAAAGACATTAAAAATATTTCTTTTGGTGGTATTGATTGTCACTGAGAGACCAATGACAGCCTGAGAGAATGAAAATAAAGGAGTGGATAACTTACTTTGTTTCCTCTGAATATTTTTCCATATCGGGCAATAAGAATCTTTCCTGTACAGTTTATTCCCATTTCTCTCTCTAACTTGAAAAAATCTTCCGTGCGTCCATAATTGACATAAACCAGATCTGCCTTTTCAGAACAGAAACAAAAACAGCATTTTTTGGTCGGGTACTGTTCATTTTATTTAATTTACTACTACACATGGAATCTCTTTAACTCATGCAAAGAACTGTTTCCTAAATGTCTATGCTCAGGATCACCAACATGATGCCCACAACTGCAAATATCCCCATAAACCCACATTTGTTTCCTCCTTCAGGCCTCCTGTCTCATTTTTGTAAGTTAAACTGGTTTATTAAAAGTTGGCAATATTGCAAAGCAAAAAAGCTTTATTTACAGGAAATTTAACCTGCCCCCATAGACATACTTAGAAAGTAACAACAGAGCATTGAATGTTGTGGTTTCCCAAGATGACTCGTCTTCAGAGAAAGATGATGATTTATCTACATTAACCCCAGATGGTTTCAATGACCCTCAGTGTCATCCTTGGGAGCCATATTTTACTTAGAAGCTTCGAGGCTGCCACATTCAGTGCAGTGGTGAGATTCAGCCAGTCCGCACCACTTCGGGAGAACTGGTTGTTAACTTACTGAGCAGTTTGGTGAACTGGTTGTTGGAAGAAATCATTAGGGCAGAGAACCAGTTGTTAAATGATTTGAATCCCACCACTGATTTAGCGCGTGGAAATTTGGGAGGGGGGATTTCTTAGAGAGATGGAAGATTAGACTCAACAACATTCTTCTTATAAAGTCAAGGTCATGTTACCCTGCACCTGGAGAGGAATGTCTGGAGAAATGTCTCCAGTTGGGACAACATTTGATTGGATTATGTGATGGACTGGTGGGTACAGGGAATGGATTTTGAATTTCATTTGGGAAGGGAAAACCTGGAACTTTCAGATTTGGGTTTTCCCAGATGTGCCAACATGACTTCCTTAATAAATTCTTATTTGGATGAACTTTGTTTCTGAGTGCTGAATGACATGGGGAGTTTCACTGGACTGCTGACACTTAGGTGTAAATAACTGGCTGCAAATACTATAAACCCTTTCTATTCCCCACCAGTTAGTTGAAAACTGAAGAAGCCTCTTAGATGGAAGGGAAATGTCTTCAAGAAAAGTAAGAAAGTCCAGTTGCCATTTTGAAAGCCAGCATCACATCTCAAGATACAGTGCTACTTCGGTACTCATCGTCAATTGGTTCAAGGGGCATGATGAGTACCAAAAACCATGAGTACAAAACAATTTTCCCCCCATAAGGAATAATGTAGTAAGTCACAAGGCAGCTGACACTGACGAGTTCTAGCTTGTGCATCAAATACTAAACAAACAATGAGTACCAGGACCAAAATGTTCACATCAAACTGCGTTGAGTACCGAATTCAATGAATTTCAAAGCAGTGGTGTGCCAAGTATCACTATAATAGATTTCATGCAAGTCAAATTGTTCAGGTTCTTACCTGTGGCTCACCCTGTGCTGAAAAAGCATTATAAGGTGGTAGCACTCCAGAAATATTTGTATAACCTTCAGGAGAGGGTTCAAACAACGATGAGTTGAAAATCTACGTAAAAAAAAAGACAGAAGTTTCATTAGAAAGCTGAAATGACAGTCTGATTACATTTGGCAGGCTCCTAAAATTACAATTCTTTTGAAGGTTCCCATTTTGATTTTTCAAATTTCACTTAGAATTGTAGACCTTATGACATCTCTCTGAAGTGATGAAGTCAGAAGGCATCTGCAATTCAATCAGATTTACTTTCCAAGTGGTTATAACTACCATATAAAAAAATTAGAAGAGGGCCTTTCAGAGGTGGTATTCAGCCAGTTCTGACCAGTTCTGGAGAACCAATAGCAGAAATTTTGAGTAGTTCAGAGAACTGGCAAATACCACCTCTGACTGGCCCTACCCCCATCTATTCTCTGCCTCCTGAGTCTCAGCTGATCGGCTGGGTCTTCTTTTGTTGCCCTGCACAGAAGAACAGAGCTGGAAAGCAGGTTAGTGGGGTAGGGGGGGAATGGGGATTTTGCAGTAACCTTCCTCCAGGAGTGGGGTGGGAATGGAGATTTTACACTGTCCTTCCCCTGCCATGCCCCCCAAGCCACACACCCCAAGCCACATCATGCTCAGCAAGCCACGCCCACAGAACCGGTAGTAAAACCTTTTGAATCCCACCACTGGGGCCTTTCCTTTTGGCTGAAGTATCTGAATGATCATCAGTTAAAGGGACAATTACCAGAACTAACTATAGATCAAATCTTTTTACTTCTTTTTGTTTTTTCAGATGGCCATTCCTAGCATTTACCAGTCCAAAGTGAAATCAATAAAATTATCGTTATGTTAGAAGATCCATTATGTTTAAAGCTTCCTGCATTTAAAAAATGATTTGGCTAACGTTTACATTTGCCATTTTTATTTGCACAAAGACCTTTCTCAGCTTTGCATTCTCCAGACATAAGTGACAACAATTCTCAGAAGTAGAGTCCCAGAATTCCATTGCCCATATCTGCTGCGAATTCCGCACTGGTGACAGGAAGGGTATCCAGCCAGTAAACACTCAGCTCCATTCAGTTGCCCCAATTCCACCCTGCAAGGGATTACGAGGTCATTAAATGACAACACATGCTGTCTGGGAATTCTGGGAGTTGCAGGCCCACACCTCTAGTAGTAGACCCACTCATTTAGAGAGCAATCTGTTTGGTGAAACTTCTATCTATGAAGTGCTGTGAAGTAAGGCTGTACTTCTTATAACTATATGGGCAAGCCCATGTGCCAGAGGGGTGGAGGGAAAAGCAGGGTCAAGGGTGAAAGTGAATTACGTATCTCAGAGTTGGCTATCTGCCAGGGTTCCGGCAGTTACTCCAATTAAATCATGAGCCTTGGGCCACACTCCCAAAACTAAAGAGGATTTATTTGAAGGTAACATTCTCCGTCCAGCACTAACCTGGGCACAGCCAACTCTGAGATACATAATTCACTGTCACCCTTGACCCTGCTTTTTCTCCAACCCCTCTGGGTGTATCATCCAACGAAACACATCCATAGCCCAGAGTCATCAATCATGCTCTCCAATTAGATTTTTTTGTGGCAGAAGCTTCAGCCATCTAATCAGTCATTGAAGAAAATATGAATGGAGTGTACTTTCGATTCCACACTGTTTCCTGCTTTTTGAAACTCCCTCCCTTCTTTCTGTTGTCAACTATAAAACGTGTATACAAAATGTTTTATGAGTTGACACCATGTAGTTTTCCAAGTCTGAATATGTTTTTCTCTTTCTTCTTTCTTTTTCCTCTCCCTCCTTTATCTTCCTGTGAATGGAGGGGAAGACAGTGCTGTCTGAAGACTTTCATAGGCTTACAACTATTGCAGCATCCCCATGGTCATGCGATCAAAATTCAGATGCTTGGTGACTGACTCACATTTACGACGGTTGCAGTGTCCCGGGGTCTTGTGATCCCCTTTGGCAACCTTCTGACAAGCCAAGTCAATGGGGAAACCAGATTCACTTAACAACCATGTTACCAACAACTACTGCAGCGATTCACTTAACAACTGAAATGGGGTATTTAACAATTGTCTTGGTTATCGATGGAAATGTTGGCCTCTATTGTGGTCGTAAGCCGAGGACTACTTGAACTGTAGTCTAAAATGATAAACCTGATACTTAAAAAAAAAAACCTATTATTTTCTTGCTCTGTTGTTCACTTCCGAGAGCTTTAATTGACTGTGTGGTTTACAACTATTGCAAAACAAACACGTGAATAAATAAATACATCCTAACCAGACTCAAAAATATTTAGCTCATTTACTGTCAGCCAAGGTTGGTTAAGGACTGCCATCTATCAGATAAATAAAGCTGTAGTACAACAGCACTATTTAAGGCATCTATATATATATATATATAAATGGGTGCGTGTGTGTGTTCCAGTATAACTCTGGGCGAATTTCAACCAAACTTGGTACACAGAAACTTGGTACCCTTTGGAAACAAATACTGTGGGGGGGTAAGACACCTTTAACACCCTTCGGGGTGTGTGTGTTAAATGTGCCTTAAAATGGCTTCTACTGTACAGCACAGTGGAGTTGCCATGGAAACGGCTTCACGGTACTCCAGTATTCCACAAGGGGGCTCCCTCTCAGCCCTCCAAGGAAACATCAGGTGATTGGTCAAGTGCAATCAAAAAAAATAAAACACCAGCATAGACAAGAAACTCTTGAGGAGAAGAATAGAAGGAGTGGTGGGATTCAAAAATTTTACTACCGGTTCTGTGGGCATGGCTTGGTGGGCATGGCAGGGGAAGGATACTGTATTCTCCAGTCAGAAATGATATTTGCCGGTTCTCTGAACTCAAAATTTCCACTACCGGTTCTCCAGAACTGGTCAGAACCTGCTGAATACCACCTCTGAATAGAAGACTTGCGAAGCTGCGTGAGAGACAGTACAACAGTGTGAGTCCCGATTACAGGATTTTCCTGTCTAATACAGGATTAGGATAAATAAATACCTGGGCAACGTCAGCTTATCGGCTAGTATAGTATAAATTCCTGGGATACATCATCAGAGAGACTATAAAAATATTTCTAACTGTTTCCGGATATGTGAATAGAAGAAAGAGACAGTTTATCATACGCGGATGAATTGTGAAAAAGCAAAAAAGCTAGACTACTTTATACTTTGCCAATGTGCTTTTTTGCCATTGCACGGAATGGCTAGGAAATGTGTGGAATATTAAGTGTTTCATACTTCGACATCCCATTTTTGCCATTCTATAGATTTCTTAGGCACTCTACAAATTTCACACATCGATGGTAAAATGCACAATGATGCTTAGTATTTGTTTTGTTTCCTGTCCTTATAAAAGGTTAGAAAGGGTTATTTTCACCCGCCATACCCAACAAAAAAAGTCATTCCAATCTAATTGACTTTCTAGAAGAATCTTAGGTTTTGCTGTGGCTTTCCCCCACACAGTCTTCCCCCCCGGGTTTCTGGGATACCTTCCCCCACAGAAAAGGAACATCCTGTTTTCCTTACCTCTTTTCCGCCATTGTCGGTAATGGAGATATAGTTGGAAGTGGTTTGATTTGGATAAGAAAGGAGGACGTCATAGTGAACCAGTTCTGCTGTGTCCAAGCCAAAGGTCTTCCACTGGCTCTGGATTTGCTTGGCCAAGCGAAGGTTCTGCTCTGTTCCGGCCACATGGGGAACCTGGTGAAGGAGCTAGAAAATGCACAGCACCTCAGGATGGGAGCACAACTGAGCCCAGAAATGGGGCTGATGGGTTTTTTTTAATTTATCTATTTAGCATATGGCATCTTTGGGCTCATGCAATCACTTGTATACAGACACTGATAAAAAGACATTATACAGACAGACACAAATGCAGGTTTAAATAAGGCGTCAGCAAATTGTGTGTGTGTGTGTGTGTGTGTGTGTGTGTAAAAAGAGGCAGACATCCCGATCTCTGGAACTAAAAATTTATATTGTTCACTAAGCTTTCATTAGCCTCTGCTAACATTGTCATAGTGTAAAACTATCGTTAAGGAGATATGTGCCTTTATATAACATTAACCAATGGCCGTTGTGCGCATGACTTTAACACTATGACTATGACACTATGACTTTAGTTCCAGAGATCAGGATCTGTCTCTTTTTTCACAGTTTTACCTGGAACTCGTATTTTTAGAATTATATATACATATACATATAGGTACATACACATACACATACACAAACATACATACATATATAAGGCAACATTATATATATATATATGTAGGTCTTGGTACATTCAGGTCTTGTCCCGTGTAAGATAACACCAAGACCTATATATATATATATATATATATATTCGTAGATTTTCACGGGTAAAGGTATGTAGGTCTTGGTGTATTCGGGTCTTGTCCCGTGTAAGATTGAGAATACCTTGGCAACGTTTAGACGAAATCTCATCCGTCATCTTCAGGCTGGTGTCTTCAGCTTCGTTCTCCTGGGAGAAGTGTGTGATCGTGGCTGTTTTTCCCTTTTAAACTCTAGAGTTGGCTGTGTTGTTACTTCTTGATTGGTTTGTGGAGTTGATGTATGCAGATTGGATGGCTTTTTCCTGAGACCCTGTGTGGCTGAGGTGCTGGCTGTGTGTCTCTCAGCCTTTTGTGTTGTAACGACCTGGGTAATGGGCTGTGTGATGACCTTCTGAGTTCTATTGTTGTGACGTCCTGGGTGTGGTGCTGTAATCTCCTGGGTCGTTGTCTGTGCTGCAACCTCCTGATGTTTTGTGTTGTGATCTCCTGAGTTCTGTGATGTAGTATCCTGGGTGGAAGGCTGTGATGTGGCATTCTGGGCCTTGGTTTGGCTCGAGTTTGAGGTCTGGCTATGTGTTTATAGCGTGTCAGTTTGCTTAGTTTGGGGGTTGGAGGGGGTGTAGCAGCTGGTGTTGCAGCCATGGTCTGGTTTCTGGATGGTGGTTGCCTTTCATCTGTGGCGTGGGCTTGGGTTTGAGTCTGGTGAAGGAGATTTGTGGTGGCATCCTGTGTTATTTTGGGTCCGTGTTGGTTTTTGTGGCTGGGACTCGTTTGTTGACCAGGCTAGTTTCCAGATGTCTGGTAGGCGGGAAGTATCATCCCGTTTATTCATGTTATGGGGTGTTTCTCTATTTCAATGGCTTCCCTAATTATTCTTTTGTTGAAGTGTTCAGTATTGGAGATAAGTTTGATCCCTCAAAATCAATTTCATGTCCTGTGGCTTTAAGGTGCTGGAAAAGGGAGGAAGTTTTTCTTCTTTTCTGACTTGTGTTCTGCGATGCGGCATTTATTCTCCTGTTGGTTTGTCCAATGTATGTGGCTGGGCAAATTTTGCATGGTATTTTAAACTCCTTGGTTTTCTAGCTGGATCTTGTCTTTGGGGTTTCTTAAGATGTTGGCTATTTTTGGTCAGTGCCAAAGCTGTCCTGATATTGTGCTTGTGGAGAATTTTGCTGATTTTATCTGTGGTGCCTTGATGTAAGGAGGAGGGGATGCCATTGTCCTGTTCTGTGTCTTGGTTTTTGGGGAGTCTCCCTTGATTAGGTTGGTGATTGTGCTTCTTTGGAATCCATTGGACATTAATACGTTAGTGAGGGTGTGTAATTCTGTTCTCAAGTGGTCTTTGTCAGCTAGGCGTTTGGTTCTGGAGATGAGGGTCTTGGCTACGGAGTTGATCTGTGCAGGGTGGTGATGGAATTGTGCATTTAAGTAGCGGTTAGTGTCTGAGAGACACACAGCCAGCACCTCAGCCACAGGGTCTCAGGAAAAGCCATCCAATCTGCATACATCAACTCCACAAACCAATCAAGAAGTAACAACACAGCCAACTCTAGAGTTTAAAAGGGAAAAACAGCCACGATCACACACTTCTCCCAGGAGAACGAAGCTGAAGACACCAGCCTGAAGATGACGGATGAGATTTCGAAACGTTGCCAAGGTATTCTCAATCTTACACGGACAAGACCAATACACCAAGACCTACATACCTTTACCCGTGAAAATCTATAAAAAAAATATATATATATATATATATATATATGTTCTGTCTCCCCTTCCCTTCTCCAGAAGGTAAGGAAACTTGGCACCAACACCACAGAGAATCACACTGGCCTGTCTCCAAAAGCCAATTTGCTGCAGCTGATAAGACTCTTGGCAATCACACACACTCTGACTGCCAAGTTCAGATCTGTCAGGTATCAGAGTACTCACTGAGCCAGAAGGGGTTTTTTACTCCCAAAGTCCACGACAAAAGAGCTCCAGATACAACACGAACAGAATTCTTGGATGGTTTGAACTTTGTCACGCACAGAGTTTGCAACGTAGGCACACCCACTTTTATACCTTGTGGGGCGTGGTCCAGCTCAATCTCTGGCCCTCCCACACCCCCTACGTTGCTGCTGACGTTTCTCCCTCCGACGTTGCATGGGATCAAGCCAGGAATCCTCCTCCTCACTCCCCAGCTGTGGTTGTGCCGATATGCTTCCCTCCTGGCGTAACTCAGGCTGTTCCTCTCGGCTTTCCGATGACCCTTGAGGTATTGCCAGGGAGGAAGGTCCTGGGGAGGAAGGCAGTGTCAGGGAGGAAGGTCCTGTGGATGAATACATTGCCCGTTCCTCCCCTTCATCATCCAGGTCCTCTTCCTCTGTCAGCACAGGCTCAGGAGGCGGGGCCACAACATACATATATACATACATAAATACATACATACATACATATAAATTTGATGTTGCCTTATTTAAACCTGCATTTACGTACACATATATACTGTATGTGTGTATGTGTGTATAATTATATACTATAACATATAATTAATTATATACAAATTACATACAGTATACACATACACAAACACACATACAGTATATATGTGTATGTACACACACGTACAGGTATTTCTCAACTTATGACCATAACTGAGTCCAAAATTTATGTTGTTAAGTGAAACAGATAAGTGAGTTTTGCCCCATATCACAACCTTTCTTGATGCAGATATTGTGTGTGTGTCTGTCTCTCTCTCTGTGTGTGTGTATATATATATATACACACACACACACCTTTCTCAGCCTTGCATTCTCCAGACATAAGTGACAACAACTCTCAGAAATGGAGTTGGCCATGTCCCAGAATTCCATTGGCCATATCTGCTGCAAACTCTGCATTGGCGACAGGAAGGGCATCCGGCCAGTAAGCACTCAGCTCCATTCAGTTGCTCTGATTCCACCCTGCAAGGGATTACTGGGGTGGGCTGATCACACACACACACACACACACACACAAAATCACTCGGTGTGTGTGTGTGTGTGTGTGAGATCAGCCCACCCCAGATTGTTTTCCATTACCTACAGAATAAAAACAAAACAGCAGTAAGTGGTCAAAGCAGCAGTCTTACCGTAGAAAGTCCTGTATATTTTCTGCCTTCATTTCTGAAAAAAGTTGTCTTCTTACATTTGGAAAAACTTCGCTGGTGCTATGTGGCTTGATTAAGGATTTCGCTAACCAACCTGCAGGGTCAAAAAAGAATACGATGATAGTCCATTTATTCCTCCCCAATAATTAACAGAATAACAGAGTCAGAAGGGACCTTGGAGGTCTTCTAGTCCAACCCCCTGCTCAAGCAGGAGATGCATTTCAGACACCTAATGGCTGACCTAGGGAGGCTCATCATCTGAGATGTCGTGGTCTCAACTTTCAACAGTGCCCGATGGAAGTCAAGTACGAATACAATTGTCCAAAATCAAGGGCTTGCCCCTTGACCATTCAGTAACAGGCTAAGATGCAGAAATCAGCACGAGAAAATTCAATAGGAAAGTAAGCAAAAATACCCCTCTTATAACCCAAAATCAATCATGTCAACTAAAAGAGACGTGTGGACAGGATGTGATGCAATCAATCAATCAACCTTTTGTTACAGTCACAGACCAGAATTAAAAATTAAAACTTTAAATAAATAAAACAGAACAGGACGTAGTAGTATATACTGCTAGTGATGAGATCATAGATGATCAGCCGAATATAGAGACTGTCAGAATATATTCATGAACTGGAATAGAGCTTGGTAACAAGGCCAATGAATAGGCATAGCAACTAAGTCAGCCAATGAGAACTGTTTGGAAACTGAAACTAGAATTAGCCTAGGCGTGGTTCTATATTAAGCTCTGCAACTCTGCAGCTGTGTTAAGCTCTGAGTCTGTCCGTTGAAAATGAAACTGCTTCTCTCCTCTGCTTGCCTGCTGAACTAAAAGGAAACTGATGCCTGTTTCTCAGCTCCTGAGTTGAGTTTCTGCTCTGGCTGAAGTTATTTGCAACATGTTTCTGTTTGAGTTTGCTCCATGTTGGAGAAATCTACAACTGGTTTGTAAAATTTACTTATTAGGTTTATAAAGATGTTAAATGAAGCATCAGCCATCTGTGTTTATTTTTCCGGCACTGAATTAATGCTGCAAAACTCTGAACAGAGACAATACAGCGAAATTTACCTACATTCAAAGAATCTCTATCATATTCATCTCCTAGTAACAGCTGTACATAAAAGTGATCAGAATTTCCCAGATATTATGGCAGGTAGGGAGTTATAAAATGTGTCTGTGAATGCTTATAGAGAACAAAATATAACAGGACATGAGTTGTGCTCCCTTGTCCACAATCTCAAGACACAATCTCAGCTCATCTGGGCCTTTTTTGTATCAGCTCCACAGGATGGCTGTGGCGAGAGCCTTACAGCATGCTAGAGTTAGTGCTGTCCAAAATTTGTGGAGGTGGTGCAGTTCCTGGTAATCCTGCAAAAAGCTGCTACTTTAGGCTAAAATCAGAAAATATTTTTTGCCTAGGAGTGTTTAGAGGGATATTTGATGACTGGAGCATCAGAGGTGGTATTCAGCAGGTTCTGACCAGTTCTGGAGAACTGGTAGTGGAAATTTTGAGTGGCTCAGAGAACCGGAAAATACCACCTCTGACTGGAGATTTTGCAGTATCCTTCCCCTGCCATGCTCACCAAGCCACGCCCACAGAACTGGTAGGAAAAAAAATTGAATCCCACCACTGTGGAGCATCAATGTGGAATGGGATGGGATGGGATGGGATGATGGAATGAGGTAGAGTAGGGTAGGGTAGGGTAGGCTACGGTAGAACACAATAGAACAGAATTCTTTATTGGCCAAGTGTGATTGAACACACAAGGAATTTGTCTCCAGTACAGGAACACTAAATATATTTGCAAAACAACAGAGAAAAGGGCCTTGGTGGCTCAGGCTGTTAATTGCCTGCACTTAAGTTCCAGCTGCCTACAGCTGCTGTAGGCTCGAATCCCACCAGGCTCAAGGTTGACTCAGCCTTCCATCCTCTCGGGGTAGGTAAATTGAGGACCCAAGATTGTTGGGGGCAATAAGCTGACTTTGTAAAAAATGCCACTTAGTAATAAGCAGGCATATACAATGGAATGAAGGCTATTGCTGAGCACACTGGGTTGTATCCTGAATTGTAAGCGCCCTGAGTCTCCGGAGAAGGGCGGCATATAAATGTAATTAAAAAAAAATAGTAGTAATAATAAATACCATCAAACATCTTAATACTATCCCTCAGTTGATGCAGCCTAGGAGTGGGTATGTTTATGTTTGTTTATGTTTATTTGGATTTATATGCCGCCCCATCTCCGGGGGGGGGGGGACTCGAGGCAGCTCACACAAGAATATACATACAAAAATAATTAAAATGTTAATCCAATCCAAATAACAAATACAATTATGCTAAAATACCCAATTAAAAGCCCCAATCACTCTCAATCCAGGCCGGCCTGTAAAAACAGCCAGGTCTTTAGATCGTGGCGGAAGGAACGTAGGTTGGGAGCCAACTGCAGCCCTAGGGGCAGCTGTTTCCACAGGGTGGGCGCCCCCACAGAGAAGGCCCTCCCCCAGGGGACCGTCAAATGACATTGTCTGGTTGACAGCACCCCCAGGAGGGACCACCTGTGGGAGCGCACTGAGCAATTGGACCTCGATGCTGGTAGGAGGAGCTCCTGCAAATACCCCGGACATGCAGTCTCTTCCTCGGAATAGGATAGAATAGAATAGGACATGCAGTCTCTTCCTCAGAGTAGGATAGAACAGAATAGGGTAGGGTAGGGTAGGAAAGATAGAGTAGAGTAGGAGTAGAGTAGAATTCTTTATTGGCCCAGCGTGACCAGTGGTGGGATTGGAATAACTTAACAACCCGTTTTCTGGCTGGGTAGGCATGGCTGGTTGGTCATGTGACTGGGTGGGTGACATCACTCATCAAACCCAGCCCTACTTCCCGGCCTCTTACCTCAAAGGCAGATTTAAGATTCAGCCAGTTGGGGCTAATTCCACCACTGGCTGCCCTGCCCATTTTTCAGCCTGTTTTTTGGGGTATTTTCAGGCTGTTTTTTTGGCCCATAAAAGAAGCCGAAAAATGAGCAGGGGTGGGACCAGCCAGTGGCGGGATTCGCGGTTCACCAAACTGCGCAGAATCTTAACTACCGGTTCGCGTGAACTGGTGTGAACCGGCAGCAGCTCACCTCTGAGTGTGATTGGACATGTACGGAATTTATCTCCAGTGCATAAGCTCTCAGCCTACATGCAAGCAACAAGTTGATGTGATGATCATACTTATAAAATACAATCATCATAATTCATAAGTTAACATACTCAGTGATAGTCATAAGATTAGTATGTTCTTTTAATAGAGAATTTGGGGAGAAGCCACTGTTCTAGTGATTGAGGCATCAGGCCAGAAAGAGGGTGAATTCTAGTCCCACCTTAACCATGAAAGCCAGCTGGGTGACTTTGCATCGGTCATCAGGAGATGGTGAGTTTTAGTCCCACCATAAGCGTGAAAGCTGGATGGGTGACCTTGGATCAGTCCCTCTCTCTCAGCCCAACCTACCTCCCAGGCAGTGGTGAGATTCAAAAAATTTTTACTACCGGTTCTGTGGGCATGGCTTGGTGGGTGTGGCTTGGTTTGGTGGGCGTAGCAGGGGAAGGTTACTACAAAATCCCATTCCCTCCCTACCCCACTAACCTGCTTTCCAGCTCTGTTCTCCTGTGCAGGGCAACCAAAGAAGACCCAGCCAATCAGCCGGGGCTCGGGAGGCAGAGAATAGATGGGGCGGGGCCAGTCATAGGTGGTATTTGCCGGTTCTCTGAACTACTCAAAATTTCCACTACCGGTTCTCCAGAACTGGTCAGAACCTTCTGAATCCCACCTCTGTTCCCAGGGTTGTTGTGGGGAAAATAAGAGGAGGAAAGAGTATTAGATATGTTCCCTGCCTTGGATTATTTGTCACAACAATAAAAACAGGATACAAACAAACAAATAACATGCAAATGCAAATTGCAATGCATTTCTATCAACAGGATGGCAACAGAGTTTTTCCATTTTTGCCACCAGGATTGCAAAAGATGTTATTCCACTCATGTGCCTACCTGGAGAACATTGCATCAAAGAAATAATTGCAGAGCTGTGCCTTTGTTTTGCTACTGGAGTCTGGCTGAAGTGAGTAAACAGCATTGTAGGGCAGGTTTCTTAAAGAACGAATAAGGTTTCTCTTAATTAGATTGCAACATCTGGAGAATTTATTCGTTGGGGAAGAAGGACAAGGAAGTGGCACCTCTGAGAATTATTGCAGGAGGGAAAGGAAACTGGTTAAGACTTGATCTACCATTTATTTTGGCTTATTTTGGTCACAGAGTTCAGTTGTCAACGAAAGTTTACACTGGCAGGAAAGACACACTTTGCAAACTCTTTGGAGAACCTGCATACAGCTTACTATTGGCTCATCTCAGCTCTAACTCCATCCTTTGCTTCATGTCCTGCCTTCAGGTGCTTTGGGGAACAGCTTGACCGCCCCTCTTCTATGTTGCACCCCCCCAATATTGGAACACTGCACTCAAGTCAGAGGTGGTATTCAGCAGGTTCTGACCAGTTCTGGAGAAACGGTAGCGGAAATTTTGAGTAGTTCGGAAAACCAGCAAATAGCACCTCTGACTGGTAATTTTACAGTATCCTTCCCCTGCCACGCCCACCAAGCCACGCCCACAGAACCGGTAGTAAATTTGAATCCCACCACCGTCTCAGGTCACCCCCTACTAGTCCTACTTTTCGTTAGTGTAGACATACCCAGTTCCTTCAGTTGTGTTGCTTCAGGAATTGAGCATGACCAAGTGGAGAGGAGCAGACCTCAATCCCTGACTGTTATGTATGTAGGTTTGAAGTCATTGGTTTAGTTTGAACTGTTCTTGTAAAATGTCAGAAATGATTGGTTTAAAAAGTGCGGGAAAACCCTGCACTCTGATTGGCTGGCAACTGCGGCTGCTGGCTATAATTAGCAGCCGCAGCCCAGCCAAATTGGGTCCGTTCTGAGCTGTAGTCACTAATAAACTAAGAGCTTGAAGCACTCCGCATCTGTCTCTTCATGCAAACTTAACACTGACCATCTCACTAATCACAAGCTCTAGTCTAAGGTTGCTGATCTCAAACTTGGCAACCTTCAGAATCTAGTAAGGAGCAGACACCCAGGAAGGGGGCAGGTGCTTTCCAGAAGAATGAGAGGCAGTTCAATTTGGATATGACCAGGGGTAGGCTGCTGGGGGTTTGCAGGGGTTCGGGAGAGCCCCTCGCTAAGATTCTGTGGAGTTAGGAGAACCCCCAAATCCCACTCCTGACTGGCCCCACCCACCCCCCCCCCCCTCAGGAGTCCCCACGCGGCCCGTTTTGGATGCAGGTAAGTGCAAGGCACATGCAGAGGCTCAGGGAGGGTGAAAAATGGGCCTCCCAGAAGTTCAGGAAGGCCGAAATGGGCCCGTTTCCAGTTTCCAGAGAGCCTCTGGAGCCCGGGGAGGCTGTTTTCACCCTCTCAGAGGTTCGAGGAAAGCCTCCAGAGCCCGGGGAGGAAAACACACACCCCCGCCATGGTGCAGGAGGCCAATTAGGCCATGCCCACTATGCCCACGCCCACCCAGCAACTGGGTAGAGAACCCCTTGCTAAAATTTTTGAACCCACCCCTGGATATGACGTGTGAGAGGAGAAACCTCCCAGCCGGCTGCTGACAAAGCAAAGCAAATGGGGGAAGCTAAATTCACTTAACAACTAGTGTTTCACTTAACAACCGTGTCCAAAAAAAGGTTGTAAAGTTACATGTGACTCACTTAGCAACAGAAATTCTGGTCTCATTTGCTCAGGTTTGTTGGTCATAAATTTGTCCTGCAATAAGGCAATATGAGGAACCCCTCCCCCCATGGATAGCTCATCAGATGCACGTAGCATTAGGACATCCTGCTACTTGGATCTTCCCACCCCAATTTGTACAGCACCTCCAGTCCCCAAAGTTGACCAAACTCCTTGGGACAGCCATTCTACTGCTATGTGGTGAATGGATATTTACACAAAACCTTGAAACAAAACCAGAGTAATTTAAATTGTTCCTGGACGGGGAGGGAAAGGATGATTGACTCAGAGAACTGGCATAACATGATGTCTCTGTCCCACTTGCTAAGGAATAAAAGTTGCCATCCTTTATTGCCACACTTACACACTATGCAAGCTTTCTTTGTGCTTTGAAAGTCACTGTTATTTTGGGTGCACCAGGAGGGTTACATAACATTCGGCCTAAGCAAAGTTTGTAAGTCTGTGCTACATTTTTCCACATTTCCACCCCCCTCTCCATGGGGAAAAAAATAAAGGATGTGGAAAAGAACAGTTGGATTCATCGAGGTTATCTTGCCCAGAACAGGAGCAAGTTCAGGAAATTTTAAATTTGATAAAGTTTGCTTTTAGGGAGACTAACAAGTTTTGCACACGGGAGAGAAAAATGGGAAATTGGAATAAAAATGAACGTTCTGCTTGGATTGAAAGGTTAGTTTTTATCTTTCTTAGGAAGAAATTCAGATTAAAAAATTACACTGAAACATTTTGGTCATTAGTGAAAGCCATACATTTTTTTTTAAAAAAAGCCCAATGACAACAGCCCTTTCTCTGAGTTTTCTTCACAGTAACCAACTCTTAAAAAGAACATTCAGGTGGAAAACCTCAGAACCAAGCCACAGTGTGGATAACAAGAAGCAATCCAGATTTGAGTTAAGAGCTGATCATCAGATAAAAACCATTAGCATTACATAATAGAAAACTGGGAGAGCTGAAACAATGAAGGTATCTGGTTACACATTGCTCAACAAGTTTGCTCAGAATTTATCATATGGAACTAATTGATGCCATAATTTCATGATGGGGAAGGGGAAAAGGTTCTGGGCTGGGGGTGGGGAATGGCTGTAAAATTCCTGATGGATTTTTATGGATTTGCATTTGAAGACTATGTAACATCTGCCAGAAGTTGAAGCAAGACCAGCCAGGATGCCTGGCTGAGCCTTAGGGAAAGAGCGCAAGTGAGCATATGCAAAGGGCCTCTGAGCCTACGGACTTCCTTCTTAAAAAAGCACTGCATACCAGAACAACTAGACACAAGGACAGTTTTTTCCCGAACGCCATCACTCTGCTAAACAAATAATTCTCTCAACACTGTCTAACTATTTACAAAGTCTGCACTACTTACTGTTAATCTTCTCATCACTCCTTATCACCCATCCCCTCCCACTTGTGACTGTATGACTGAACTTTGTTGCTTGTATCCTACGATTTATATTGACTATTTTCTAGTATGATTTGATTGTTTATTGTACCCCATGGCTATCATTAAGTGTTGTACCTTATGATTCTTGACTCTTGATGAATGTATCTTTTCTTTTATGTATACTGAGAGCATTTGTACCAAAGACAAATTCCTTATGTGTCCAATCACACTTGGCCAATAAAGAATTCTATTCTATTCTATTCTAAAACTTGGAGGCTCAAATTGTGCTGTCATCCTGCCGGTAAAGACACTTAATGGCTGTGGAAAATAACAGATCAGGGGTCTCCAAACTTGACAGCTTTAAGACTTGTGGACTTCAACTCCCAGAATTCCTCCTCCAGTCATGTTAGCTCAGGAATTCTGGGAGTTGAAGTCCACAAGTCTTAAACTTGCCAAGTTTGAAGACCCTTGGTTTAGACTAGAGTCTCCTGCTTGGGCAGGGGGTTGGGCCAGATGACCTTCAAGGTCCCTTCCAACCCTGTTCATCTGTACAATCTGTAAAAACCCGAGTCTCCGCAAGAGACACCAACGCGCACGTCCGCAGCCATCCCACCCGATCCTATTCTTCCACCAAGCTGGATAGCCCGTTGGGGTCAGCCGGGCAAGGGGGGCCGGTGGAAATCACCCCAGACACGTAGCCTTAAGCAGGGTGAGGTCTCCACGCCCGAAGTCCGTGCCCCTAGATGGTGCGCGAAGCGTCCGGGATCGCCGCAGAACTGCGCTCCCGGTCCTCGCCTCCCGCTTCCCCCAAAGCGCCGGTGGAAGAAAAGCCCGCCGCGCTTACCCGCTAAGAAACCCAGCAGGAAAAATGCCAGGAGCGCCGCGACGCCCAGCCAGCTGCAAAGCACCACTTTCCACCTGCCCATGTTCGCTTGCCAGACCAAGGACTGCTGGCGCGGGACTAGGGACACGGGAAGGTTCCCGTCCCGGCTGGGGGAGCCCCCACCCATCTCCCCGCCCACTGGCCAATCTCTCCCCAGCGCACACTCGGAAAGCCGGCTGGGACGATGAACTGGGAATTGCGGGAGGGGCAGCGGGGACAGTCCCACTCGGGGCATAGGACACCTACTTCCAGCTCGCCGCCAATGCTCTGGTGGTCATTTCGAAAATTCCTTTCTTAGTGAGCACCTAGAAACCAACTGGAACATACTTGGCAAATTTCAAGTTTGTAGGCTTTACGGTTCTGGAGATTTTGTGATGATGCGTGAATGGTATTTCACATAGATAGATAGATAGATTAGATAGATAGATAGATAGATAGATAGATAGATAGATAGATAGATAGATAGATAAAGAGAGGGAGAGAGACAGACAGACAGACAGATGATAGACAGATGATAGAGATGATAGATAGGCAGACAGGCAGACAGATAGACAGATGATAGAGATGATAGATAGATAGGTAGATAGATAGATAGATAGATAGATAGATAGATAGATAGATAGATAGATAGATAGATAGATAGATAGATAATCCCCCTTCTGGCTGGAGAATTTTAGAAGAAATCCACTCTTTTCCTTGGCAACTTTAAGCCTGGAGGACTTCAACTCCCAGAATTCCCCAAGCCAGCTTTGCTAAGTTTTTGTGCAGCTTTGCTGGCTGGGGAATTCTGGGAGTTGAAGTCCTCCAGGCTTAAAGTTGCCAAGGTTGGAGACCCCTCCCCCCCAGCTCTAAAACACGCATACACAACACAGCACAACACACTGGCCCCTCTTGGGAATCTGGAAAGGAAGAAACACCAACAAACAAAAGGACAGAAGAGTTGGAAAGGGACCTTGGAGGTCTTCTAGTCCAATCCCCTGCTCAGGCAGGAAACCCTATGCCATTTCAGACAAATGGCTGTCTTTAAATAAAAAAAACCTTCCCACTGTTGGAGCTTCCACAACTTCTGGAGGCTAGCTGTTCCACTGATGAATTTGTTCTCACTGTCAGCATCTTTGGTCTATGAGTGCAATACATTGAACTGATTGATTGTTCTTCATTGTCAGGCAATCTCTCCTTAGTTCTGGGTTGCTTCTGTTTTTGTTTAATTTCCATCCATTGCTTCTTGCCCTGTCTTCAAGTGCTTTGAAAAATAGGTTGACCCCACTCTCTTTTATGGCAACCTTTTAAATCAGGGGTGCCCAAACTTTGCAACTTTAAGACTTGTGAGAGTTGAAATCTGCCAGTCTTAAAGTTGCCAAGTTTGGAAACCTCTGCTTTAAATATTGAAACATTGCTATCATGTCAAGACTGTGTTCATTCTGCATCCTGAACTCTTTGAAGAGTTCCCTGTTTTGGTGGCAAATCAGCACTCAGGAACCTCCGTGTCCGAGAACTAAATTTAGCTCATCAGAATTTTATTTCACCTTATTTTATTTTATTGCAGTTAAACATGCGCAACGGATTCCTGCACAGAGATGGTGGCTTATTCCAGATGTCAAGGATTACCTGTACCAAGGCACCTGGACTTTGGGAAGAGCTGCCTTACCTGTGTTGCAATTCACTAATCAACCAGTAGAGGTGGCAAAAATAGTTCTCTGTACCTTTTTGCTACAGTGCCCTCAAATGACGCTCTCGTCTAGAACAGTGTTTGTTATAACCTCAGCAGCGAGTGGGCTTCTTCTACTAAAATTCTCCAACCAGAATGGGGATTGTCTGTCTGTCTGTCTATCATCTATCTATCTTATCTATCTATCTATCTACCGTGTTTCCCCGAAAATAAGACCTACCCCAAAAGTAAGACCTAGCACTATTTTCTAAACCTGCCCTAATATAAGACCTACCCCAAAAATAAGACCTAGTGTAAATCTCCAGTTCCAGGAAGACTTTTCAGGGAGCAACCGTGCACCCGCGAAACACCCCCCCTACACACTCACACCCACTATTTGGCACCATAAATATATAAGACCTACCCCGAAAATAAGACCTAGTGTGTTTTTGGGAGCCAAAAAATATATAAGACAGTGTCTTATTTTCAGGGAAACACGGTATCTATCTAATCTATCTATCTATGCGAAATACCATTCAAGCATCATCACAATATCTCCAGAATTGTAAAGCCTACAAACTTGAAATTTGCCACATATGTTCCTCTTGGCTTCTAGGTGCTCACTAAGAAAGGAATTTTTGAAATGACCATCAGAGCATTAGTATTTCGTATATTATTATTAACATGCTCTGATGCTAAGGAGTTCTACTCCCCATCCCCACCTGAAAAGAAGTCTGTGCCAAATGCAAAACACAAGCAAAGGAGAGGAGTTTCAATTTCAGTTTTAGTTTCACAGCAGCAACCAGCTTTAGTACAGAACAGTGGAGCTAAGCCACACCCAGGCTCCTTGTTCTCTCCTTCTTGCTCACACAGCATATACCCTTTCAGTTTCCAAACAGCCCTCAACTCTCTCACACACTGACAGGACACTAGCCAGATGAATACCGATGGATGCTGGTAGGCAGAGGCACAATATTTTTCCCCTTATTTTCCTCCCCAAAAACTAAGCCTGATCACACAATTTTGTAGTGAAGCATGGATATTGTGCTAGTTTTAAATAGAATAAATCATGTACAAGAACGAGACAATGCTAGCAGTGTTCCAATATCTCAGGGGCTGCCCCAAAGAAGAGGGAGTCAAGCTATTCTCCAAAGCACCTGAGGGCAGGAGAAGAAGCAATGGGTGGAAACTAATCAAGGAGACAAGCAACTTAGAACTAAGGAGAAATTTCCTGACAGTGAGAACAATTAACCAGTGGAAGAGATTAATTCCAGAAGTTGTGGGTGCTCCAACACTGGAATTTTTCAAGAAGAGACTGGATAAACCATTTGCCTAAAATGGTGCAGGGTTTGGACTAGAAGACCTTCAAGGTCCCTTCCAACTCAGTTATTCCAATGAAGGAGAAGTCAGAACTGTTTTAATCCTCTAGATAGATTGCAGATAATCCGTTGGAAGGGACCTTGGAGGTCATCTAGTCCAACCCCTCATCCAAGCATTTGGCAAATGGCAGTCCAATCTCTTCTTGAAAGCCTCCAGTGATACCACCAACCTTCTGCATCCCAAGAATTTAAAAAAAAAAACAAATGTTCACTCCATCTCATGAGTTCAATTTTCCACAGACAAGGAACAATGAACCTTGATCTATGGACCTTGTAAATATTCTCCCTGCCGTTCCAATCCCCCCAGAAGCATTCTCCTTAACTGGAAGCTCATTGGTTTGTTTTACAAGGCTATTTACCATTACAGTTAGTGCCCTATCTCCTTGATTAGATCAGTGGTTAGCAATCTAATGAGGGCCAGTTAATATTTCATTAAGGAAAAAAACCTGATGACCTGTGTGTTTGGATGAGATTGAAATACCCTGTTATCTGAGTAGTCATGTACCTAGCCTTGGACACCTCATCTTTTAGATCTATTTACTCATCTGTAAAAAGGACACGTCTGTATATATGCATTTATTTATTTATTTATTCATTCATTCATTTATTTATTTATTTATTTATTTATTTATTTATTTATTTATTTATTTATTCTCGCTACCCGGCAACTCTTAAAGTCTTAAATAAGAATGCTTCAATGTTTGCAATTTTAAAATTGCTTTAATATTTAAAGTAGAAATGTTTTTATATTTTTATTGTCTTTGTCATAAGTTTTTCTTTTACTTTATAACATACAAAAGTTCCAATTTCAATTGAACAGTGTGTTGTCTGGGTACAAATCATTTTAGCAAATAATAACCACAGTGTTTACAAAAATATTCATTGCCTTAATATCAATTATATTAATGTTCATAATAATAATCATGCTATTTGTTTAACCAACTTAATGTATCTTCCTTATATCACTATTCCTTTCATATATTTCCTTGTTTCTAGCTCCTGTTTTTGTCAGCTAACCATTGATAAAATAAGTCCCAAGTCAAAAAATATTCAGTTTCTTCCTTTTCCTTAATTGTAAGGGTTAGCTTATCCATTTCTGCACATTCAAATATTTTCCTAATCACATCTTCATCTGTTGGGATCTCTTCACTGTTCCATTGTTGTGGAAATACTATTCTTGCCTTATATTTTTATTGCATTGTAAGCTGCCCAAAGTCTCTTTGGATAGTTGGGTGGGTGGATAGATAGATAGATAGATAGATAGATAGATAGATAGATAGATAGATAGATAGATGATAGATAGTCCTTGACTTACAACAGTTCATTTAGTGACCGTTCAAAGTTACAATGGCTCTGAAAAAAGTGACTTGTGACTGTTTTTCACACTTATGACCATTGCCACATTATGCAACCATGGGATGTTGCATGTTACGAATAAAGTGATGAAAAAGAAAACAATATATGGTTTTAATTGCGTGTTAAAGGGGAGTTGTTATGTTTGTTATTGAATTGTGTGTTTTGTTTACTGGTTGTATTTTAATTATATGAGCTGTTCAGAGTCACAAATGTGGGATGGACATCTATACACATTGAATGAATGAATGAATGAATGAATGAATCAATCAATCAATCAATCAATCAATCAATCAAAGGGCCTTGGTGGCTCAGGCTGTTAATTGCCTGCACTTAAGTTCCAGCTGCCACAATTATTGTAGGCTCGAATCCCACCAGGCTCAAGGTTGACTCAGCCTTCCATCCTCTCGGGGTAGGTAAATTGAGGACCCAAGATTGTTGGGGGCAATTAGCTGACTTTGTAAAATGCCGCTTAGTAATAAGCAGGCATGTACAATGGAATGAAGGCTATTGCTGAGCACACTGGTTTGTATCCCAAAAATTGTAAGCCGCCCTGAGTCTCCGGAGAAGGGCGGCATATAAATGTAATTAAAAAAAAAACCCAATGAATGACTGAATGAATGAGAGCATTTTTTTATAATACCTGAGGGTTATTTCAAATCACAATAAATGAAGCTTAACTTGAATGAATGCCATAAGAAAGGCATCCTTGGAGGCAGGTGGTCAAATCAAGATGGCTTCTTCCTCATTTTTGAGAAGTCAAATGTGACTCTGTTGGACCTTGCTGGCAATTCCTCACTTGCATCATCCCTGTAACTGAATACACCATCCCCTTGTTGCTGGTTGTCTTCTTCTTTTTACTTCCAGCTTTCTCAGCATGACAGCCTTCTTCAGAGAGGTAGGTCTTTGCATCATTTGACCAAAGTATGGCTACCTACTGCAGCTCCATAAAATTAACCTTGCATATTGACAGTTGAGGATTGAAATATTAATTAAAAACTTCATGGTTTTGTACACAAAGGGACTTGAGGGACAAAACCGTAACCCTTTGACCTTCCTGCCATTAAAGCTCCAAAATCAGATGGTTAAAAATAGTCTATGGCATGCAAGAATTGTGATGCCTAAAATGAAGAGCAAAGAGAAAAGAGCTGAAAAGAAGCAAAGAAGGAAAAACAGCCCACAGAGATAATCCTTAAAGAAGAGGAAAAGCAACAACCAACAAAGAATATTGAGGTAGAAAACTTAATTATAGGAAGATGAAATGCTATTAAATGATGTTGCATAAGAGCAAAGAAGGACAGAATTTCAGTCTTCAGTTTAATATCTTAACACTGGATCCTGTTGTAATATAGCAAGTATATCATCTCATCCTCAACTCTGTCACCATGCCCAAATAAACCTACAACAGGTGTGTGTTTGTGTCAGTTAAGGTCAATAAGTATTAAAGCCCTAGATAAAATTTTCACAGAAATTACGGTCCAGATAAAACCTGTGTTTTAAGCAGGGGTGGGTTTTTTTCTTCATTATATTAACTTTGGTGATCAGAAAAACAATCACCAAAGATATATTCAATCTCTTCCCATTTCTTCCCACCTGCTCAGGTCTAAAAAATATGGCGATTTTTCTCAATGTCAGCAGATCATTTAACAACATTTTAACTCATCGGAGCTATTTTCTGGATGGACAGTGAGAGCAAAGAGTTTAGAATAGAATAGAATTCCTTATTGGCCAAGTGTGATTGGACACACAAGGAATTTGTCCTGGTGGAAATGCTCTCAGTTTCACGGGAACATTCATATGGATGAATAATATTGGCTTCAGCTCGGGTTGAATGTTCTTAATGCTCTTTAATCTTTAATCCACTAGAAGCTCAACATATACCAAGTTAATCATGATGTCACCAAGATCCAATTGAAGTAACATTGACCTGAGAACTATGAAATCATGGTGTGTAGCAAATCATAGTGTTTCTTTGAGAGTCCCAGCTGCAGCTGTCACAGTGAAAGCAGCAACGAAGATCTGCTTCTTCACTTCTTCCCAGGCTTTCTCTTGGTCTGCTTTGTGATCAATGTCAAACAGGGCATCATAGATCCCAGGGAAGGACACTCCAGCATACTTGTTGTGACTGTTTGGAGCAAAGATGATGTGTCTATAAAAAAGGCAGTAGGGTCAATTAACCATTGGAATCACATTATTTAGAACAAAAGTTCTCAAGGCTTAAAACAAATCAGCATTCTCTAACCTGCTGCCTTCAAAACATTAAGAAGGACTTCATTGAATCAGGCCAGAGGCTCACATTCAATGTCACATAATCAATAACCAGATGCATTCTGGAAACCTAAAGGATTAGACTGGTAGGTGAAAGATCTCTTTTGAAGAAGGTCTCAAGATTTGTTTTTAAGAAGCAGTTCAAAGATTAGGAGACACCAAGTCTTCTCCTTCATTGTTTAGTTTCCATCTCTCAACTGGCCATCTTTATACCTGACAGAATGACCTCTATGGTTTATTTGGACTTCATTACCTTTCAGGCAAATATCTGGAAAGTTTTTTTTCCCAAACATATCCATCATGATATGATGGACAAGGCAATTTCTTGTTAAAAACTTTGAAGGCCATCAGCTGGGAGACCAGTGGGCTTCTTTAAGCCGTTGGTTGGTCACTGTGAGAACACATTATGAACTAGGTGGGCCAGAAGTCTAGTCCAAAAGGTCACTGCTTATGTTCTTATGATATATAAGAACTTTTAAGACTGGGAGAATGGAAAGAAGGCTGACAAGCCACCCTGAATCACTGAGTTGAGTTAGGTGGCTATAGAAATTGAAGAAATAAATATATATTTTTCTCCTTACCTATAAAATGGTCTGCCAGGCAATCCAAGAGGATCAATAAATGCTCTTTCCAAGAACATCAATTGATCATTCCAAGATCTTACTTCAATTGGGCTGGAAATTAGACAATTGAAATGACAATGTTAGAGGGAACATGGCTTTTGATCAGGATGCACAGACTTTGGAAAACCAAGCAAATATGAGAGAGGATATTTTAACTGAACTTTCTCAAGATGGAACTTACAAGGATCCCTTAAACTTCAATAAATATCAGGAGAATGGAGGATATCTTATCCGAATGGCCAGAAAATTAGGAGACTTACTTATGGATGTCCACTAATTCAAGTCTGCGATGAAAGTCATTAGCCACTTCTGAAAATGCCTTTACGGAATCCCAAAGCAAATCTGGAATAATGAAGAAGAGAAAATGCTAAATTATGAGACTCTTACTTTTATTATTTCCATAAAATTAGCTCAAGTGTAGAGAACTTGTGGCTCTCCAGAGGTTGAATGACAGCTCTCACATCAGCAGGTTCTGACCAGTTCTGGAGAACCGGTAATGGAAATTTTGAGTAGTTCGGAGAACCAGCAAATACCCCCTCTGACTGGCCTTGCCCCCATCTATTCTCTGCCTCCCATTGAGTCCAAGCTGATCAGCTGGGTCTTCTTTTGTTGCCCTGCACAGGAGATCAGAGCTGGAAAGCAGGTTAGTGGGGTGGGGAGGGAATGGGATTTTGCAGTAACCTTCCCCTGGAGTGGGGTGGGAATGGAGATTTTACAGTATTCTTCCCCTGCCATGCCCACCAAGCCATGCCCACAGACCCAGTAGTAAACATTTTTGAATCCCACCATTGCCTTATTCCCCATGCTGTTTAGAGATGTGAGAATTGTAATTAAGAATTTTCCATAATGGCTTACTGCCTGGAATTCTGAGACAGTGCCCAAACTGAAGAAGTAATTGTATTATGGCAGGAAGCCCATGTAAACAAACAGTAGTAAGAGGTCAACAATTATTCACTCTAAGGTAGTCTTTGTTTCACAGCAGTTAACTGAAAAAAAAAAGATTGTCTGCTTTGGAAAACCAAGGTGACTAGTCAGCAGATGCTGATGAGATAGGAAAAGATGAAAACTGCATGACGGTCTTTTCAGGACCTGTTAGTTAATCTCCCGGATGCCAGACAAGGAATAATGGATGGAAACTGGCCAAGGAGAGATTCAACCTAGAAATAAGGAGAAATTTTCTGACAGTGAGAACAAACTATCCATGGAACAGAAGCTGCCTTCAGAAGTTGTGGGAGCTTCATCACTGGAGGCTTTCAAGAAGAGATTGGACTGCCATCTGTCAGGAATGGTGTAGGGTCTCCTGCTTGGATGGGTGGAGGGTTGGATTAGATGACCTATAAGGTCCCTTCCAACTCTGTTAACCTGTTAATCTCTTGCCTTTGGGTGCAGTGGCTACACTTGAACTATGAGTTATCTTCAGCTTGGTTCATATTTTATGTGCACAGAATTGGAAAGCGGAATGGAGGTCCCATTTTGATGGAAGCAGCACATATGGCTGTCTATGTTTGTAAGGATACCACAACTGAGCCCAAAATTTCTGTTAAGTGAGACATTTGTTCAATGAGTTTTACCCTATTTTATGACCTTTCTTGCCACAGTCTCTAAATGAATCACAGCAGCCGATAAGTTAGTCGCATAGTTGTTAAGTGAATCTGGCTTCCCCATTGGCTTTGCTTGTCAGAAGGTTGCAAAATGTGGCAAGGGTCATAAGTGTGAAAAACAGTCACAAGTCACTTGCTTCAATGCTATTGTAACTTTGGCCACTAAATAAACTGCTGTAAATTGAGAACTACCTGTAATTCTGTTTTAGGGGATTACCTCCACTCCTGGTGATGTTTTATCCTCTCTATTAGCCAGTTGCATTAGATAGTTACATTCTTGTTGCCTCCACATTTTGTGGAACTAGCTTTCATGAAATAATTTCATTTGTGTGTGGGTTTTTTTTCTGAGTCTATTATTTGCTTCATGGAGTGACTCTAGATCTACAGTAGCTTCAGGACTTTCCCGAAATCGCAAATATTGTGATTCTCCCAACATTTAGGTCTCAATTCCCTGATACTAATCTTCATTTTTTTGAGGTAACTGCTTTGGACAAAGTTCATAATATATCTGGAACATGCACAGTTGTGGTAAGCATTTCCCTTCCCTAATATATTTTGCTGAAACAGTGAGGAGGTTACACCAAAAAAGGATTCAATTGACCCAGTCAATTAACTCTGCCTTCGGTCTGATCTAAGTATAGTATATAAAATCATACATTGCAATGTCCTACCAGTCAATGAATACTTCAGCTTCAACCATAACAATACAAGAGCACACAATAGATACAAACTCAAGGTTAACCGCACCAAACTTGATTGCAGGAAATGTGACTTCAGCAACAGAGTGGTCAATGTCTGGAATACTCTACCTGACTCTGTAGTTTCTTCCCCAAACCCCCAAAACTTTAACCTTAGACTGTCTACTATTGACCTCACCCCTTTCCTAAGAGGTCTGTAGGGTGTGCATAAGCAGCCAACGTGCCTACCATCCCTGTCCTATTGTTTCTTTTATTTTTCTTATATGTATCCATTTCATGTATTCACAACTATGTTTATCCTTGTAAGCGATTGACAAAATAAATAAATTAAAAATAAATTAAAATTAAACTCACAGGGGGCTAAATCTAACTCCAAAGACCCTCAGTGATACCCAGGCTACACCCAGTCAAGGGAGTCATTTTGTATATCTAATACTTCAAAAAAAAGTACGGGAGAGAAAGAATTGTTAAAAATTAGGTATCCTTCACATGGCTGCTATTGGGATTCACCCAACAGGGAGGATTGTAGGCAACCCCCGCAAGAATCCAAGAGGCCTTGCAGGAAACCCTGCTGCCGATAACGACTTCCCGACACCCAGTGTGCTCCCACAGGCAGGGCCTTCTGGTGGTGCCATCAGCTAGGCAGTGTCAGCTGGCGGCCCCCAGGAACAGGGCCTTCTCTGTGGGGTCACCCGCCCTCTGGAATCAGCTGCCCCTGGAGCTCTGATCCTTCCGCCGTGGCCTAAAAACCTGGCTATTTCAACTGGCCTACCTGGACTGATGGGGGGGGGGTTTAAATGGGTGTTAAATGTTTTAGTTTTTACGATTATGAGATTTTCTTGGGTTTAATTTATTTTTAACATTTGTATTATATGTTTTTTAGTATTGTAAGCTGCCCTGAGTCCTTAGGGAGATAGGGCGGCATATAAATCTCATAATTAAATTAAATTAAGAAAAGTGAGGAAGCTCTAATCAAAGGGTTCTATCAACTTCTGGGTTTCAAGAGCAAGCTCTGATCATGGATGGGCAACTATGGCAACTTTATGACTTGTGGACTTCAATTCCCAGAATTCCTGAGCCAGCATGAATTGAAGCCCACAGATCATAAAGTTGCCATAGTGCCCAACCCTGGTTTAGAGATGGCAGACAAGATAAACTCTTGGGCCTATGTAACAGATTACTGAGGCCTCTCTTTTGTATAGAAGGACCAGTTTTCTCATTTGGAACATTTAGAACCATACAATGAATGGTTGGACGTATGCCTAGCCTAATTAAGAGAAGAACTAAGGGTTCTTCCAATATTTGAGGATTGCCACAAAGAAGAAGGGGTCAACCTATTTTCCATAGCACCTGAAGGCAGGACAAGAAGCAATGGATAGAAACTTATCAGCAACAGAGTGGTCAATGCCTAGAACTCACTACCTGACTCTGTTGTTACATCCTCAAATTCCCAAAACTTTAACCTTAAACTGTCTACTGTGGACCTCACCCATTCCTAAGAGGTCTGTAAGGGGGCGTGCATAAGCGCACCAGCATGCCTATCATCCCTGTCCTACTGTTCCCATTTATTTGTACTCATTTATTATGTATATATTTATATCTGTTTATGCTTATATGGTTATATGTTATGTTTATACTTATACTTGTTTTCTCATACATGCTTGATAAACAAATAAAATAATAAATAAATAAAAATCAAGGCGAGAACCAACCTAGAATTAAGGTGAAATGACAGTGAGAAGTATTAATCAGTGGGACACCTTGCCTCCAAAAGTTGTCTTCATCGCTGAAGGCTTTTAAGAAGAAATTGGACAGCCATTTGCCTGAAATGGTATGAGGTTTGGACTAGAAGACCTCCAAGGTGCCTTCCAACTCTGTTACTCTGTTGCTTTGCAAAGGTCAGATTTTGTTTTTCCACTGACTGCCTGAGAACTCACTTTCACAACAAGTAGATCAAAGGAATCAGGGAGGAATGCTGTGTGTTGTTGAAGATCCTACTTTGATGTTGGAGATTGGTCTGCTTACCTAATGACACTTTGTGTACTTCCATCGCTGCCTGATGTTTCATGGTTATGTTGTAAATGATATCCACATAGCTATTAAGCGCCTTGGCGTAATCTCTGCAGTCGAAGGGAAGGATGACAGCCTCAGCCAGCTCAAACACCAGCCCGCCTCGCACTTGGGCTACAGCCAAGTGATTCCTGAAAGTTGGGTCATAAAACTTTTCCACGATCTCGTACGTCTCATAGACACTGTGATAAACTGGGTAGCTGCTGAACTTGTCCACTTTCTGGAAAGAAAGATGTCAGCCTATATTGGGCTTCATTTTGGTCATTGAACAAGGTTCGTACACAAAGAAAAGGGGGTTTGCACAAAGTAACCAACACTTCAGTTAGCAAAATAAAATGGCTACGTTCACAGATCTGTCCTAAGAACTAATAGTGCATTGTGGCTGAACTGGATGGTTTGGATTGCAAATGCGCTAAAATGGATTATCAGATGCACTCTAATTTCAATTGATATTTCACTTGCATTGCATTAATTACTTTCCCAGGGTTTTATCAAAGGTGTTTTTTTTTCCCCAGGGGGCAACTGGACTTTCTTGTTTTTTCTTTTGAAGATGTTTTGCTTCTCATCCAAGAAGCTTCCTCAGCTCTAACATGATAATGGGGAGTGGAAGGATTTGTATTCCTTGCAGACATCTGGTCCTTTGCATCGTTTTAGAGGGTCATTGAGACCACTTGGAGGTTTATCTGCTTCCTCAAGATCTCCTGAGTGGTGCTCCTGGTTGCTGTGGCCTTCAATTTTTTTCCCTCTGCCAAATCCAATTGCCTCCTGAAAAAAGTACCTGGATGACTGAGAATCTCTGCAGACTTCCCAGGGTTTGATCATTTGCTCATTGCAAATGATAAATTGTTGCTGATTTGAATATGAATTCTTTTTAAAATGTTTTTTTTAACCCCGTCTTTATTATTTTTACAAATAGTTCAAGGTGATGAACAAACTTAATGCTCCTTCATCTTCTATTTTTCTCACAACAAGATCCTTCTGAGATAAGTTGGACTGATAGGGAGTGACTGGCCCAAAGTCACCCAACTGGCTTTCATGGCCAAGCAGGACTCAAACTTAGAGCCTTGCCACCTGGGGTATTCTGGGAGTTGAAGTCCACACGTCTTAAAGTTGCCAAATTTGAGAAACATTAGGGTTATATAAGTTAGGTCTTTGTCTTCAGTCTTCCTTTATTATGTTGCTTCTTTTACTCTGTATTATATTGTCATGGTCAAGTATTTATTTTGCTTGTTATTTCTTCCCTTATTGTTGAGCCTTTGACTGTAAATCAATAAACTAAATAAGAAAAGTGATTTAATAAGCAGCTTTGAAGATCTTTAATATCTCCTTTTATAGCTAGATGACCTAAGGTGAGGCCCAAATTATATTTTAGTTAATACAGTATTGCCTTGGGCTCTTTCAATCAGATTTCTGCAAACAGGGTTGTGGATTGTACACTCTTGACATGGGAAAGGCCATCTGTTTCCACTGGAATTAAATTGTTAGATAATTTATATCTTCCGAACAATTGGGAAATACTTGAGATAAGAAAAATAATTCTTATCTTTGAAGTGGAAAGATTTCAGATTCTCCAGATGGAATGCTTGCAGCTTTCTCGGTTTGGGCACGTTTCACATGTCCTGAACTGCAGTTCCCATAATCCACGGCCAACATCTGGAAAGTTTTAGGTTGCAGAAGACAGTTTCAGTTAGATTTCTTCATGCTATTCTTTGAACAGAGAGCGGGTTTTTTTTAAAATTACATTTATATGCTGCCCTTCTCCGAAGACTCAGGGCAGCTTACAATTTTTGGGGGATACAACCCAGTGTGCTCAGCAATAGCCTTCATTCCATTGTATATGCCTGCTTATTACTAAGCGGCATTTTTACAAAGGCAGCTTATTGCCCCAACAATCTTGGGTTTGGTGGTTAAGGAACCAGACTAGAAATCTGGAGACTGTTAGTTCTAGTCCCGCTTTGCATACAGCTAGGAGACCTTGAGCCAGTCACTCTCTGTCATCCCTAAGAAGGGGCAATGGCAAACCACTTCCAAACTCTTCCCAAGAAATCTGCAGGGATTGGTCCAGGCAGGCACCAGGTGTCAACACTGACTCGAAAGCACCACCCTCACCCAAAATTATTTGAACACACTTACAAAGTTTTTAGTGTAACGAGCTCTACCAGAAGCAATTCCCAACCTTTGGAAAAAGACTTCAAAATCATTGCCGGAACCCAGTTTGTTTATCCTGTTGGAAAGAAAACGGAAGGGGACAAGTGATGTAAGAAATTATAGAAGTATTATTTTAAGATGAGACACCAAAGATCTCAAAAGATTCTGTCCATCTGTCCATCTCCATCTCCTTCCTTCTTTCTTTCTTTCTTTATAAAGCTGATTTTATCATTTACAGAAGAAAGAGGGGAAGAGACTGGGTAGTTTAGTGTGTAGATCAGAAAGAAGAGCCTTGGTGGGCAGGCTGTTAAACGCCTAGCACTTAATTCCAGCTGCCTGCATTTAGTGCAGGCTCGAATCCCACCAGGCTCAAGGTTGACTCAGCCTTCCATCCTCTCGGGGTAGGTAAACTGAGGACCCAAGATTGTTGGGGGCAATAAGCTGACTTTGTAAAAAGGCCGCTTAGTAATAAGCAGGCATGTACAATGGAATGAAGGCTATTACTGAGCACATTGGATTGTGCTCCAAAAATTGTAAGCCGCCCTGAGTCTTCAGAGAAGGGCGGCATATAAATGTAATTAAAAAAGAGAGAGAAGGGGAAGTTGGATGCATATCTGAATATGTTCTGAAAGATGTGGAAGGAGAGGTATTCCCCAGCCAAATTGAATACCTTTGCCTGAGCGATTAATCTACACAACTTTTCTACTGTGAGCATCATCTAGGCAAATACTTTATGGAACCAGCTTCCCCTGGGGCTCCGGCTGGCCCCCAATCTTTGCACCTTCCGCCATGATCTAAAGACCTGGTTATTTGCACAGTCCGGGCTGTGCTGACCTCCTGTGGTGGGGCCTGATTTTGGCTTTAAACTGTGGGGTTTTAATTCGGATTTGACTTGTTTGGTTTAATATGGTTTTAGTTAAATAATTTATTGTGTGGTTTTAGTTGTTAGCCGCCGCCCCGAGTCCTTTTTTGGAGAGGGGGCGGCATACAAGTCAAATAAATAAATAAATAATAAATAAATAAATATTCACTTTACTTATTTTATGCATTTATTAGATTTTTAGCCTGCCTTTATTACTTTATAAGTATAAATCAAGGCAGTAAACATATATAATAGTTCTTCCTCCTGCTGCTGTTTCTCCCACAGCAACCCTGTGAGGTGGGATGGGCTAATAGAGGGTGATTGGCCCAAAGCTGCCCAGGTAGCTTTTATGCCTAAGGTGGAACTAGAACTCACAGCCTTCTAGTGATTGGCTGGTTTTAATGCCTAAGGCCTGGGTGTCAAACTTGATCGCGTCACATGATGTATCGTGACGTATCACAATGTTTTTTTGCCTTTGCGGGGCCGGGGTGGGCGTGGCCTGTGCGTGATGGATTCGGCCCACAGGCTGCCAGTTCAACAGGCCTGGCCTAAGGTGAAACTAGTTGTTAGCGTTCCAAGTAATATACCCACAGCAAACAGATTCCTCAAAGGACAGTTTTATTTGGAGATATCATATTGGCACAGACTGGTGAAAAGACTCTTTTCATTTAAAAGGAGATGGTATCATATTGGCAGCAGACTGGTGCTATCTCTAAACTGAGCTGCTCTGGGAGAGATTCTGCCCAGTTTGGAGAACCCCCAATTCCCACTCCTGCCTGGCCCCACCCACCCATCCTGTCCCTCCCAAGAATCTCCATGCAGCCTGTTTTGGATGCAAGTAAGTGCAGGGTGAGTGCAGAGGCTTAGGGAGAGCAAAAAAACAGGCCTCCCAGAAGTTTGAGAAGGCCAGAAGTGGGCCTGTTTCCAACTTCCAGAGAGCCTCCAGAGCCCAGGGAGGCCATTTTTTGTCCTCTTGGAGGCTCAAGGAAAGCCTCCGGAGCCCAGGAAGGGCAAAACTGCCCCCCCTGCTGTGGTGCAGGAGGTCAACTAGACCACACCCACCCAAGAACCAGCCAAAGAACCCTTTGCTAAAATTTTTGAAGCCCACCCTTGTCCTTTCCCTCATCTCCAGTGTGGCAATATGGAAGCTTGAAAAATGGTCTCGGTGAGACCAGCTTCAGGGTTGACACCAGAATTCACAGTCTCCTGGTTTCTAGGCCAGCACTGTAACCATTACACCAAACTGGCTCTTTTGCTTTCTATCTTCCAGAACCGATTCCAGTGTGTTTGGACTGTCACTTTTGTATTTGCATCTCAGCTGCCATCAAAAAATCCACTCCCTTCTCTGCAAGACAACTCAGCCTCTGATTTCTACCTTTCCTGTTTTGGCATTTACCTTGGGAAGCCTTTGTGTTCCCTTGATGGGTTTTTCTCATACCAGCTTTCAAAAAGAGATCTGCCTTCAAATCCTTCATCAGGACTTGGTATCTACGAAGACATGTGTTGTGTTAATGAAACTATAGAAGAAAGGGAAGACATACCATTATTATCAAGAACTGTGGTGGTGCAGTGGTTAGAATGCAGTATTGCAGGCTAACTCTGCCGACTGACAGCAGTTTGATCCTGTCTGGCTCAAGGTTGATTCAGCCTTCCATCCTTCCAAGATCGGTCAAATGAGGGCCCAGATTATTGGGGGCAATATGCAGACTCTGTAAACTTAAGAGGGCTGTAAAGCACTCTGAAGAGGGTTAGAAGTCTAAGTGCTATTGCTAACCTTCTTCAAGAGGAAAATTGGGGCTGTGAATACAATACAGCACCTGTCTGGAGCCATGTGATCCCAGGAAAAGGTGCTGTTGCTTTAAGATGTTACAAACAGGTGCTCTATCCGCATTTCTGTGCGCTCCAAGCAACCTCTGGAGATTGAATCTGAAGTGCTGTGTGCATTCAGTGTTGCAATGGTCTAAATGGGAAATGTGTAATATAGCCTTTCTCAACTGGTTTGCTCCAGTTATATTATACAATGCCCAGGGGTGTTATTTTGGAATCCAACACATCTGGACAACAACCTCACCAAAGGAGGCTGGTGTCTGATGCAACATGCTTTTTGCAAAGTCATAGATTGTGGGTTACAAGCTATCTTATCTATTTAATCATAAGGGAAACTCTACATGAAATTAGACTTGCTTATACTGGCATTCCTAAGTTAAGCTTTGGTGCACTGTCATTATTCAAACCACATGATCCTTATTTTTTCAAGGTCCTGTACTATTTACATGCCTAACAGAAAAGTGGCTGGTTTTAATTATTGTTATTCAGGAAGCCTTCGTTTCTCAGACAAAGTATGAGCTCAGCAGAAAAATACACTCAATTACACAGTATTGACCAGTCTAAAAGAACATTCTGTCCAGTCCAGTGTTTTTCAACTTCAGCAACTATTAGAAGTATGGACTTTCACTGCCAGAATTTCCCAGTCAGCATGTTGAAGTCCATACATCTTACATTTCCTGAGGTTAAAAAACTCTATTCTAGACCAACCAAGCTGCAGATATTAATTCTGCCCTTTGAGTCTTCAATCTTCTCATGTTGATCCAAAGGTGCTTTTTTTTTCCCAAGAGGCAACTGGGCTTTCTTTGTTTTTCTTGGAAGGCAGTTCACTTCTCATTCTAGAACTTAAGAAGCTTCTTGGATCAGAGGCGAAACGTCTTCAAGGAAAAACAAAGAAAGCCCAGTTGCCTCTTGAAAAAAAAAGCACCTTTGGGACCTGGAGGACTGAGAATCTCCATAGACTTTTCCCATGCTGAGATTTCAAGATTAAAAGTGTACAGGGAAGTCAATAGATCCTCACAATTCAGATGTTGCCTTCAACATGGCAAGTTGCAGGACTGAAAGGGCAGGACAAATTCTGGGAGCTGAAATCCACAAATCTTAAAGTTGCCAAGTTTGGAGACCCCTGGTCTATCTTCTTATCTCATCTTTTTCAAAAAGGACTCCTATTTTTTCTGAAAGGGAGCCATTTTCCAAAATGTTGAAAAGGTTTTTACGACTGTAGAATTCATGATTTTCATTCTTTTGTGCCACATTAAAGGTCTGAACATTCTGATTTTATTTAGTGAATTTATTCTACTTTTTAAAAGTTCCTTATGGCTAGGAGGTGGGTTCCAACATCCAGGTTGGGATATTATTTACTTCTTCATTATTGCTCTAGTGTTAATCTTGGTGTAGATACTTTGATCAAGGAACTACCAACTCAAGCAAGCTAACAGCAAACAATAGTCTTATTAAGGATCCACCAAGAACATTCCCACTAACATTGACAGGGAAAACTACTAGCATATAAACAGAGAGCATACCCTACTCCAGGGGTGGGATTCAAATTTTTTAACAACCGGTTCTCTGGGTGTGTCTTAGGTGGTGGGCGTGGCTTGGTGGTCATGTTATTGGCTGGGCGTGGCCAACTCAATATCACTCACATCAAGGCACGCATCTCCTCGCCTGGCCTCTCATGACTGTGGGGATGCTGCAACAGTCGTAAGTGTGAAAAATGGTCATAAGTCACTTTTTTCAGTGCCATTGTAACTTTGAATGGTCACTCCACACAAGCAAAGTACCAGCAAAGGAGGGGAAAATAACTCCAGAGAAGTTCCTGAGACAGGAAGTCTAGTCCTGCCAAGAATGTAATAAGGGTTAACGGAGAGGCAGTTTCTGTAAGCAACACCAGAATGTTTCCTTCCTGCCTTCCTTACAGGATTAGGCCAGTAATTTCTTCTAACAACCGGTTCTCCAAACTGCTTAGAATGTTAATAACTGGTTCTAGCGAATAGGTGCAAACTGGTAGAATCCCACCCCTGCCCTACTCCCTTCTAGCACTGATGATGTTACCTAGCTGGGTTATGAAACATCTGCATGAAAACAACCAAATTCAGGGACCTCCAAGGACTCCATATACAGACCTCCATATATATAAAATTCAAAAATTTTAGCAAGGGGTTCTCTGCCCAGTTGCTGGGTGGGCATGGCCATGGTGGGTGTGGCCTAAACGGCCTCCTGCACCATGCCAGGGGGGGTATTTTTGCCCTCCCTGGGCTCTGGAGGCTTTGCTTGAGCCTCTGGGAGAGTGAAAATGCCTTCCTGGGCTCCGGAGGCTCTCTGGAAGCTGGAAACGGGCCCGTTTCTGGCCTTCCCAAACTTCTGGGAGGCCTGTTTTTCACCCTCCCCGAGCCTCCACATGTGCCCTGCACTTAACTGCATCTAAAACAGGCCGCATGGAGACTCCTGGGAGGGGCAGGTTGGGGTGGGTGTGGCCAGCCAGGAGTGGGATTTGGGGGTTCTCCAAACTGTGCAGAATCTTACCTAGGAGTTCTCCTGAACCCCTTTGAACCCCCAGCAGCCCATCCCTGACTCCACAGCATGGGAAGAGTTTCAGAAAAGACCCTCCCTAGTTTTCCAGAGACTGAAAAGAGAGGAGAGAAGAAATACTCTCAGTCTTGCAAGATTGGTGCCAGAGCTGCAAGCTTGTTCAGAAAAGATGCATACCTTGGTGAGCTAATCCTATTTTATTGAAAACCTTCCTCCTCCATCTCCCAAGGTTATTCTCACATACTGTTATACATGACCACTTGTAGTTTAGCAAACTAGAGACATGGAATCTATCAGTAAAGAAATGCTGGCTGCAATGTCATGCATTTATTTTTAAAGAGCTTTGTGAATCCTCTTTTTTTTTTAAAAAAAAAAAAAGGGAGATTGACGTTTTCAGTAGTGAACCAATAAAAGAATGTGCAATTCAGATCCAAAATATCTGAAATAGCAGAAATACCCATCTTTGGGGGTAGACAAAGAAACCAGGATAAAGCCAGTTAGGTGAAAGATCTGAAGCTCCCAAGAACCTTATGGAGAATTGTTCTGAATCCTTCTCCAAAACTATAAGATATTGATCTGTGACTTCACCATACACCTGTCCATGTTTTACCTCTTTAGTTAGATTGTAAACCAGGCTATGCATCGATGGGGTACAGTCAACTCGAAGGGTATAGTTACCTGAAAGAAAAGGACATTATCTTTACTGTATTTTAGAAGGAATCTTTTAAAATCAATTAATTTTATTTGGAGGAAACAGAACCAACATAGTTTGAATGTGGATTTCTATTGTTCTTATGTTTCTGATTTTTTTAATGCTTTTTGGATTTTAACACTTTAATGCTTTTGGAATTTTTGGATAATAGAGTTGGAAGAGATCTAGTCCAAACCCCTGCACAAGCTGGAGACCCTATAGCAGTGGTGATTAACCTTTTTGGGTTCCTGTGCCAAAAATTGTGCGCCTGCTGGCACTCGCATGCCAGCACCCAGAAGGCAATGTGCCCCCTCCCCTGCACATGCACGTGCAATACCCCATGCCCCCCATGCCGCTCCCCCCTTACCTGCACTGCGCCTCACAGCTGATTTTCGGCTGGTTTGAGGCCTTTTTGGGCCTTCCTGAGGCTCTGCAGGCCGAATAGGCCCATTTCATCACTTCTGGTATTACTTGCATTGCAAACAACATGAGGTAGTGAGGGGAGGGGGGAAAGGCCAGAGGGGGGAACTTGCCCCACTTGCCCCACGTGCTTGGCCTGGCCACTGGGCTGCTTCTTTCCTCTTCTTTCTTCTTCTGCTTTTGGCTGCATGCAAGGAAAACAGCAAAACAGCAGAAGCAGCAGAAGTCTTTCTTTCTCTCCCCCAAACTCTGCCAGAAATGAGTCTTTGGGACCCTGCAAGGCATCCTGCTCCAAGAGGCTGTGCCAGTGCAACAAGTCTCACAAAGACTCGTTTCTGGCAGAGTTTGGGGGAGAGAAAGAAAGGCTTCTGCTGCTTCTGCTGCTTTCCTTGCATGAAGCCAAAAGTCTCTCTCTCTCTCTCCCTCCTCCCTCCCTCCCTCCCTCCCCCCCTCTCTCTCCCTCTTTCCCTCTGAGAATGGAGCTGGAGACGGTATCCTGTGATCTCAAATAAAGAATGATCGATTGGTAGGAAAACAGGATGGGGAATTTTCCTGCAGACTTTTTTTGGGATTTCCCCAAAGTCTCTGATCCGCGGGATTTAAAATTATGAGTTTGGTGGTCCTTGAGGTCCAAAAGGTTGGCAACCCCTGTTCTAATTGTTCTGTCAGGAATTTTTTTCCTGGACAACCTTTTATCTGAAATGGTACAGCATTTCCTGTTTGAGCAGGGGGTTGGACTAGAAAACTTCTAAAGCTCCTTCTATCTTTGTTAGTCGGTTATCCTGAGTCAGTTTACAGAGCTGAGACAAATCTCAGGCTTGAGCAAGCTTCGCTAATCTCATATTTCTTATCTAAATTTTGTAACACAATACCAACTGAAATCTAATCTTAAATCCAGAGGAAGGAAGGTTTGGCAAGTTTAGAAGTTTCAAAGCACTTTATCAATTGTTTATCCAATGTATTTCAGAAACAACCACTCACAAGTGTGTTTTACCTTCTATAGAAGAGTCAGCATTGATGTAGGCCACAGCCCGCTCTTGTAGTATTTTGACATTTTCCTACAATGGAAAACTAATTCAGATTAGGGGGCACAAATATTTCTTTATGGACTACTTTTCACATACAGGTTGTCCTCAACTTACAACAGTTCGTTTAGTGACCACTTAAAATTACGATGGCACTGAAAAAATGATTTATAACCATTTTTCACTCTTATGACCATTGCATCATCCCCAGGGACACGTGATCAAAATTAAGATGCTTGGCAACTGACTCGTATTTATGACAGTTGCAGTGTCCCAGGGTCATACATCCACTTATTGCAACCTTCTGATAAGCAAAAGCAATAGGGAAGCCAGATTCACTTAACAACCATGTTACTAAATTAACAACTGCGGATTCACTTAACAACTGTGGCAAGAAAAGTCATAAAGTGGGGAAAAGCTCACCTAACAACTGTCTCACTTAGTAACATGAATTGTCACCTCTCGACTCGACTACTGCAACGCTCTCTATTTAGGACTGCCCTTGCATACCATCCGGAGGCTTCAGCTGGTGCAGAATGCGGTCGCGCGGGTTGTGATGGGAGCTTCCTGGTACTTCCACGTTACACCCCACCTGCATGACCTGCATTGGCTACCGGTTGCCCTCCGGATGAGAGTCAAGGTTTTGGTATTAACATTCAAAGTCCTACGAGACATGGGTCCGGGATATTTACGGGAGCGTCTCCTGCTGGCATCGAATGCCAACCGCGCTGTATGAGCGCACAGGCAGGGACTCCTCGGGGTGCCGTCTGCGACTCAGTGTCATTTGGCAGTGTCCCGGGGGAGCGGCTCCCATTTTATGGAATCAGCTACCCCTGGGGCTCCATTTGGCCCCTGACCTCCGCACCTTCCGCCATGATGTAAAAGCCTGGTTGTTTGAACAGGCCGGGCTGTGCTGACCTCTCGGGGGGGGGAGGGTTTATATTTCAAATTAGTAATGGGTTTTTAGACGATTTTGGCTTGTTTAATTTAATCTTATTTTATTTATTTATTTATTTATTTTTGGGACTTGTATGCCGCCGCATCTCCGAAGACTCGGGGCGGCTCACAGCTAAAAACAACAACAATAAATAATTAAAAAAGATTAAACCAATTTTACAAGCCCAAAAAACGAATTTACAAGACTTAATAAATATAAAACCATCTTAAAAACTGTAAAACCATTTAGTTAATTAACTTATTGTGCTGTTTTTAGTTGTGAGCCACCCCGAGTCCTTTTTGGAGAGGGGGTGGCATACAAGTCAAATTAAATAAATATATAAATAAATAAATTTTGGGCTCAGTTGTGGTTGTAAGTTGAAGGACTATCTGTATAGCAGAGGTCTCCAAACTTGGCAATTGTAAGACTTGTGGACTTCAACTCCCAGAATTCTCCAGCCAGCATAGCTTTGTTATTTTAAATGATCCATCAGAAATCTAACTCGCTCAGGTGACACTCAATTTATACTAGCCTCCCTGATTATCCTGAATTTTACAATTTGATTTCCCCCCTCATTCTTATTACTTATAAATCATTTTAATCATTTTTATTAGTTACCAACCTCTCAGGGGTCTTCAGTATCAAAATTATTTGCATGATATTGAAGACATTTGCAAAACCTTAAAGCAATGGCACTAGTTTTTAAAAAGCACAGGATTTATTTCATGAAAAATAATGTACGTTAATATACACAATCAACCTTGTTGACTTACCTCTGCCCATTCTGTTGATCCCATTAAGCCAAACTCCTCAGCATCCCAACTAGCAAAAATTACTGTCCTCCTGGGTCGCCAACCTATATTTATAATATTTTGAGCACCGCTAGTTTAATAGTCAAAAATTATTCATCAGAGAGTCAAGCCAGCCCAAATGACAATATTCTGTACCCCGCCTCCTCTGGTTTAAATTCTCATTTGTTTTTCAGCAGTTTATGAATAACAAGCAGGCCTTTAAAAGTGGGATATAGAGGGGTAGTCCCAGTTGACATCATGCTAAAACAAAATAAAACAAAAATCCAATCTGTAAACTGTACCCAACTAACCACATGACCCCACCAATACCAGCAGGGCAAGCGATTGTATATAAACAGTGAGTGAACCCTATACTCACTAGCACTGATGATGTTATCTAGCTGGGTAATGAAATGTCTGCCAGAAAACAACCAAGCTCAATCAGCACCAAGGACTTCATAGTTCAATCCTGAGCTACATAGAATCTCTTCCAGAGGTGGGATTCAGCAGGTTCTGACCAGGTCTGGAGAACTGGTAGCGGAAATTTTGGGTAGTTCGGAGAACCGGCAAATACCACCTCTGACTGGTCCCTACCCCCATCTATTCTCCGCCTCCGGGGTCCCAGCTGATTGGCTGGGTTTTCGTTTGTTGCCCTGCACAGGAGAACAGAGCTGGAAAGCAGGTTAGTAGGGTGGGGAGGAAATGGGGATTTTGGATATTCATCAGCTTCCAGATGTTTGGCCTTACCTTCCTGTTTCAGCTTCCCAAAACTTCGGACGATCTCATGAACTACCGCAGCTCCACTCTGGGGATCAATCCCACCAAACACCCATGAATCACGGTGGCCACCCAAAATGACGTATCTATCTGGATCAAAAGGGATGGAAAAGCTTCACATTATGATAAAATGAAGTTGGTAAACCCCAAAGGTGCTTTTTTCAGGAGACAACTGGACTTTCTTGTTTTGTTTTGTTTTTAATTTGAAGACATTTCGCTTCTCATCCAAGAAGCTTCTTCACCTCTGACAGGATGATTGGGAATGGAAAGATTTATATTCCTTGCAGACAGCTGGTCATTTGCATCCTTTTTATAGGGTCATTGAAGCACTTGGAGGTTGTTTCCAAAGCCTTGGAACCTCCAAATGCTTCAAGGACCCTCTAAAAGGATGCAAATGACCAGCTGTCTGCAAGGAATATAAATCCTTCCATTCCCCCACTATTCCTTCAGAGCTGAAGAAGCTTCTTGGATGAGAAGCAAAATGTCTTCAAAGTAAACATAAGAAAGAGCTTTGGTGGCTCAGGCTGTTAAATGCCTGCTCTTAAGATCCAGCTGTCTACAATTACTGTAGGCTCGAATGCCACCAGGCTCAAGGTTGACTCAGCCTTCCATCCTCTTGGGGTAGCTAAATTGAGGACCCAAGATTGTTGGGGGCAATAAGCTGACTTTGTAAAAATGCCGCTTAGTAATAAGCAGGCATATACAATGGAATGAAGGCTATTGCTGAGCACATTGGGTTGTGCTCCAAAAATTGTAAGCCGCCCTGAGTCTTCGGAGAAGGGCGGCATATAAATGTAATTAAAAAAAAAAAAGTCCGGTTGCCTTTTGAAAAAGTACCTTTGGGACAACCATGACCTGGATGACTGAGAATCTCTTTAAAAGTTTATAAATGTTCACCAAAAGGGGCATGGAAGAAGGTAGGCATGGGGTCACCTATTATTTTATAGCTTTTAAAAATGACACTTAAGTGAGAAATTGATACCCCTGAGTAGGATTGTCTTAATTTACAAAAACGCTTCTGGGGTCCAGTTCTGTCCCCATGCAAATCCTGAAGGCATCCATCAGCAAGGACTAGGCTTTGAATGCTGTCCATGCTAAGGACAACTTGAGGGTGCCCTACAGATGATCTTAGAACACAGAACACAGAATAATAATAGGGATGGAAGGGACCTCAGGGTCTTCTAGTCCAACCCTCTGTTTGTTCTGACCAAGGCTTCCCACGGCCGTAATTAAGCACATGCTTAGTTAAAACAACTCTTGTTTTATTTCAGCACTGGGAATTATGTTCATTCCCAGCCCGTAATGAGTCCTAAACAGTTCCTTGAGATAAGCACCCACCTTTCTGTCCTTTGAATTGCTGCCAATATCTAAAGTGCCAAATGAACTATAAAAAAAACAACTGAAGTACAAAATCCACACAGAGAGCTTCAAGGATTCATCCGAACAGAACAAAAGACTTTGTTTCCTGCAAAGGTTTCTCTACCTTTGCCCTTCCTTTATACCTTAGGGGAGGGGCAATCACCTCCAAGCCTTACTCCCGAGTCATTTTTGTCTTAGCTGCTCTTGCCTTCTAGCAGCTCTGTGCACATGCGCACTGGGAACAGGCTCCCCTGGGTCCTCTGCCTCACTGCTGCCAGACTCCGGAGGCTCTGGAGTCAGCACCCCACTCCCAGATGGTCCTGGCCCCATTTCTGCATTGGACACAGGACCCTTGTCTGAGTCCTCTCCAGACTCCTGGACTGCTCCCTGTTCTTCCCCACTGTCTGATTCCACTGCGGTCTGCACAGGCTGCCAGTAAACCACAACACTGTTCAAGCAGGAAACCCTATATCATTCCAGACAAATGGCTTGTTGACTCTCTTCTTGAAACCCTCCAGTGATGGAGTAACTACAACTTCTGGAGGTAAGCTGTTCCACTGACTAATTAGGAACTTTCTCCTTAGTTCTTGGTTGGTTCTTTCCTTGATTAGTTCCCATCCATTGCTTCTTGTCCTGCCCTCAGATGCTGTGGGGAATAGGTTGACCCCCTCTTCTCTGTGACAGCTCTTCAAATACTGGAAGACCACTATCATTAGGACTGCAGAAAAAACAATCACTACCAACCTGCCTTCCATTGAGGACCTGTATACTGCATGAGTCAAAAAGAGGGCTGTGAAAATATTTACAGACCCCTCACATCCCAGACATAAACTGTTTCAACTCCTTCCCTCAAAACAATGCTATAGAGCATGGCACACCAGAACAACTAGACACAAGGACAGTTTTTCCCCTGAACGCCATCACTCTGCTAAACAAATAATTCCCTCCACACTGTCCAACTATTTACTAAATCTGCATTACTATTACTATCAATCCTCTCATTGCTCCTATCACCCATCCCCTCTCACTTTTTTTTTAAATTACATTTATATGCTGCCCTTCTCCGAAGGCTCAGGGCGGCTTACAATTTCTGGGATACAACCCAGTGTGCTCAGCAATAGCCTTCATTCCATTGTATATGCCTGCTTATTACTAAGCGGCATTTTTTACAAGGTCAGCTAATTGCCCCCAACAATCTTGGGTCCTCAATTTACCTACCCCGAGAGGATGGAAGGCTGAGTCAACCTTGAGCCTGGTGGGATTCGAGCCTACAATAATTGTAGGCAGCTGGATCTTAAGAGCAGGCATTTAACAGCCTGAGCTACCAAGGCTCTTGGCTCTCACTTGTGACTGTATGACTGTAACTTTGTTGCTTGTATCCTTATGATTTATATTGACTGTTTGCTTGTATGATTTGATTGCTTATTTGTACCCTATGACTATTATTAAGTGATGGACCTTATGATTCTTGGTGAATGTATCTTTTCTTTTTATGTACACTGAGAGCATATGCACCAAGACAAATTCCTTGTGTGTCTAATCACACTTGGCTAATAAATAATTCATCCATCCATCCATCCATGTATGTCAGCCCTAGTGTTTCTTTTCATTTGATTAGTTCCTGGAACCATTCTTTGAAAATGCATTATAAAGGAAAGCAAAATCTTACAAACCTGTGTAGAAGGTAGACTTTACCTGGCTCTGTTGCTCCTCGGAGAATTCCAATCACATTGTAAATCCGTCTCACTTGTTTGAAGCTGTAGATGTGCATTCTTACTTTTCTAAGTGCAATTAAAGAAGGAAAAAAAGAATCAGTGTTACTCTCGGGCTAAAGATCCTTAAAAGTGAAACAGCTGGATTCTGCAAAAGAGCAGGGCTTACATACTGCACTGCACTTCATTGTACCACACATAGGCATACAATCAAATAAGGTATCCTAATGCTGCTGTTATAGGGACGCAGTGGCTCAGTGGCTAAGACGCTGAGCTTGTCAAGCAGAAAGGTCAGCAGTTCAGCGGTTCGAATCCCTAGCACCACATAATGGAGTGAGCTCCTGTTACTTGTCCCAGCTTCTGCCAACCTAGCAGTTCAAAAGCATATAAAAATGCAAGTGGAAAAATAGGGACTGCTTTGGTGGGAAGGTAACAGCATTCTGTGCGCCTTTGGTGTTTAGTCATGCTGGCCAGATGACCACAGAGATGTCTTTGGACAGCGCTGGATCTTTGGCTTTGTAATGGAGATGAGCACTATCCCCTAGAACCGGAAACGACTGGCACATATGTACGAGGGGAACCTTTACCTTTTAATGCTACTGGTTTTTTTCCCTGAAGGAAGCACATGATGAAAGTCCTTCAGGAAGATTGCCAGTAAAAACCAGGCCATATCCTTTCATTTCATATTAAGTTTTGAGGCTGGGGGAGGTCATAATTCAAATGGACATGAAGCGAGGGTTACCTGTAGGACCCCAAGCAGCTGCTTCATTTCATTTTGAAGGGACATAATCATAGACTCAGTAGAATTAGTTCAACTTGCTATTTCGCTTCTGTAAGAATTGCTTTGCTCCTGTAAGGATTAGAATTTGCCTCTGCCATTTGCTTCTGCCAATGATCTAACTCCTACTATCTTGTTTTGTTTGGTACAACTCGGTGCCTGGTGCTGGGTATATCATGGTCTGGCAGGGTTACATTGGGCAAATACCTGTGTTGCAGTGGTAGGATTCAACATTTTTTTACTACCGGTTCTGTGGGTATAGCTTGGTGGGACTGGTTTGGTGGGCATGGCAGGGGAAGGATACTGCAAAATCTCCATTCCCTCCCCACCCCACTAACCTGCTTTCCAGCTCTGTTCTCCTGTGCAGGGCAACAAAAGAAGACCCAGTTGATCAACTGGGACTCGGGAGGCAGAGAATAGATGGGGGCAGGGCCAGTCAGAGGTGGTATTTGCCGGTTCTCCAAACTACTCAACATTTCCACTACTGGTTCTCCAGAACTGGTCAGAACCTGCTGAATACCACCTCTGCTGTATTGCTAAGAACCCAGCCCCCCATTCCTTGCTGCACAGCCAATGCAGGGCTGCAAGGAAGGCATGGGCCAGTGGGCCAGAACTGAGTACTAATCTGATGTCTCTGAAGGTATAAGAGGACACCACTCTTTCCCCAAGGTGTGGTTTTCCCCTTGCATGCTTGCTGCCTGTATGCTGTGGGAAATTGTCCACCTGGTGATTTTGTTTTGCAAAATAAAAGCCGCTGCTTTTTCCAAGCTTCTTCTTGGGTCTCTCTCTCTTCAGCATTCTGGTGACTCAAGTACATTTTGGGACCTTACATTTTCATGAGAGACAGGGTTTGTCGACTAGCAGCCCTCAATTACCTTCTGACCAATCCATTCTAAAAGAGAACATGGTTTTTTTTCCCCTTCCCCACCCTTTTTATTTTATTTATTATTTACTTCTTAACAAGTTTTACCAAAGTTTCTGTGAAACTTGCCCTCACCTTTTTGAAGAAGTTCCCGTAAATCCAGGTCCCACGTTGTAAGGCACGGAAAGCTGTCCCTTCCAACTGTCATCGGGTGCAGGAGCACCTCCCATTTCCCTGTTGGAAGTGAGAAAAATTACTACCCTCTTACGTCAGGAAATAGGTTGACTTGGAATTTAAAATAAAAAGTACTGTTCCACTTTCCAAGAAAATAAAATAGATTTTTGCTGACAAGGACACTGAATTTGAAATGGGGAGGAGATTTTTTACTCTCATCTCCTTAATGCTTCAGATAGATGATAGAGATAGATAGATAGATAGATAGATAGATAGATAGATAGATAGATAGATAGATAGATAGATAGATAGATAGATTAGATAGATAGATAGATAGATAGATATAGAGAAGTCTAACATTGTTTAGCAGAATTGCAATAATAAAGTAGGAGAATGAATGAATGAATGAATGAATGAATGAATGAATGAACGGTGTCAACTCGTAAAGCATTCCTGGCCTGCTCTTGATTGCCATAGGCTGGAGAGGGAAAATCTGACCAGTACAGCAGCCACAACCAGAAGCACATTCCACGCATACCTTCTTCAAGGCTGTATCCCAGGCTACCGGGTCCAACTGGAGAGGTGTGATTTCTACAGCCAGTGAAAGTGCTCTGTTGGATAATGTGATTTATGACACACCCTGGGGGCAGGGGGGGAAACAGGGTCATAGGTGGGCTGTAAATTATGTCAGGCAGAGCTGACTTCATTTGGGTATGTGCTGACATGTTGCTCCTAATAAATAACTGGATTTCTTTTGAAACTTGACTCAAGGCTCATGGTTTAATTAGGTCATCCGTCGGAACCCTGATAGAATGAATGAATGAACCAATCAATCAGTCAATCAGTCAGTCAATCAATCGATATATTCTTATGTATACTGTATGCACATATACAAACAAATATAAGGGATAAGGCTGAAGAAAGCCAAGTCCTCATACAGTGTGTTCTTCTGAATATTCATTTCTCTCTTTTATAAGCAGGTGTTGCAAAATTAAGGTACGCTGTGATGCAGAGAGTTTTCTTCGAAAAGGATCTATTACTGCCTTCCTTCCTCTTCTCTCTAATCCAGTAGCAGTACAAGTCCTACCTCGACTTATGGCTGGTCGCATAGTGACAGTGTCAGCTTTGGAAGCCATATTAGCACCAGACACTTCCACACTGCCACCTTCTTGAGCTTGGGAAAATGGGAGGGGGAATTTCTTGGAGTGTATGTGGTTAGACATAATAGCATTCATCTTCTAAGTCAAGGTCATGTAATTTCTGCACCTGGTTGAGAGAACGTCTCAGGTTGGGATGGATGGTGATTGTGGCATGTGATGCAATGATGGGTGCAGGGGATGGATTGGTAATTTTTTACTTATTGAAGGGAAACCTGGTACTTTCAGATTCGGGATTTCCCAGATGAGCCAGTTGGCTACTCTAATAAAAAGAACTTTAGAGAAATCTGTCTTGGAGTTATTAGTTGGAGTGGAGGTTTTCTGACAGACAGTTTGAATTTACAACCAACTCCCCCAGCCTACTGGCCTAGAGTGATATAAGGATCGTATCATTAGGACTTACTTTAGCAGCTTCTCAGCATCATGATAACCAATGGGGTGGACAGGAATATTTAAGTTTACTGCACTTTGAGCTTCCTTCAAGCGATAGGCATATTCTAGAATAAGAAAGGCACCAATTACTGTACTATATCCCAAGGACAATTCAGGAGGCCTTTGAAACCATACTTAGTTGAAGGCCTGGATAACCATAAGGTCATCATTTCTCTGTCTCCCAATCAGTGGTGGTATGTTGCTGGTTTGCACTGGTTTTAGCGATCCAGTAGCGCTGGTCAGCAGTTGGCCCAGTCCCCCTGCTCTTTCCTGTCCTTTATTTCCTTTGTTTGTAGCTTAGCTGATAGGCGAGGCAAAGCACGCACCCACAAGAACCCATAATAAAATATTTTTAATTCCACCGCGCTCCCAATAAGCGCGCACTCACCAAATCGGTGTTATGCTGGTAGGATCCCACCCCTGATTCATCCCCTCAAAGGCCTCTTCTCTGGTCACCTTTAGCTGGATATCCTGGAGTGAGAGGGTCTCCAGCACCATCCAGAAGGAGGACATTGCCACGTTGGGCTCCACCTCCTGGCAGATTCCAGCCATCTGGGTAAGGCTGAACTCCAGGAGCACAAGAATCAGCAGGGTCCGAGTATAAAATGAGGCCTTTGGCTCCAGCCAGGTAAGCATTCCTCACCTAGGGATAAACAGGATTGGTGAACTATATAACTATATATCCACATAGCTAAAAAAACAAACAATCCTGAGCCTTGGTGGCTCAGGCTGTTAATTGCCTGCACTTAAGTTCCAGCTGCCTACAACTGCTGTAGGCTCGAATCCCACCAGGCTCAAGGTTGACTCAGCCTTCCATCCTCTCGGGGTAGGTAAATTGAGGACCCAAGATTGTTGGGGGCAATTAGCTGACCTTGTAAAAATGCCGCTTAGTAATAAGCAGGCATATACAATGGAAGGAAGGCTATTGCTGAGCACACTGGGTTGCATCCCAAAAATTGTAAGCCGCCCTGAGTCTCCGGAGAAGGGCGGCATATAAATGTAATTTAAAAAAAAAATCCATAGTTTGACTAGTAGAATAGCAATAGCAATAGCACTTAGATTTATACTCTGCTTCACAGTGCTTTACAGCCCTCTCTAAGTGGTTTACAGAGTCAGCCTATTGCCCCCAGCAATTTGGGTCCTCATCAGTGGTGGGATTCAAATTTCTTTACTACCAGTTCTCTGGGTGTGGCTTGGTGGGTGTGGCAGGGGGAGGATACTGTAAAATCTTCAGTCAGAGGTAGGATTTGCCGGTTCTCCAAACTACTCAAAATTTCCGCTACCGGTTCTCCAGAACTGGTCAGAACCTGCTGAATACCATCTCTGGTCCTCATTTTACCCACCTTGGAAGGACGGAAGGCTGAGTCAACCTTGAGCCTGGTGAGATTCAATCTGCCAAAATGCAGGCAGCTGGCAGTCAGCAGAAGTAGCCTGCAGTACTGCACTCTAACCACTGCGCCACCACGGCTCTTGTGTTATACAATAGAACAGAATAACAGAACAGAATAACAAGAGTTGGAAGGGACCTTGAAGGTCTTCTAGTCCGACTCCCTGCTCAAGCAGGAAACCCTTGTGGACCATTGTGGACAAATGGTTGTCCAATCTCTTCTTTAAAACTTCCAGTGTTGGAAGTTCAACATCTGGAGGCAACCATTGATTAATTGTTCTTACTATCATGAAGTTTCTCAATTCCAGGTTGTTTCTCTCCTTGATTAGTTTCCATCCATTGCTTCTTCTCTTTCCTTCTGGTGCTATTGGAGAATAGCTTGACTCCTTCTTCTTTGGGGCAGCCCCTGAGATATTGGAAGACTGCTATCATGTCTCCCCTAGTCCTTCTTTTCATTAGATTAGACTTAACTAATTCTTGCGACCGTTTTTCATATGTTTTAGCCTCCAGTTCCCTAATCATTTTTCAGTTTCTTATAAGCATTCTCCTGAAAAGCAAAGCTTATAACCTCTTACCTTATTTCCTCTGAAGATCTTCCCATATCTGACAATGACAATTTTCCCGGAACAATTAATTCCCATCTCTCGCTCTAATTTGTGGAAATCCTCTATCCTGCCATAATTCACATACACCAAATCTCCCTGGAATACAAACGGTGTATTAACAACACGTACACATGAAGTTGGGAAGTTGTAAAGTGCCTCCACCCAGCCCTGCTTTCCTTCATTTGTTCGTCCATTCTAAATTTCAATAAAAGTTTATGCATTTGCACGTTCATCATTTGAACGCAGTTCTATTTCCAAACTCAGCCTTCTGTTTAAAGGGGATTCTTGCCCATACCTTCACAGCTTTAGGATGCCTCTTGGGGGCATCCATGCCAGGTCCAGTTGTTTCACAGACAACTTCTCTGTTAGCACTTGCCCAATAGAGCTGCTACATCTTCTTAAGGCAGAGGGAGTTTGGTGGCTTATGCAGGGGTGGGCTTCAAACATTTTAGCAAGGGATTCTCTGGCCAGTTGCTGGGTGGGCATGGCTGCGGCGGCTTAGAGGTTTGGGGGTTTGGGGGGGGGAACCGTTTTGCGTTGGTTCTCCTCCTTCCTTTCGGGCCGCTCGCAGTCGGTGTTGGCAGGGGGGCAGAGGTCGACCCCGAGACCCCTCACTTGTGGGGTGCCGCAGGGGTCTGTCCTTTCGCCCCTCCTGTTTAATATCTACATGAAACCGCTGGGTGAGATCATCCGAGGTTTTGGGGTGAGGTATCATCAGTATGCTGATGATACCCAGCTTTATATCTCCACCCCAGGCCAGATCAGTGATGCTCTCTCCATGATGTCCCGTGCCTGGAGGCGTACGGGTCTGGATGGGTAGTAACAGGCTTCAGCTCAACCCCACCAAGACGGAGTGGCTGTTCTTACCGGCATCTCGGTCTTCATTGGATGTACCATCTTTGGTCATGGGGGAGAGGTGTTGCCCCCCGTGGATAGGGCGAAACCTGGGTGTCCTCCTGACTCACAGCTCGGTTTGGAGGAGCATGTGGGAGCTGTGGCCAGGGGCTTTTGCCCAGGTTCGGCTGGTTCGCCAGCTTCGCCCTTATTTGGACCGAGATGCCCTTCAAACAGTCACTCATGCTTGTCACCTCTAGGATTGACTACTGCAATGCTCTCTACATGGGGCTTCCCTTGCGGACGATCCGGAGGCTCCAGCTGGTGCAGAATGCGGCCGCGCGGGTTGTGATGGGGTATCCCGATACTCCCATGTTACACCCTCCTGCGCGCTTGCATTGGTTGCCGGTTGCCTCCCGGTCGCCTTCAAGGTATTAGTTACAACTTATAAAGCCCTTAATGGCCTGGGTCCAGGGTACTTGCGGGAACGCCTCCTGCCAGCATCAATCTCCGATCGCCCTGTTCGCCTCATAGGAGGGGCCTCCTGGGGTGCCGTCAGTCAGATATTGTAGGCTGGCGGTCCCCAGGGCTAGGGCCTTCTCTGTGGGAGCACCTGCCCTCTGGAATCAGCTCCCCGTCGATCTCCGTTTGGCCCTGACCTCCGCTCCTTCCGCCGGGACCTGAAGACTTGGTTGTTTCAACGGGCCGCCTTGAATGACCCGGGGGGGTTTATTTTAATTTATTTGGCTTGTTCACTGTTTAATCTTGTTTTATTGTAAATTTTCTCTGTTTTAATGTTAGCCGCCCTGAGTCCTTAGGGAATAGGGCGGCATACAAGTCGAATAAATATATAATATATATATGGTGGGTGTGGCCTAGTCAGCCTCCTGCACCACGGCAGGGGAGGCGTTTTTGCCCTCCCTGGGCTCTCTGGAAGCCGGAAACTGGCCCATTTCCGGCCTTCCCAAACTTCTGGGTGGCCTGTTTTTTGCCCTCCCTAAGCCTCTGCACTTATCTGCATCCAAAACAGGCCACGTGGGGAGTCCTGGGAGGGGAGGGGTGGGCAGGGCCAGGCAGGAGTGGGATTTGGGGGTACTCCAAACTGTGCAGAATCTTAACTAGGGCTTCTCCCAAACCCCTGTGAGCCCCCAGCAGCCCACCCCTGGGGTTATGTGGTTAGGATGCTGGGCTAACAATCAGCGGGCTGGTGTTCAAGTCCCAGTTGCTGCTGCGTGACAGGGTAAACTCCCGTCATTTGCTCCAGCTCCTGTCGATCCAGCAGGGCAACTGTGAGTAAACAGATGGGTACTTCTTCATGGGGCAATTTAATAGGGTCATGAAAGGAGCCCTCATCTGGGAGTCCCCCAAGCAGTGGTGATGTCATGGATTAATCCTTTCAATCAGGAAGCACTTCAGTGCTCCTGACACAACTGTAGTAGTATCTTCCTGTGTCTTAAAGCAAAGGTCTTCAAACTTGGCAAGTTCAAGACTTGTGGACTTCAACTCCCAGAATCCCTGAGCTAACATGACTGGAGGAGGAATTCTGGGAGTTGAAGTCCACAAGCCTTAAAGCTGTCAAGTTTGAAGACCCCTGTCTTAGAGCCTTGCCAGGTCTGAATGCAGCCCCAATGCCTTTCAACTTCAGTCCTTACCTCTGGCTCACCACTGGCTGAGAAAGCACTATAGGGTGGAACAATGTCTTCAACGGTCTCATATCCTGCAGGAACAGGCTCAGAGAGCGATGTGTTGAAAATCTAGATAATAAAGAAGTTACAAAGGTGGGGTGGGAATGGTGTATAAAAGCAACATTTGATTTATTCAACTTGGGTGTGGGTTGAGGAAGGGGATGGAAATTCATTTAAGAAACAGATGAGGGCATTTGCAAAGGGCCCATCAAAATGAAGCCAATTTAGCTTAAACTCTAAAAAAAACAATGGCTGTGTTTGTCTACTATACAAGGAGTCTGTGTGATGGCTTAGTATAATCAATGAAATTAAGTTTGACACTCCTGGCCTAGTGTATCAAGTTGTGAAACCTACTCTGTACACATAATCCAGCCCCTTTCCTTTACCTCTTGGCCATGCTCATCAATGAGTGAGATATAATTAGGATTCGTCTCATTGGGGTAGGAAAGCAGAACTTCATAAGGAGCCAGTTGGACCGAATCTAGGCCAAATGCCTTCCAGTTGGCTTGTATCTGTTCAGCTAGATGCAAATTCTCCTGTGTGCCGGCCAAGTGAGGCTGCTGGGTGAAATTGCTAGAAGAAAGAACACGGTGTAATCGGCTTGATAGTAGAAAACATACATTTCTTTATCTTTGGGCAGATGATTATACTTTTATATATTTATTTATTTTTAGTTAGCTGAGAACTTTTACAGATCTTCCCATCTTGAATGCATAACTCTGGGCAGTCAACAATACAGGTAGTCCTAGACTTACGACCACAACCAAGCCCAAAAGTTCTGTTGTTAAGTGAGACATTTCTTAAATGCCATTTTGCCCATATTATGACCTTTCTTGACATAGTTGTTCAGGGAATCACTGCAGTTGATAAGTGAGTAACCTGGTTGTTAAGTGAGTCTGGCTTCCCCATTGCCTTTGCTTGTCTGAAGGTCGCCAAAATTTATCACGCGACCTTGATCAATGGTCATAAGTATGAACCAGTTGGCAAGCGTCTGAATTTTGATCACGTGATTATGGGGATGCTGCAAAGGTCGTAACTGTGAAAACTGGTCATAAGTCACTTTTTTCAGTGCTGTTGTAACCTTGAACAGTCACTAAATGAACTGTTGTAAGTCGAGGACTACCTGTATATAATAATTCCATAAAGCCTACAGCTATATTGGACTCCTCTAATATCCCAAAAACTAAAACTAAGGAACAAAGTCAAAAGGATTGGGGCCATCCAAATCTTATTGATGGAAGGAAGCTGTTCCTTAGAGCAGGTACTATGACAGAGAAGGCACGTCTCCTAGTCTTACAAGAGGGCAATGTTTAATAAAGAGAATCTTTATTTTTAATAAAGAGAATTTGGAGCTAATTTGGTGAGATGGGCAGAAACCCTTAGAGATAGATAGCTCCACAAATAATCTTTGATTGTACCCAGAATCATTAGTGGAAGCCAATAGCAATAGTAATAGCACTTAGACTTATATAGCACTTCACAATGCTTTCACAGCCCTCTCTAAGTGGTTCACAGAGTCAGTGCATTGCTCCCAACAATCTGGGTCCTCATTTTACCGACCTTGGAAAGATGGAAGGCTGAGTCAACCTGGAGCCAGTCAGGATCGAACTGTCAAATTGCAGGCAGCAGAAGTAGCCCTGCAGTACTGCGTTCTAACCACTGCACCACCATGGCTCTTTACAACTCATGTACTGTCTTTCCCTGAAAATACAACCTACCCTGAAAGTAAGTCCTAGCTTGGTTTTTACACGTGCTCCCACTATAAGCCCTATCCCCCAAAATAATTAAAACCCCACCCCCTCTAGGATGCAAGGGTAAAAATTAAGCTTAGCCCTACTACCTACCTTTGGACAGTTGCAGCCAGGCCTCACACACATTGACACCTGCCTTGCCAGCCCATTTCTTCTGTAGCTGGCAAGGCTGGCAAGACGTTTCTAAAGGCTTCAGCAGCCAATAACAGAGCTCCAGATCAATCCGGAATTTTGTTATCGGCTGCCGAGGCCTTCAGGAAAGCCTTGCCAGCCACAGAAGAAGTTCCTGAAGGACTCTGACAGTGAAAAGGATGCCAGAGGTGATGCGCCCAACTGAGGTGAATCAGTGGATGACAACCCCACCCCCAAAATAAGACCTTGTGCCTTTTTTGGCAGCAAAAAAAAATACAAGACAGGGTCTTATTTTGGGGGAAACATGGGTAGTAGTGATGTTTGCACAGGCTTGCTTTGACATGCCCAAGACTGCTGAACCACCATATTCTGTCCCAGTTGAAGCTCAGTTTTGAGTGCTGTCCTATCTGCCACTATTCAATTGATAAACCATACAGAGATACAATAAGTTAAGATACTCTCTATGGTGCAGCAGTAGAAGATTACCAGCAGTTTTTCATTCAGTTGTTGTTTTCTGAGAAGTCTCAGGTAGTATAATCTCTGCTGGGCCCTTTTGACCAGGGCTGCAATGCGAGCACCCCACTTCACAATAATCTCAGCAATTCCCAAAAACCAGGCTCTGAACCAACACAAAACACACGTGGAACTTAGAATATTATCTAGACCTCAGCTTGCAGACTTCTCTGCTTTTGAACAGCTGTCATCTTATGAGTTGGACACTGCAACCGTCATAAATATATATAAATATGAGGGATACAATCGAGATCAAGTGAGGTACTAATACCATTCTATAAAGCCTTAGTAAGACCACATCTAGAGTACTACATCCAGTTTTGGTCACCACACTATAAAAAAGCTGTTGAAAAAAATACAGAGAAAAAATACAGAGAAGAGCAACTAGGATGATTAGGGGACTGGAGATTAAAACATATGAAGAACGGTTACAGGGACTGGGCCTGGCTAGTCTAGTGAAGAGAAGGACTAAGGGAGACAGGATAGCAGTCTTCCAATATTTGAGGGGCTGCCACAGAGAGGATGGGGGTCAAGCTATTTTCCAAAGCACCTGTAGGCCGGACAAGGAATAATGGATGGAAACTGAACAAGGAGAGATTCAACCTGGAAATAAGGAGAAATTTTCTGACCATGAGAACAATCAATCAATGGAACAGCTTGTCCTTGAAAGTTGTGGGAGTGTCATCACTTGAGACTTTCAAGAAGAGATTGGACTCCCATCTGTCAGAAATGGTTTAGGGTCTCCTGCTTGGGCAGAGGGTTGGACTAGATGACCTACAAGACCCTTTCCAACTCTGATTATCTGTTACCTGTTATCAAAAGCTTCCATGTGTTCTTCAAAGGCAGCCCTATAACGAGTGCATTGCAGTAATCCAAATAGTATGCTTTTAGATGGGCCGGGGGGGTGGGGGTATGCAGGACAGATTTTTACTCTTTGGCATGTGGGAGTATAAATGAAATGCTCAGTGAGCAGTTTGACAATCAGCAGGCAGCAACACACAAGGGGCTGTGATGCTTCTTTGGTGGTTTAAAGTATTTATGGATGGCTGTGTAAAGGATGTTTCTGGGGATAATAGACGTGCGTGGGTTGGAGGTGTGGATTTATGCAGAGGATGTGTTGTTGGCTCAGAATTGAATGACTGAGTTGTATCACTCAGATTTGCCTTTTTGAGTTCAGTGCTTCATGGGCTGGGATAGGCCTCAAAAATGTCTTCGGGTATTTTCTTGACATTGTCCTGCATGGATGGAAACAGGACAGAAGATGGTGTATACCAGTAGTGGTATGCTACCGGTTCAGCTGATCAGGTGAGAGGAGGGGAAAAAACCCTCCCACAATCAGCTGGGAGGATAAAAGACCAAAAAGTGCATGGATGAGGTGCATGGGGGTCACTCCTAGCTTTTTATTTCTTCATCCTCTCAGCTGATTGGCTAGTTAGCGGCGCGCGGGGTAGGGGCATGGTAAAGGCGCGTGCACATGCGTGATCACCCACCGAACCATTAGCGACTAAGGTAGGATCCCACTACTGGTGTACACCCCTTGCCATGCCTATAATTTAACTTTCAACCCTAAAAAATCTATTACCTCTTCTGTCTGTAGACACGTTCAGACATTCACTTAAAACCCATGCACATACATACACATACACACACATCGGCATGTGGAAAAAAAATGGAGCAAAGAAGAAGAACAAAGATGCCACAGCTTTATAATTCATTTTAAAAGGCTCTATATCAGGAGTCAGCAACTCACGGTTCTGGAGCCGCATGTGGCTCTTTCATCCCTCTGCTGTGGCTCCCTGTCACTCAAAATACGTCACAACTACCAATGTGTGACACCCACCGGCACGCATTTATTGAGCTTTTCAACCTCCAAGAAAAGAAAAGTAGGCCAACCATGGGTAAATCCATGGGTAAATCCAAGAAAAGAAACGTTTCAGAAGAAAACAGAATGTTTTAATTCAACTACATATGCTAGTTTTGTGGCCGTTCAGAAAATAGTCAGGCCCGGGAAGGGCTTTGTGGCTCCCGGTGTTTTCTTTTCTGTGAGAAACTAGTTCAAATGGCTCTTTGAGTGTTTAAGGTTGCCTACCCCTGCTCTATACTTTCTGCAAAGGAAAAGAAAGATAGAAAGAGCAGAAGGAGAGAGGAGGAAGGAAGGAATGAGGGAGGGAGGAAAGGAGGGTGGAAGGAAGGAAGGAAGGAAGGAAGGAAGGAAGGAAGGAAGGAAGGAAGGAAGGAAGGAAGGAAGGAAGGCAAGCAGCCTTGAGATGGATCAATTTGCACAACCAAATTCTGAACCTGGGAAGTTGACTCTCATACATTGGTTTGCAACTTGCTCCCTTCCAGATCTGTCTTCTAGAGACGCCTATCATCCTAGCACAAGGCTGAGGAAGATGTGTGCTGTTCTGTGTCTGTGTCTTTCTGTGTTTGTTTGTGTACATTAAAACCACTATTTCTCTATCTCATTGCTATACATTTACAAAACCTTTGCAAAAGCTGGCATACAGTCCCGTTTAGCTTACTAAAGAAATTCCTTGATGCTTTCTGCTTTCATTTCCTTCATGAAGGCCTCCATCTTCTTCTTGTGGGCATCTGTCCTCGGCAACTGATGGGCATGTTTATTCGCCAGCCAACCTGAAAGTCAGATCAAACCGATTTCTACAACATGAAAAGCCTAGAGGTAAAATGTCACATGTCCCAAATTTTACAATTCAAGAGTCACCTTCTCACTGGCAAAGCAGAGGTGGTGTTCATCAGGTTCTGACCGGTTCTAGAGAACCAGTAGTGGAAATTTTGAGTAGTTCAGTGAACCGGCAAATACTACCTCTGATTGTCCCCACCCCCATCTATTCTCTGCCTCCCGAGTCCCAGCTGATTGGCTGGGTCTTCTTTTGTTGCCCTGCACAGGAGAACAGAGCTGAAAAGCAGGTTAGTGGGGTGGGGAGGCAATGGGATTTTGCAATATCCTTCCCCTGGAATGGGATGGAAATGGAGATTTTGCAGTATCTTTCCCCTGCCATGCCCACCAAGCCACACCCACCAAGCCATGCCACACCCACCAAGCCACACCTTGCCCACCAAGCCACACAACACCCACCAAGCCACGCCTACAGAACCAGTAGTAAAAAAAATTGAATTCCACCACTGTAACAAAGGTACACCAGTTGTGTTAACGCAATTAATTCGGGTGCGGAATAAGCTCATACTCAAGCCTGAGCCTTGGTAGCTCAGGCTGTTAAATGCCTGCTCTTAAGATCCAGCTGCCTACAATTATTGTAGGCTCGAATCCCACCAGGCTCAAGGTTGACTCAGCCTTCCATCCTCTCGGGGTAGGTAAATTGAGGACCCAAGATTGTTGGGGGCAATTAGCTGACCTTGTAACAATGCCGCTTAGTAATAAGCAGGCATATACAATGGAATGAAGGCTATTGCTGAGCACACTGGGTTGTATCCCAGAAATTGTAAGCCGCCCTGAGTCTTCGGAGAAGGGCGGCATATAAATGTAATTAAAAAAAAAAATTCTTCATGAACCATGAACTGCAGCACAGCTAGTCCTCAACTTAGGACCACCATTAAGCCTCAAAATTTCTGTTGCTAAGTGACACAGTTGAGTTTTGCCTCATTTTACGTCCTTTCTTGCCACCGTTGTCCAGGGAATTCACTGCAGTTCTTCAGTTAGTTACACGTTGCTAAAGGAATCCGGTTTCCCCATTGACTGTGCTGGTCAGAAGGTCGCAAAAAGGGATTGCATGACCCCACCCACAAGACACTGCCACCGTCGTAAATATGTGTCAGTTGCCCAGTGTCTGAATTTGGATCATGTGACCATTGTTGCTGCAATGGTCACAAGTGTGAAAAATGTTCATAAGTCACTTTTTTCAGTGCCGTTGTAACTTTGAGGGCTAAACAAAATGTTGTAAGTCAAGGACTACATATAATCGATTGGTACGATTGTACACAACAGTCTAAGCCCGGGGTGTCAGACTTGATTTCATTGCATGGCCAGGGTGGTCATGGTCAGCTCAACGTCACTCCTGTCGGGGGGGGCACCTGTGGTAGCCAAGTGCTAAGGTAGGACTTCCCTCAGACCCTCCCTCCCTCTCATTATAATCCCCTTCCTTCCTTCCTTCCTTCCTTCCTTCCTTCCTTCCTTCCTTCCTTCCTTCCTTTCTTCCTTCCTTTATAACAAATAGTGGAGGTTTTGGAAATCAAGTCAGAGACTAAAATCTTTCTCATATTGTTAAAATAATGGAATATACTTTTGTTTTTTTATAGTTAATTTCTCATTAATGTTTTCTCATTAATATTTTAACAATATGAGAAAAGATTTGAGTCTCTGAGCACTAACTACAATTTTTGGTAATTCTTTGTCTAATTCCTATATATTTCTGCACTAAATGTTCTTTCTCTCTCTCTCTCTCTTTCCTTCCTTCCCTCCCTTCTTTCTTTTTTCTTTCTTTCTCTCTCTTCCTTCCTTCCTTTCCTTCCCTCCCTCCCTTCTTTCCCTCCTTCCCTCCTTCCCTCCTTCCCTCCTTCCCTCCCTCCCTCCCTTCTCTTTCTTTCTTTCTTTCTTCTTTCTTTCTTTCTTTCTTTCTTTCTTTTAATTTGATTTAAAAGAAAACAAGAAAAAAGTTATCCACCAGGATTATAAAATGGAGTTCATTCCCTAATAATTGCACAAAGGATTCCCAAACTTTCCCAATACTTTCTTTCCCAAACATGAATGCTTCTGTTTTTTCAGAGAAACTGAAAGTCATTTGGATCCTTTCCAGCCCGCTTCTAACAAGCTGAGGAAACATTTTCCAAGGACATGAATGCAATTTCCCTTTCCGTAATGAGTGACAGATCACTCATTCATACACACATTCAGAGAGAGAGAGAGAGGAGGGGGAGGGAGGGAGGAGGGAGAGAGAGAGAGAGAGTTTTCTACAGTCCTACCGATTAAAAATCCCAGAAGAAACAAGATGACAGCTATTCCCACTGCCAGCACACAGAACCGGGCTCGAGGTCCACAGCTTCTATCCCTTGGGTAGCCAGGTTCAGTGCTTATTCTCAAACTGGTCCACATTCTTTCCAGAGCTGTCAATTTCTCTAATGTCTTCCAGGCTTCTTTCAAACAGCCACACAGGCTCGCAGGCTATGGAAGGGGACAAAGTCCTTTCCGCTTTCTTTCTCCAGACCTTGGCTCCTCCTTCAGGCTCCTAAAAAGAGAAACCAGTCTTCAGTGGAAAAAGTTCCAGGCTGGACACCATTCTTGGTCCTCAGCCAAAGGGTCGGCCTGACTCATTGATGTTTTGGTTCAGGAGAGTTTCTTTTAGAGCGATGCAAAAATGAACTCTCTGGGTTTTACGACTGCAACTCCCCAAAATGGCTTTTTCCCTAGCCTAAAGCACATAATTTTCAAGTAACCCGATACTTCCTTGAGTAGTAAAATATTTTCTCAAGGAGGAGTTATGGGAGGCCATGGGAAAGAAAGAAAGACAGACAAAGGAAGGAAGGAAGGAAGGAAGGAAGGGAGGAGGGAGGGAGGGAAGCAAGGAAGGATGGAAAGAAGGAAGGAAGGACAGAAAAAAAGAAGGAAGAAGGAAGAAGGAAGGAAGGAAGGAAGAAAAGAAGGAAGAAGGAAGGAAGGAAGGAAAAGGAAGGAAAGAAGGAAGAGAAGAAGGAAAGGAGAGAAGGAAGGGAAGGAAGGAAGGAAGGAAGGAAGGAAGGAAGGAAGGAAGGAAGGAAGGAAGGAAGGAAGGAAGGAACCGGAATCTATTCTGTTCTGTTCTATTCGATTCGATTCGATTCGATTCAATTCAATTCAATTCAATTCCCATTCCATCCTTTTAGTAAATAGCAGTATTTTCACTTTTGTACAATATTGCAATTTACCAGTAGATGGCAGGGATGTATCATAAACAGCATAGCCAGAGAGCACTTCATCTGATAAGTTTAAGAAGTCTGGCCTTGCATTTTCTGATAAAATTTAATTAAATAATAATTAGAAAATATATTAAAAATCGTATTGGAATTTGTTAGTTGAAAAAGGTGAGATCAGATGCCTTTTGAATTTTTTGCTACCATAAGTGGCAGCAGGTACAGGGTAGCTTTAAAAAGAAATTGCTGTGGTACATCTGAGTGACACACATTCAAATAGAAGAATTAGACTTTCCCCAAATCTTGATACAAATGCTGATCCAGATTGCACTATTCTCCTGTCTGGATATTTTCCAAAGAAGGGAGATGCACAATGAAAAATCGCCCCTCCTTAAATGTTTCATCTAGTTTCCTTTTCAGATGCTATTCTCTGCTTGCTTGCTTCTCGCAGTTAAGATTTGTGGTTCAGACCTACTCATAAATCAGCTAGCAATGTGAACAGGTGAGTTGAGAATAAAAATGCAGGCCTGTTTGTACTTGATAGGGCGTACCCAACAAGCCAGATTAGGTGAGAGGATTGTGCTTAATATTTCGTATTCTAGTAGAACTTTGCCCAACCTGGTGTTTTAAGAAGAGATAGGACAACCAGTTGCAATGTATGGCTGTGAAAGATGGACTGTAAGGAAGGCTGAGCACCAAAGAATGGAGGCCTTTGAACTATGGTGCTGGAGAAGAAGACTCCTGCAAGTCCCTTAGTCTGCAAGGAGATAAAATGAACCGATCCTAAAGAAGATCAACCCTGATTGCTCTTTAGAAGGCCAGATCCTGAAGTTGAAACTCAACTACTTTGGCCACCTAATGAGAAGGAAGGACTCCATAGAGGTGAGCCTTATGCTGGGAACAATTGAGGGCAAAAGAAGAAGAAGGGGACGGCAGAGAATGAGGTGGCTGGATGGAGTCACTGAAGGAGTCAGCATGAGCTTAAATGGACTCCAGAAGATGGTAGAGGACAGGAAGGCCTGAAGGAACGTTGTCCATGGCATCACGATGGGTCGGACACGACTTTGCAACTAACAACAACAAGGACAACCATTTGTCTGAAATGATTTAGGGTTTCCTGCTTGAGCAGCAGGTTGGACTAGAAGACCTTCAAAGTCCCTTCCAACTTTGTTATTCTGTTATTCTCCAAAGATGTTGGACTTTCAGGGATTCTGGGAGTTGAAATCCAATACATTACAACAGTTGGGTAAAACAATTTTCCTGGGAGTGTCTGGATGTCCTTTAATAATTCAGAATTATGCTCAAGGTTGGGAAATTAGATTACAGGATCCAACCAGGCCTTGTGCCAGAGAATATTCCTGAGAATATTCCTACATTTTGAGATAATATAATGACATCTAAGCATGAGATACTAGGAAAGAGCTAACATGAAGAGGCAATTCTTAACAGACTTCATGGATCCCTTCACAGAAAACCTCATGGAGGTCCATTATTGACAACCTCATGGAGCAGTGGTCACCAACCAGTGGGCCAGGGACCACTGGTGGTCCGCAGGAAACTTTTGGTGGTCTGCTGAGAAATGTCACCCCCAAAGCACCCCCCCAAAGCAATTAATCCAGGCTGCGCAAGAACACAAGGCTGTGCTGCCCACATGGCCCATGGGAACACAAGGCTTGCATTGCAAACAACACAAAGTAGTGAGGGGAGGGGAGAAAGGGCGGAGGGAGCGAACATGCCCCACTCAGCCCACGCGCCTTGCCTGGCCACTGGACTGCTTCTTTCCGCTTCTTTCTTCTTCTGCTTTTGGCTGCATGCAAGGAAAGCAGCAAAAGTCTTTCTTTCTCTCCCCCAAACTCTGCCAGAAATGAGTCTTTGGGACCCTGCATGGCATCCTGCTCCAAGAGGCTGCGCCAGCATGGCAAGTCTCACAAAGACTCCTTTCTGGTGGAGTTTGGGGGAGAGAAAGAAAGACTTCTGCTGTTTCTGCTGCTTTCCTTGCATGAAGCCAAAAGTCTCTCTCTCTCTCTCTCTCCATCTGAGAATGGAACTGGAGATGGTATCCTGCGATCCCAAATAAAGAATGATCGATTGGTAGGAAAACAGGGTGGGAAATTTTCCTGCAGACTTTTTTGGGGATTTTCCCAGGGTCTCTGATCCGCGGGATTTAAAATTATGAGTTTGGTGGTCCCTGAGGTCCAAAAGGTTGGCGACCCCTGTCATGGAGGTCCATTATGGAGAACCTTATGGAGAACCTTCACGGATAACCTCATGGATGTCCTTCACAGACAACCTTGTGGCTTTCTATCCATCATACTCTCCTTGAGCGAATCCCAACCACTTCTTCCTTCCTTTAGAATGAACATCAACCACTGTGTGACAGGTGCATCCATGAAGTCAAATCCAGAGGATATTAAGCCAAGTTTTGAGAGATAATTTCTCTACGCACATGCTTTTATATGCTTGAATTTGAATTCCACTAATCTTCACAGGTCTTTCCATGGGGCAGAAACTGGTAGAATTTGGGTTTATATGCTAGCTCGCCACACTTGCACTGCTATTTTTTAGATCAGCTTTCATCTTAGAAATACCTCTCTTTTGGAGAATGGACCTAGCTATTTCATTTCTGATGTTATCTCTTCCAGTCACTCCAGAAGCTTTTTGCAAACATCTCATTTTCATGGTGACTAACTTTCATTTACGTTCTGTTGTGTTCATGTCCACTATATTCTGTTCCAGTTTTTAAAATTGGTTTAGTATTTTATTCTTTTGATGTTTATTTTTTTTAATGGATTTCAGCACTTAACTTACAGAACCTCATGGCATCCCTTTTGTGCCTCTAAGAATCCCAGGGGAGAAAAATAAAAACTCCCTACCCTGATTTGGTTGTTTTAAAAGGCTGCAGTGGACACTTTCAATATCTGCAAGGATTTGGGGTCCATCCTCTTTCTTTAGCATTTAGAGGACAACTGATGTCTTTTCAGTTCGGTCAGAAAACTTCAGTCGATGAAATGTGAATTTGAGCACACAACGGTTGCAAATACTCAGTATGGCTAGTCTAGTGAAGAGAAGGACCAGGGGGAGAGATGATAGCAGTCTTCCAGTATTTGAAGGCTGCCACAGAGAGGAAGGGGTCCAGCTACTGTCCAAGGAACCCAAAGGCCAGACAAGGAATATTGGATGGAAACTGAACAAGGAGACATTCAACCTGGAAATAAGGAGACATTTTCTGACAGTGAGAACAATCAACCAATGGAACAGAAGTTGCCTTCGGAAATTGTGGGAGCTTCATCCCTGGAGGCTTTCAAGAAGAGACTGGATTGCCATCTGTCAGAAATGGTGTAGGGTCTCCTGCTTGGGTGGAGGGTTGGACTAGAAGACCAACAAGGTCCCTTTCAGCCAGTGGTGGGATTCAAAAAATTTTGCTACCAGTTCTGTGGGCGTGGCTTGGTGGGCATGGCAGGGGAAGGATACTTTAAAATCTCCAATCAGAGGTGGGATTTGCCAGTTCTCCAAACTATTCAAAATTTCCGCTACCGGTTCTCCAGAACTGGTCAGAACCTGCTGAATAAAAGAGCCTTGGTGGTGCAGGCTGTTAAACGCCTAGCACTTAAGTTCCAGCTGCCTGCAATTAGTGCAGGCTCGAATCCCACCAAGCTCAAGGTTGACTCAGCCTTCCATCCTCTCGGGGTAGGTAAACCGAGGACCCAAGATTGTTGGGGGCAATAAGCTGACTTTGTAAAAATGCCGCTTAGTAATAAGCAGGCATGTACAATGGAAGGAAGGCTATTGCTGAGCGCACTGGGTTGTGCTCCAAAAATTGTAAGCCGCCCTGAGTCTCCGGAGAAGGACGGGATATAAATATGAATTAAAAAAAAAAAACCACCTCTGCTTCCAGCTCTGTTAATCTGTTAAAACCATGGCAGCCTTCCATGACCACTGCACACCTTTTTTTTTTTCTTTTGTCTTCCTGCTTTCCCAAAGTCGTAATAAAAGAGAGCATATTCCTCCACTATCTGGTGCAGCCGGTAATAAAAATTAAGTGCCAGGCTTCTACTGGAGATTTATGTGGTTAGCAGAAAAATGTCTCCCTCTCTCATTCCACTATTTCCTTTCTCTGCAATAATAATCTCATTAGGATGAGCTACAGGCTTTCTTGAGTGTGCTTCATCTGCTACCTCCCATCTCCCTTTGCGCCGACCTCTCTCCTTTTGTGGATCTCTCTCCACAAAATTGCTGGATTGTAATTGTAAATGACCCTTTGATGGTGCGCCTATTCTGCCTGGCAGGCTCCATTGAAATGAGAAGGCTGGTTTTTTTTGTTGTTGTTGTTGTTGTTGTTGCACAGCTACCAATGTGCCAGTTCACCCTAATGTTCTGGTAAGGCATTTTCAAACCTAAATATTTTTATTTATTTATTTATTTTAATTACATTTATATGCCGCCCTTCTCCGAAGACTCAGGGCGGCTTACAATTTCTGGGATACAACCCAGTGTGCTCAGCAATAGCCTTCATTCCATTGTATATGCCTGCTTATTACTAAGCGGCATTTTTACAAAGTCAGCTTATTGCCCCCAACAATCTTGGGTCCTCAATTTACCTACCCCGAGAGGATGGAAGGCTGAGTCAACCTTGAGCCTGGTGGGATTCAAGCCTGCAATAATTGCAGGCAGCTGGAACTTAAGTGCTAGGCATTTAGCAGCCTGCACCACCAAGGCCCTTCCTCTCCAATGGAAGCTTGTTAAGGAGACTATGAGTAATCCTTGACTTACAACAGTTTGTTCAGTGACCATTGGACATTATTTATGATGGTTGCCCTGCAGTGGTGGGATTCAATTTTTTTACTACCGGTTCTTTGGGCGTGGCTTGGTGGACGTGGCAGGGGAAGGATACTGTAAAATCCCCAGTCAGAGGTGGGATTTGCCAGTTCTCCGAACTACTCAAAATTTCCGCTACCGGTTCTCCAGAACTGGTCAGAACCTGCTGAATACCACCTCTGATCAGAGCATGTTAATAGTAATATACAAAATACTAATGTTCTGACGGTCATTTTGAAATATCCTTTCTTAATGAGCATCTAGAAGCCAAGAGGAACATACAGGCCAAATGTCAAATTTGTAGGCTTTATGGTTCTGGAGATTTTGTGATGATGCATGAGTGTTATTTCACTTTTATATAGATAGGTAGATAATCCCCCTTCTGGCTGGGGAATCTTAGAAGAAGAAGTCCACACTTCTCTACACTGCTGAGGTTATAACAAACACTGTTCTAGACACTGTTCTATGACCCTGTTCTAGGGTCATTTGAGGGCCTCCCGAGTCCCAGCTGATTGGCTGGGTCTTCTTTTGTTGCCCTGCACAGGAGAACAGAGCTGGAAAGCAGGTTAGTGGGGTGCTTCTTGTCCTGCCTTCAGGTGCTTTGGAGAATAGCTTGACCCCCTCTTCTTTATGGCAACCCTTTAAATATTGAAACATTGCTATCATGTCAAGATTGTGTTCATTCTGCATCCTGAACTCTTTGAAGGGTTCCCTGTTTTGGTGGCAAATCACCACTCAGGAACCTCCGTGTCCGAGAACTAAATTTAACGCTCACCAGAATTTTATTTTATCTTATTTTATTTTATTGCAGTTAAACATGTGCAACTGATTCCTACACAGAGATGGTGGCTTTTTCTGGATGTCAAGGATTCCACCTGGATTTTGGGAAGAGCTGCCTTACTTGTGTTGCAATTCACTAATCAACCAGTAGAGGCAGCAAAAATAGGGGACCAACCAGAGGTGGTATTTGCCAGTTCTCCTTTCTACTCAAAATTTCCACTACCGGTTCTCCAGAACTGGTCAGAACCTGCCGAATACCACCTCTGCTGTGGGGGAATGGATTTAGCATCTGTTAGAAACCACAAAAGTATACCCTCACCCACACACACACACACACTTGTGCAATTCTGAAAAAAAGCAAGGTTTGGTTTGTTTCCTAACAGGTGCAAGTGTCTACCCACGCAAATACTGCGAATAACATTTCTCCCTTCAAAATATGGTCCTAAAATTTAGACCTGAAATTAGGGAAAGAACATTATAATGAAACAGGAAGAAACAGAAGGAGCAGCGAGGAGGAAGGGAGGGAGGGAGGGAGGCACGCAGAGAGCGAAACTGCCAGTCGGTGATTTTTATATTTTTTGTACTGAATGTTGCTGAGCTTTATCAGCAGAGTAACTGTACAGCTGATGTGCTGCGTTTTCCAGTTATTCTCACACATATAGCAAATTCAGGCTAAAGTGGGTACGGTGTCATTTTTGAATGCCTTTCCCATTTGGCCCTGGATGCATAATGCCATTATTTAAATTGAATAATTTGTACAACAAGAGACTATGATTAATGACCCAAATCAAAATGGAGAGGAAACTGTGTACAGTGAAAAACTGATTACAGTTCCCAAAGCCACCTTGTCTTTTAAAAGTAAGGTTATTGGAAGAACAAAATATGATCATTTCAGGTTTTTAAAAATATACATATGTATACAGGACTCTGGGTGTTTTTACAGGACTTTCATAATCTCTCTCTGTCTCTGATTCTCTCTCTCTCACTCTTTCTTTGTCTGTCTGTTTTCCTCTTTCTTTCTTTTTCTTTCTCTCTCTCTCTCTCTGTCTGTCTTTCTCATTTTCTCTTTCTCTCTCTCTCTTTGTCTGTCTTCCTTTCTTTCTTTCTTTTTCTTTCTCTCTCTTGCTCTTTCTCCTTTTCTCTCTCTCTCATTCTCTATCTCTCTCTTTATCTCTTTCTCTCTTGTCTCTCTCTCTCTTTCTTTCTCCTGTTTCTTTCTTTCTTTCTCTTTCTTTCTTTCTTTCTTTCTTTCTTTCTTTCTCTCTCTCTTCTCTTTCTTTTCTCTCCCTTTTTTTCTCTCTCTCTCTTTGTGTCTGTCTTTCTCTCTCTTTCTCTGAGTGTGTAAATGAGAAAGAGAGAATTATTTCAGATTATAATGAATGATGTCATCCTGTGATGGAGCACAAATAATATTTATTCTTCTATGAGAGGAATTTTCTTGTGGACATGTAGTCTACCTTCAAATCTACCTTCAGATGGAACGGCCTGATTGAAAGATTTGTTTCTCACGCAGGGGGAGCCATTTTATCTGATCTTGGAAATACCTTGCTGCACGCTCACGAAGATTTATGACCTGGGGATGTTCCACTTATAGGAATGGAGCTTCTTCTCCATTGGGCAGACCTTCCTACCCAGAATACCATAGACCCACTGAAGCTTTCATTCTTCACCATCAATGTCCACCAGTACCTCTCAGCTGTTTGGAGAGTGGGGGCTGATTGACAGATCAGCAGGCTCTGTTCCTGGGTCACTCATTCCTTGGTAACCTCCTAGATAGACTACTGTAATGTGCTCTACGTGGGGCTACCCTTGAAGAATAGTCTGGGGTTCAGCTGGTGGAGAATGCAGCTGTGCAGGCACTTAAATACTCCCCTGGAGTCACTGACAATTCTTACTGAAATTATTTAAATCAATAGCCCAGTCAAAGGACTTATGTAGGTAAACTCAGCATAAGGATTTACAGTACCAATGTACATAGAAATTGGAAGGGACCTTGGAGGTCTTCTAGTCTAACCCCTCCTTGAGCAGGAGACCCTATACCATTTCAGACAAATGGTTGTCCAATCTCTTCTTAAAAACTTCCAGTGTTGGAGCATTTACAACTTCTGGAGGCAAAGTTGTTCCACTGATTAATTGTTCTCACTGTCAGGAAATTTCTCCTTAGTTCTAAGTTGCTTCTCTCCTTGACTAGTTTCCATCCATTACTTCTTGTCCTACCTTCAGGTGCTTTGGAGAATAGGTTGATCCCCTCTTCTTTGGGGCAACCCCTGAGATATTGGAATACTGCTATCATGTCACCCCTATTCCTTCTTTTCATTAAACTAGACATACCCAATTTCAAGCAAGTGGCTGTCCAGTCACTTTTTTGAAAGCCTCCAGTGATGGAATACCCACAACCTCTGAAGGCAAGCTGTTCCATTGGTTGATTGCAGGAAATTTCTCCTTAGCTCTAGGTTGCTTCTCTCTTTGGTTAGTTTCCATCCACCTGCCTATCCCAGGTATCCCAGGACAAGAAACAATGGATGGAAACTAATCAAGGAGAGAAGCACCCTGGAATTAAGGATAAACTTCCTAACAGTGAGGACAATTACCCCAGTAGACCAGCTTGCCTCCAAATGTTGTGGGTGTTTCATCACTGGAGGTTTCTAAGAAGAGACTGGACAGTCACTTGTCCAAAATGGTATAGGGTCTTCTGCTTGAGCAGGGAGCTAGACTAGAAGACCTCCAAGGTCCCTTCCAACTTCGCTATTCTATGCTATGCTATGCTGTGCTGTGCTGTGCTGTGCTGTGCTGTGCTGTGCTATTCTATTCTATTCTATTCTATTCTATTCCATTCCATTCCATATATTCTATTCTATTCTATTCTATTCCATTCTTTCTATTCTATTCTATTCTATTCTATTCTATTCCTTCCTATTCTATTCTATTCTATTCTATTCTATTCCTATTCTATTCCATTCTTTCTTTCTATTCTATTCTATTCTATTCTATTCTATTCCCTATTCTATTCTATTCTATTCCCTATTCTATTCTATTCTATTCTATTCCATTCCATTCCATTCCATTCCATATATTCTATTCTATTCTATTCCATTCCATTCTTTTCTATTCTATTCTATTCTATTCTATTCTATTCTATTCCCTATTCTATTCTATTCCTATTCTATTCCATTCTTTCTATTCTATTCTATTCTATTCTATTCTATTCTATTCTATTCTATTCTATTCCATTCTATTCTATTCTATTCTATTCTATTCCATTCCATTCTTTTCTATTCTATTCTATTCTATTCTATTCCTATTCTATTCCATTCTTTCTATTCTATTCTATTCTATTCTATTCTATTCTATTCTATTCTATTCTGTTTAGGCCGCGGCCTAAAGACTTGGTTATTTGAACAAGCCGGTCTGGACTAAGTGTGGGGTCGGGGTAGTTTTAAATGTTTGTTCTGGTTTTAGATAATTTATTTGGTCCTATTGGTTTAATAATTTTTTAACTTTTTATAATTTGTTACTGTATGTTTTTTATGATGTGAGCCGCCCTGAGCCCCCAGGGAGATAGGGCAGCATATAAGACCAAATAAATATAAAAAGAAATATATATTCTATTCTGTTCTATTCTATTCTATTCTATTCTACTCTACTCTACTCTACTCTACTCTACTCTACTCTACTCTACTCTACTCTACTCTATTCCATTCCATTCCATTCTATTCTCCTTGGGAAGAATATGATAGGGAAAAGAGAAAAACACCAAATCTCGTCTGGACATCTGGCTGGCTTTGCAACAAACCATGATAGTTTATTCATCTCAGCAAGATCTGTCAATTCCACCAACCTTTCCCCCATTCCCATTAGGAGGTTTTTGAATCCAGGTCCAGCCCAAGATGGAAATGTCTAAACTAATCCAGATAAATGAAGTGATGCAACAGGCTGTTGCACTGCTTCTTAGCTTTCATGGTAAGGAAATTCTTCAGTTTTGGTTCTCTTTCTTTAAAGGCTTATCCTGGGGGTTTTCATCCCATCCCCAGACACTAGGAAGGATAAACCCACACCTTTTCCCCTACGACAGTCCTTCAAACATTGAGGGACTGCCAACATGTTGTCCCTTGGCCTACCCTCTTCTTTAGACTAAACATACCCAGTCATTTCAAATATAACATTCTTGAGTCTCTCAGCCACTTACCATCTTTGTTGCTGCTTTTAAGCGACAAAAGAGAAAACAAAAAACAAAAGAGGATACTCTGGATCTTCCAATAAAAATGAATTTGTATTGTACACTGGTCCTTTTGAGATCTGCACCCACACTTCCATAAGCATTGGACTAGAAGAACTTCAAGATCCCTTCCAACTGTGTTATTCTGTTCTGTGGACCACTCTTTTTTCATGTTCATCTCAACCTAATTAGAATTATAAATACTAAGATTGTTTATTTATTTTTATTTTATTTATTTAGTTTAGTTTGTCAAGCAAGTATATTTTAAAATTAAGAAAAGAGAAAGCAAGTATAAGTATGAACATAACATACAAACATGTAAGTAGAAACGGGTATAAGTATATACATAGTAAATGAGTACGAATAAATGGGAACAGTAGGACAGGGATGGTGGGCACGCTGGTGCGCTTATGCACGTCCCCTTACAGACCTCTTAGGAATGGAGTGAGGTCCACAGTAGACAGTTTAAGGTTAAAGTTTTGGGGGGTTGAGGCTGTAACAACAGAGTCAGGTAGTGAGTTCCAGGCATTGACCACTCTGTTGCTGAAGTTGTATATTCTGCAATCGAATTTGGAGCGGTTTAACTTTGAGTTTATATCTATTGTTTGCCCCTGTGTTATTGCAGTTGAAGCTGAAGTAGTCATTGACAGGTAGGATGTTGTAGCAGACAATTTTGTGTGCTACGCTTAAGTTTAACCGTAGGCGGCATAGTTCTAGGTTGTCTAGGTCCAACATTTCAAGCCTGGTAGCATAAGGTGATCTATTGCGAGTTGAGGAGTGGAGTACTCTTCTCATGAAATACCTCTGTCAGCTAAAAATATTTCTTTGGCCTTTTTAGTTGTCAGCAGAAAGGGAAGGGGGAAAGCAGTACATTCCTTAAATGCTTTAGATAATCGCTTTGGCAACCAAATTATTCTGGCGTGCCAAATTATTAATGGAGAGCATGATGGATGACTCTTGGCTATGGATGTGTCTCATTGGAGAATATACATCCAGGGGGTGGAGGGAAGACCAGGGTCAAGGGTGAAATGAATGATGTGTCAGAGTCAGCTGCAACCAGGAAACACTGACATGTTAACTCCTAATAAATCAATCTTTTTTACTCTGAGAGATGCGGCCAGAGGCTTATGATTTGAATGGGGGTGCACGTAGGAGTCATGACAACCTCTGGACTCATTCAATTGTATGAATGTCTGTTATATAGTGTGGATTCCAAGGCAGATGAGCTGTTTTCGAGAATTGGTCTGGTGAAGATTTTGTATGATTTTGAATGTACAATCCATCTGTTAAAATACTGAAGTTTGCAGATGACACAACAGTGATTGGTCTCATTTGAGATAACGACGAATCCGCATACAGACAGGAGGTTGTACAATTTGCCTCATGGTGTAACCAGAACAATCTGGAACTGAACATACTCAAAACCGTAGAAATGGTGGTAGACTTTAGAAGAAACCCTCCCATACTACCACCTCTTACAATACTAGACAACACAGTATCAACAGTAGAGACCTTCAAGTTTCTAGGTTCTACTATATCACGTGACCTAAAATGGACACCTAACATCAAAAACATCATCAAAAAAGCACAAGAAAGAATGTTCTTTCTGTGCCAGCTCAGGAAGCTCAAACTTCCCAAGGAGCTGCTGTCCAGTTCTGCAGAGGAATTATTGAGTCTGTCATCTGCACCTCTATAACTGTCTGGTTTGGTTCTGCAACCCAACAGGACAGACACAGACTTCAGAGGGTAATTAGGACTGCAGAAAAAACAATTACTACCAACCTGCCTTCCATGGAGGACCTGTATACTGCATGAGTCAAAAAGAGAGCTGTGAAAATATTTACAGACCCCTCACATCCCGGACATAAACTGTTTCAACTCCTACCCTCAAAACGAAGCTATAGAGCACTGCACACCAGAACAACTAGACACAAGGACAGTTTTTTCCCTGAACGCCATCACTCTGCTAAACAAATAATTCCCTCAACACTGTTCAACTATTACAAAGTCTGCATTACTATTACTGTTAATCTTCTCATCACTCCTTATCACCCATCCCTTCCCACTTGTGATTGTATGACTGTAACTTTGTCGCTTGTATCCTTACGATTTTTATGGACTGTTTCCTAGTATGATTTGCTTGCTTATTTGTACCCTATGACTATCATTAAGTGTCATACTTTATGATTCTCGACTCTTGATTAATGTATCTTTTCTTTTATGTATACTGAGAGTATTTACACCAAGACAAATTCCTTGTGTGTCCAATCACATTTGGCCAATAAAGTATTCTATTCTATTCTATTCTATTCTATTCTGTTCTGTTCTGTTCTGTTCTGTTCTGTTCTATTTCTGTTCTATTCTATTCTATGCCCTGGTTTGCAGATTGATGTTACCAGAGAAGAAGCTTCGCAAAAGATTGTATTGCAATGTAATGTTTATTACAGCCAACTCAAAATAGAACAACATCTTTCTAGCAGGGTGGATCTAGGTATGTCTAGCCTATCAAAGAGAAGGACTCTGTGTGTGTGTGTGTGTGTGTGTGTGTGTGTGTGTGTGTGTGTGAAAGGCTATGATAACTGTCTTCCAATACTTGAGGAGTCTAGCTTGTTCTCCAAAGCACCAAAGGGGCAGGACAAGAAGTAATGGGTGGAATGTATGTATGTATGTATGTATGTACTATATGTGTATGTGTATGTGTATATGCATGTATGAAGGTGTAAGTGTATATGCATGTATGTAGGTGTATATGTATGTCTGTGTGTTTATATGTATATGTGTGTGTATATGCACACACGCACACCACTTGGCACATGCATATGGTTTGGTATAATCTGAATGCATATTCTGCAGAATGTAGAGGTACTAATTTTATTTTTAGAAACTGCATGCCATATGAAGCAATTATCTAGTCAGAATTTTGGCAGATTAATTTTCATCCCCACCCGCACCCCCAAAAATGAGATAATAATCTTTGCGCCAAAAAAGCAGATTGTCTAGTTGTCAAGTTGTTAAGAGCTAAAACAGCTCCAGTTCCATTAATTGCTGGGAATATAATTTTTTTTTAACCATGAAGTGCTAGGAAAACATCCATTACCTGCTTTTAAACTGGACTAATCATCTGGTTTGTTCTAGCCAGTTTTTCTTAATAAACAATTTAAAATAGACAATTATTATTCTAATGCGAAAACAAGTCCATGCATTTTCATCCACTTTTTTTAAGGTGTAAACAATTTCAATAAATTAAGTAAAACACCATTTTTGGCAATGTTTCAGAACGACTGACTGACTAATCAGGTCTCCTCAAGAGTGGGTGTCAACTATTAGCAAACCATATATAAACAAGTCTGCAGAAAAATAAAATAAAATACAGGTAACTCCTCAACTTACGTCCACAATTGAGCCCAACATTTCTGTTGTTAATTGAGACATTTGTTAAGTGAGTTTTGCCCCATTTTATGACTTCCTTGCCACAGTTGTTAAGTGAATCACTGCAGTTGATCAGTTAGTAACCTGTTTGTTAAGTGAATCTGGTTTCCTAGATTGACTTTGCTTGTCAGAAGATTGCAAAAGGGGATCCCATGACCCAAGGACACTGCAACCGTCGTAAATATGAGTCAGGTGCCAAGCTGAATCTTAACCATGGGACCATGGGAATGTTGCAATGGTCATAAATGTGAAAAAACAGTCATAAGTCCCTTTCTTTCAGAGGCGTTGTAACTTTAACCGGTCAGTAAATGAACAGTTGTAAATCAAGGACTACCTGTATATATCACCCATCCCACTATCCAATATATGATAAGAATGGGAGCTTCAACAGTTGTGAATTTTCCATCACTGGAAGTTTTTAAGAAGAGAATGGACAACCATTGGTCTGAAGTGGTTAGTCTAGTGAAGAGAAGGACCAGGGGAGACAGGATAGCAGTCTTCCAATATTTGAGGGGCTGCCACAGAGAGGAAGGGGTCCAGCTATTTTCTAAAGTAGCCGAAGGCCAGACAAGGAATAATGGATGGAAACTGAACATGGAGAGATTCAACCTGGAAATAAGGAGAAACTTTCAGACAGTGAGAATAATCAACCAATGGAACAACTTGCCCTCAGAAGTTGTGGGAGCGCCATCACTTGAGACTTTCAAGAAGAGACTGGACTCCCATCTGTCAGAAATGGTGTATGGTCTCCTGCTTGGGCAGGGGATTGGACTAGATGACCTACAAGGTCCCTTCCAACTCTGTTATTCTGTTATTAAGTCTCAAATTCTTTCCCAGTGGTGCACAAATCAGTTCAAACAAGCAGAAGGTTCTGTATCAGTCTAAGAAGTGACTCCTTTTGGGAATATGATAGCTCTTTGAGTGATTTCTGCATCTAAACGCCTAAGTAATTTAATCAGTTCACTGCTGTGTCTCCCTTGAAAAGATCATTGGTAAACAGATATTTCTTGGATGGATCTTCCCTTGCCTGGAAATTCTAAGTATAGAAGGGGATGGTTGCATGCTTTTGCCATAGGTAATCCTTTTCTCCAGCCATTCAGTCTGCTGCTTCAGCCTGCTACTGCTACTGAGTATTAACCACAAGAAAATGAATTAAAGAGTTTGCAATTGGCACCTGCTTAGAGTTAGATAAGGTTCTGTAGGAAGTTAGTACCCACCCCTCTCCTAGAAAAATGAAATATTCTAGGAAATATTAAAAAGGCAGAATATTTTCCCCTAAAAGAGAAGTAGAAACTCAGAGAGGCAGAAACTCAGCCCCATCTTTGTTAATGGGCCATTAAGGCCTGGGCCAGTCTATTCTACATAACAAAGATCTACCTCCATCAGGCACAGCCATTTAATTGCATCACCCACTAAGTTTCAACCAAACTTAGCACACAGACAACCCACAAAGCTAGCTATGACCCCTGACAGCAACCAATCAGAATACTCTTCAAAGTCAGAGGGGCATAAAACCCAGGGACTCTCAGCATCTCTTCCTTTTCTTCTCCCAAGAGCTGCAAGGCATGTGATCCTGTTCATCAATAAACCACCTCTCCAAGCAACTTGCATGGTTCCAGTGCCTTTTTCCCCACTGAACAGTTCAACAGGACTTAAGGGGAGTGGGGATTGGACTTAGTTCTCTTCTGGCTGCATAGAGATTCTAGGCTGCTCCCACTTTTCACTCCACCCCCAGATTGTGCCATCCCTTCTCCTACAGTCGAATGCAGTTAGAAGTTACTCTGCCAAGTTTTCAACATCATTGTTAAGACAACAAAATAATACTTTCTTCCCATTTTAAGAAACGATTTAAAATCTTGGGTTTTTTTAATCCATTAAATCATTATTGGTTTTTATCCTCACTGCTTGGACTCCATCCAGCAATTATTTGCATTAAGAATTCCAGGAAGCTCACCAGCAAATTATAAAGACATTTCTTTCCTCCTGCTGTAGGCTCCAGGAACTGGGGAGAACAGCTGTTTTGAAGGATTGTCCTTGCTGAGATTTCCCAGAGAAAAATAAAGGTGGACTAGCAAGCTCCTTGGGGTGGAAATGTGGGAGAGATACTTCATTGGGGGCTATCTCAGGACTTGGCGGCCTCTTCTTCCAGGAATCAAAGTGGTGCATCAGCTTCCTGGATTATGGCTGGAGAGAAATCCAGGTTTTGCACTGCTATGAAGTTCTTCCCGTGTGTTGTGCCAAAGACTTTCCTGGAAATGAAAGGAGGTTGAAGAGGATTTGTGGGAAAGTCCTCCCACAGCCATAGAGAATTATTAAGCCTTAAATTGGACCCCAGCAGAGGTGTTTTTATATTAAATTAGAGAGAGGCTTCACACAGGTATGGAGAAAGGGCAAAACTGGATGGAGAAAGAAAGAAAGAAAGAAAGTGTAGGAAGTTGGCACCCAACTCTCCTAGAAAAATGAAGTATTCTGGTAGATATTTAAAAGGCAGAATATTTCTTCTAAAAAGAGTAGAACCCCAGAAGCAGAATCTCACCCCCACCTTTGTTAATGGGTGGGCCATTAAGGCCTGAGCCAGAATACTTTACATAAGAAAGGTCTCCAGGTAAAGCTATAATAGCATTGCCAAAAGCCCTTTTAAGGGCATAGATCATCCAGCGGGGGTCAACCAAGCTTGGAACTCAGGACAGCCTACAGAGTTGCCCCTCATGAGTCTGACAACCAATTAGAAAACAAGCTCAATTCAAATCCAACAAAGGTTATAAAACCCAGATACTCTCAGCACCTCAGCCCTTTTTTCTTGATCTTCCTTCAAGCATGTGATCATCTTCTCTGGAGCTCCAGACCATGTGGTCCTGTTCACCATTAAACTTTCCAAGCAGCCTCCATGTTTCCAGTGTCTTTTTCCCACTTGGAACTGACCCAGAGGATATTTCTTTCAACAAAGAAAGAACGAAAGACGAAAGAAAGAAAGAAAGAAAGAAAGGAG
>CM019152.1:52539434-52659837 GCA_009733165.1 Naja naja
GGAAACCTAGCTTTAGCGATATTCACTGCAGCACTCATTTCCAGCTCCTCTAAAGGAGGAGGATAAGGTTTAATGGACAATGTAATGTCCCTGCAGCACTGCTTCAGGATGTCTGCAATGTAGGTTTGTTCACTGAAGGACTTCTGGAGGGGAAGAAAAGCCAAAAGACTGAGAGAGTTTTATACTTGGCTCAACCTCTCCCTCATTTTAAACTACCCTTATGTACTGTAACTTGGGATCAGGACTAGTTTTATTCTCACACTTCCCTCTCCTTTCCAATTTCAGACTGCAGTTTTGAAGCGTGGGTTCTTTTCTTTTAATAAAAACCTACCTCCAAAGGCAGCAGAACAGCATGGTTCCTAGAAATATAATTGCTGCAAAAACCGGAATCGGCCCCTTTTGTTTCAGGGAAGAACTCCCTCTTTTTCTTATTTTCTTTTTGTTTTAAAGCATGGCATTCCATGTGGAAATTACCAGGGCCCCTGTCACCATAAAAATGAATACAACAGTGTGGCTTTTCCACCTTTATTATATACTGTTTGTTTGTTTTGCTTTTAAGAGCAGGAGGCTTTGCACGGTTAAAGCTTAAAGCAGTTAAAGCGAGGGCTTTGGTTGTGTAAGAGGGGAGCGTTGTAAATAAAGATAATTAAAAACAAGCGCAGCCCTCAGAGCAATTACAAGAAAGAGAAACAAGACTGTTAATTTCACCTCTGCATTTGTTGGCTTTCGTTGGTTTTTTTTTTTTGTTTTTAAGTTTTTCGTTCACCGTCTGCAAGTTGCCTAGTCAGGAGGTATCCATCAAGCTCTAGGATCAAAGGAAAGGGATGAGAAAATGAATTGACTCCCTCATCTTGTTTTTAGTGTTTTGTTCCTTAAGTGAGTGAGAATAATTTTTCAAAATGGCGTCCCATGGAAATCATTACAGAAGCAAAAAAGAAAAAGAAAAAAGTATGCGGTTGTGTTGTTTAGATTTTGCTGAGGGGAATTCATAAAGAAATATCATCGTCTGCATCTGTGTTTATAAGGCAAGACTCTTAGCAAACTTCAGAACTTAACTGCTGAATATAATTATTATTTATTTATTTATTTATTAATGGGACTTTTAAGCCCATCTCCGAAGACTGGAGGCACAATAAACAAGCACAATAAATATTTAAAAAAGAATTAAATTAATGGTCGATTAATACAAACTTAAAACCACAAAATCTAAGACACCCCACCCTGAGTCACAGTCCGGCTTGGTCAAATAACCAGGTCTTCAAATCATGGCGGAAGGTCGAGGTCAGGGCAAGCGAGCCCAGGAAGTTGGTTCCAGAGTTCAGGGACATGACAGAGTAGGCAGCGTCGTCGAGGGGACCGCCAGCATGCCCGGCTGATGGGACCCCAAGGAGTCCCTGTCTGTGTATATGAGTGTATATGAATTGTGTATATGAGTGCGTGGGTGAGGAAGAAAATCATTACAATTTGATCCCAGCTATTTTCTGCCTCCATTTTGTGTTTCATGACAACCCTGCAGGTTGTCACCATGAATGTGTCCTGTCCCTGGAAGAACACCCCCATATGAGAAGGAATTAAAGATGTTTCTGCTCTGAATTGCCATTTAGTTCCAAAAGGCTTCTAGAATTTTTGCAGTCCTCTCCTGGGCTGTGCAACACAGTCCCTTGATCTGGTCCAGCTGAAGTTTTTCTAGTCGAGGTTCTGTGTTTTTCTAGTAGAAGTAGTGCACTTTAGGACAGGGGTTGCCAACCTTTTGGACCTCAGGGACCACCAAACTCATAATTTTAAATCCCGCAGACCAGAAACCCTGGGAAAATCCCCAAAAAAGTCTGCAGGAAAATTCCCCACCCCATTTTCCCACTGATCGATCATTCTTTATTTGGGATTGCAGGATATTGTCTCCAGTTCCATTCTCAGGGGGAGTGAGAGAGAGAGAGAGAGACTTTGGGCTTCATGCAAGGAAAGCAGCAGAAGCACCAGAAGTCTTTCTGTCCCCCAAACTCCGCCAGAAATGAGTCTTTGTGAGACTTGTTGCGCCGGCGCAGCCTCTTGGAGCAGGAGGCCTTGCAGGGTCCCAAAGACTCAGTTCTGGCGGAGTTTGGGGGAGAGAAAGAAAGACTTTTGCTGCTTTCCTTGTGTGCAGCCAAAAACAGAAGAAGGAAGAAGCGTAAAGAAGCAGCCCGGTGGCCAGGCAAGGCACATGGGGCAAGTTCCCCCTCTCTGCCCTTTCCCCCCTCCCCTCACTACCTACCTCGTGTTGTTCACAATGCAAGTGATGCAAACCTTGTGTTCCCACGGGCCACGTGGGCGGCACATCCTTGTGTCTCCACGCAGCCTGGATTAATTGCTTTGTGGGGAGGGGGTGCTTTGGGGGTGACATTTCTTTGCGGACCACCAAAATCTTCTCGCGGACCACCAGTGGATACCCAGACCACTGGTTGGTGACCACTGCTTTAGGACATAGAATCTGTTGTGGTTCACTGGCAGCTGGTGCAGACGGCAGTGGAATCGGACAATGGGAAAGAAAGGGGACCAGTCAGGGAGTCTGCAGAGGACTCAGATGAGGGTCCTGCATCCAATGCAGGGATGGGGCCAGGACTATCTGGGAGTGGGGTGCTGCCTTCGGAGTCTGGCAGCAGTGAAGCAGAGGACCCAGGGGAGCTTGTTCCCAGTGCGCGTGTGCGCAGAGCTGCTAGAAGGTAAGAGCAGCTGAAACAAAAGGGGTGACTTGGGAGTAAGTCTGAGAGGTGATTGCCCCTCCCATAAGGGATGAAAGTCAGGCCTAAATGATGAAACCTTTGCAGGAAGCAAAGTAGTTCAATCGGTTCCAAGTCATCCTTGAAGCTCTGGGTACTTTGGTTGGTTTTTTTTCTTGTACTTTGGATGGTTTCTTTTATAGTTAATTGGATACTTCTGTTTTTGGCAGCATTCCACAGAACTGAAAGGTGTATGCTTATCTTGGGGAACTGTTTAAGATTAGTTCCAGCTGGGAATGAAAACAATTCCCAGCGTTGTAATAAAATAGGTTTTGCTTTTAAAACAAGTTTGTGAATAATTACGATTTACAAAGCCTGGGTCAGAACAGAATCATGGGGCTTGAAGGTCTTCTATCCCAACCTCCTGCTCAAGGCAAGAGTCTTATACCACCCTGGTCAAATGGTTGTCTGATCTCTTTTTGAAAACTTCTAGTGATGGAGCACCCACAACCTCAAAAGGCAAGCTGTTCCATTCATGAATTGGTCTCACTGTCAGAAAATTTCTCCTTATTTCTAGTCTGGATCTCTCTTTTACAAGTTTCCACTCATAACTTCTCCTCCTGCCCTCTGGTGCTTTGGAGAATAAGTCAATCCCCTCTTCTCCATGACAGTCCCTCGAGTGGACATAACTGGACATAACTGGAAGACAGTTATGTCCCCTCTAATCCTTCTCTTTGATGGGCTAGACATACGTATCTCCTTCAACTATTCACCATACAAATTTAGTCTCCAGGCCCTTTTATCAACTTTGTCACTCTTCCCTGCACACTTTCTACATTGTCATGTACTTTATATTGTAGTGACCAGATTGCCTTTTTAAAAAAATTATTATTATTATTTCTGCAGAGGAGTTCTGAAATACCAAACTAACCTAAAGGAGCACCCGCCTGGGTGTTACAATCCCAATGGGACCATTGAAAAGGATCTTCCATTTGAAAGGGGCTTCAAACCATCTCTCACAGGAAGTGCCACGGAGCATTACCCGGAGCCGTTGATGCAGCTAGAACCCCTTCTGAAAAGCAACTCTGCATGTGCAGAAGAGCCAAAATTCCAAGCCTGTTTCCCTGAGGTTTGTGTGAACATCTGTGTTGTATTGTGCTGCTGGCGACGATGCTTCTGCTACCAGTTGGCCCTTGTAGCATGAAAAGCTCCAAACGTTCATAAATATTCCAAGTTGACAGGGAACAAGCTGTCAAAATGTTCGTAGCTAAATGTCTGGGAGGGAAGAGAGAGTTGTCATGTAGGCTGAGTTCCAGATATAGACAGGTGTATTTGTGGGGTTGAAGAGATCTGGTAGGAGATAGGAAGGCAATCCAGGCACAAGCCTAACCCTAAAAATACGCATTACATGTTCTTCAAGTGTACACACTCAGGAGGTATAAACAATATAAAAAGAAATAAACCATTAATAAACAAAGATTGTTGCACTTATCTGACAGTCTTAGCATGGAGTAGCCAGTGGAGGGCATGAGCGGCTCGTGTATAATGTATTGAAAACTGCAAATTTATTTATTTATTTATTTATTCGACTTATATGCCACCCCCTCTCCCAAAGGACTCGGGGAGGCTCACAGATTAAAAGAAATACAACAATAAATTACCTAAAAACCATATTAAACAAATTAAGCCGAATTAACATTAAAACCCCCAAAATTAAAATCAACAAAGCCTAAGGAGTCAGCATAGCCCAGATTGTAAAAACAGCCAGGTTTTTAACTCGTGGCGGAAGGTACGGAGATCAGGAGCAAGCTGGAGCTCCAGTGGAAGAAGATTCCATAAAGTGGGGGCTGCCACAGAGCAGGCTCTCCCCGAGTCCCATGCGACATTGAGTCGCAGACGGCACCCTGAGGAGGCCCTGTCTATGCGCCCATACCGGGCGGTTGGTGCTTGAAACTGGGAGGAGTCATTCTCGAAAATATCCTGGACCCATGCCATGTAGGACTTTGAATGTTAACACTCCAGGTTTGCAATTAAGCATGCATTTGACAAGGCGACACTCTCTGCTGAATGTTGAGCATTAACTAATAAAGCTGTTTCAAATTTGTTGCATAAATTAATTGTGTTTTTAGGTGTGCACTTAAAAACCATTTTGTTGATCAGAAAGATCAGCAGTTCGGTGGTTTGAATCCTTAATACCATGTAACAGGGTGAGCTCCCGTTACTTGTCCCAGCTTCTGCCAACCTAGCAGTTCGAAAGCATGTAAAAAATGCAAGTAGAAAAATAGGGACCACTTTGGTGGGAAGGTATCAGCATTCCATGCACCTTTGGCATTTAGTTATGCTGGCCACATGACCACAGAGACGTCTTCGGACAGCGCTGGCTCTTTGGCTTTGTAATGGAGATGAGTACCACCCCCTAGAGCCAGAAACAATTAGCACAAATGTGCAAGGGGAACCTTTACCTAAAAACCATTCAGCTGGCTTCTGTTTTGAATCTAGCAGCAACCTTAAGAAGATGTTAGCACATCCAAGGGTCAATTGGATTAAGCTGGGCAACTATAGAAATTGACTAAATAAAGTTAAATCCAAGTTTAGTGGGCATCGGTTATTCCCTAAATTAGCGTTTCTCAATTTTGGCAACTTTAAGATGTCTGGACTTCAACTCCCAAAATTCCCCAGCCAGCAACTCTGATCAAAGCGATGACATTTTATTTACTTTCTAAAATGTGTAAAGTGGATGAAGTTGTGCTTACCTTTAACTTCTTTTTTAAAAAATATTATACTTGCATTAGCAGAGGGCTCTTGAAAAATAGCATTTCTTCTCTGATGCTTCTTGAAATGATGATATTTGCACAGACACCTGGGCATTCCATAAAGTGCTTGGCAAATACAGGTAGTTCTCAACTTACAGCAGTTCATTTACTGGCCATTTGAAGTTATAACAGCACTGAAAAAAGACTTATGACTGGTTTTCATGCATACAACAGTTGCAGCATCCCCATGGTCACGTGATTAAAATTCAGACACTTGTTTAAAGAAAATTTATATAAATTGTTTTATAGATGGCATATTCCACCATCAAAATTGGCTAAAATGTACCCAAATCTTTCCCCTGTATGTTGGAAGTGTCATAAGGAAAATGGAACGTATTCTCATTTATGGTGGAATTGCAAAGAAGCCCAAAGATTTTGGCAGAAAATTCAGAAATGGTTAGAAGAGATGTGTAAGATTAAAATAGAATACAGACCCAAATTTTTCTTGTTAGGAATTAATGTGGGAAACTATAATAAAGATATTATATATCTAATAATTCATGTAATCACAGCTGCAAGATTGGTCCATGCACAACAGTGGAAATGTAAAGAAACTCCAAGTGAAATAGAAATAAGTAGGAAAATTTGGATGTGCGCAGAAATGGATAAATTGACAAAAGAACTAAAAAATAAGGATGAATCGGATTATTATAAAATATGGGATAAATTTTACCGCTGGTTGGAAAAGAGCAAGGAGCAAGAAAATAAGAAATGATTAAGGTTTATGTATATATTATATACTATGTATATAGAATGTAAATATGTACTATTTTTTTATATGACTTAGCAATGTAAGACAACTATGTGGGTTAGGATGATTGCACCATGTCCATTGTTTTTAATGTCCTTTTTTTCTTTTTTGTGTTTGTTTAATAAAAATTTAATTTTTTAAAAAAATTCAGACACTTAGCAATCGACTCATATTTATGACAGTTGCAGTGTCCCAAGATCGTATGATCATCTTCTGACAAACAAAGTCAATGGGAAAACCAAATTCACTTTAACAACCATGGTTACTAACAGCTGCAGTGATTTGCTTAAGAACTGTGGCAAGAACTGTTGTGAAATGGGGCAAAACTCACTTAACAAATGACTCACTTAGCCAAAAAATAATAATTACAGTCGTAAGTCGAGAACTACCTGTAAACTTCTCTATTCAAAGAACTTGGTGCTGGTATAAATGTAAGTTTTTCTTAAATGAAAAAAGGTAGAGAAACTCAGTTGCTTAATACACTTTCAGGAATAATCTATCAATAGAAGAAAATATTTGTAGCTCATAGTTGAACTGTGTGAAGTCCTTTGAGCTCTCTGAGCTCGGTGCTAACACTGATGGTTTTACCTAGTTTGGTAATGAAATGTCTGCAAGAAAACCAGCAGAGCACCCAGGACCCCACAGAAATAATCTATGTTCCATCCATTCCTAGTTTTCTGCTTGCTCAGTTTTTCTGTGGTATTTTTAAATGAAAAATCAATTTCACAATTTGCTGGGTTGAAAGTCTATCCCTCAGAGAAGGAAATGAGTAGATTTAACCTGATCCGTTCATCCCTTGTCCTACTGGTTTGGATTGCACATACTGAGTTGAAATTGCCAACTAATTCTTGCTGGCAGACATTTCCCTGGAGGAAAAAAAATGCTTTTATTTCTCATCTTCAGACTTGGCTTTGGATTTCTGGACCGTTATGCTTATATTGTGTGGAAAGACTATACCGCTATATCTATAGCAGTTATAAACCTGTCACACTCACTGCAGTGATCAATCATCCGTGTGATGTCCTTGAAATACAGATGATGAAGGAAGGCTTTAAGGCAAGACCTGGACAGGTGAGCTAATGATCAGGTGATATTCCAAATTTTCCTCAGTTCAGGATTTGTAACTTATGTTCATCTGCTTTCTTTACAGGCACCGTTTTAGGTTTGCATTGATAATGAAAAAAAAACATTTTGGGATAAAATTAGGGAGAGTTGGATGTTATGCATTTTTTAAAGAAAGGATGAGATAGCCAGAATGGAGTTCTTCTGCATGCTTGCAGTAAATAAATTGCTAGGCCAGGATGTTTTGTGCTTTGCAGATTGACCAGGAATCCCACTAGTATTATATAGATCAAGGGTCTTCAAACTTGGTAAGTTTAAGACTTGTGGACTTCAACTTCCAGAATTCCTGAGCTAACATGCCTGGAGGAGGAATTCTGGGAGTTGAAGTCCACAAGTCTTAAAGCTGTCAAGTTTGAAGACCTCTGATGTAGATTCATGGTCAATTCAAGAAGTGGTACAAGTGAATTCTATGCTATATGGAGAATGTGTAATTTGTGGTTTTTTTTTTCCTGTGAAAAAAGATAGTGCTGTTGGTGTCATTATTTTTAAAAGCGAGCTGGATTTTTGAAGAGACAAAGTTAGACTTTTTCTTGCAAACATTTATTCTATTACGATTTTGCTAACAGTGAAAGAATTGGTTAAGTCTACTCCAACTATATCCACAGTGAAATTTCTTATGTCTCTAGTCAGGGCTTGGAATAAAAATACTGCAATTAATTTAAATCAGTCAGCTACTAATCCAGTCATAGCTCCTTAGGATTGTAGGTAACTGAGTTAAAATTTGTCACTTTAGGAAACACACAGTTCCTAAGTGCCTCGTGAATTTTAGGAGAGAATTCTAGTGTTGTAAAACATGCAGCAGGATTTTCAAGGTGTCCTAAAGAATTGACCAGATCTATTAAAGCAAAACAGTCAGTCTCCCAGATATGGTGGCTTCAGGAGCAATTAAATAACACTTAGACTTATATACCACCCCATAGTGTTTTATAGCACACTCTGGGTAGTTTACAACATTAGCGTATTGCCCCCAACAATCTGGGTCCTCATTTTACTGGTTTTGGAAGGATGGAACCCCATCCTTGGAATCCCATCAAGATCGAACTCCAGACTGTGGGCAGAGTTTGCCTGCAATAATGCATTCTAACCACTGGACCACCAGGGCTTCAAGCTGTTTACAACCTTCTATATTCTAAACAAAAACTCGAACTTGGCTGGGTGGTGATTGGAAGTCATTGCATTTGTTTCAACAAAGGTATAATCTGCAGCCAGCTGGTACTCCTTCTCAGCATCCTGGCAATGCTTGTCTTCTGCACCAGCTGGAGTTTCCAGTCCTAGCACAAATATAACTCCCACAGTGATGGTAGTATAGTAATATCATATGCATTAACTTTCCAGTGGGATGAGCAGCCCAACATTAGGAGTAACAACCTCCTGTGATGTTTGCTATCCTGTTCTTTATTTTTTTTTCTTTTTTTCTTTTTGGCTGATATATTTCAGTATGTCATTCTGCATTGTCCAAGCGTGTCCTCTCTGGAAAGCCATCCCTTCACTCTTACAATGGTAAGGAATTTATTTTTGTTGGGTATTATTAGCTAGTGTTTGGCTTGCTTGCTTGTTCTGGAGATGTAAATGAACAGTCTTTAAGATAGATAGATAGATAGATAGATAGATAGATAGATAGATAGATTAGATAGAGGTAGATTAGATTAGATAGATATAAATTAAATAGAGGTAGATAGATTAGGGATAGATTAGATAGATAGAGATTAGATAGAGATAGTTAGATAGAGATGGATTAGATAGATAGAGATTAGATAGAGATAGTTAGATAGATAGATTGCTTGTACTGGAGATGTAAATGAACAGTCCTTAAGATAGATAGATAATAGATAGATAGATAGATAGATAGATAGATAGATAGATAGATATAAACAGATATATGATAGATAGATTAGACAGATAGACAGATAGATAGATAGATAGATAAATAGATAGATAGATAGATATTAGATTAGATAGATTAGATAGAGATAGATAGATTAGATAAAGGTGGATAGATTAGAGATAGATGATAGATAGATAGATAGATAGATAGATAGATAGATAGATGATAGACAGATTAGATGTGATCTCCATTTGTGACCTACTGACAAGCAGAGTCAGTGGGGAAGCCAGACTCACTTAACAGCCACGTTATTAACTTTTAACAACTGCAAGCGATTTGGTAAACAATTGTGGCAAAAAAAGGCCGTAACATGGGGCAAAACTCCTTTTAACAACTGTCTTGCTTAGCAAGGTAAATTTTGGGGCTCTGTTGCGGTCATAAGTCAAGGACTTCCTGTAATCATAAAATAACAGAGTTGGAAGGGACCTTGGAGGTCATCCAGCTCGAGCAGGGGAGTCTATTCCAGTAACGGCTGACCATTTTGGTGCCCGAGTGCCCAAAGCACGTGGGCACACAACCCCAAAAAGCAATGTGAGAGCCACCCCGTGCATGCGCCCTACCCATGCATGCACGCACGTTCCCCACACATGCGCCCCCCCCTCGCCCATTGTTGGCTTCCAGGTTATAGGAGGCTTTCCAAACCCAAAAGGGGGTGCGGGGGCACCTCTCCATGCCCTGTTTTGGCTTCCAGGTTTGGCTTCCCATTCCAAAATGGGGCGTGGGGGGAAGGGCACGTGCATGCACACCCCCAAAATGCAATACAAGCGCCCCCTGCATGTGTGCCCTCATGTCCCCTGCATGCGCCCTGCCCCCTCACACATGCACAGCAGAGACCCGAAAACCAGCTGGCCAGGGGGAGGTGTGCGCGTGCATGCACGGTGGAGCTGGGCTGGGGCAACAGCTGGCGTGCCCACAGAGAATGCTCTGCGTGCCACCTGTGGCATGCATGCCATAGGTTTCTCCATCATGGGTCTATTCCAAATATTACCCCCTACCTAGGATTGAACTCACAGCCTCCTGATTGTGAGGTGAGAGCACCACCTCTAGGCCACCAGAGCTGCCTCTATTTTTTAAATCTTTTCACAAAGACACCCCCTCCCTGCTCCCCGGCCTTTAATGGCTCACTTGCTGCTTTCATATTCTCAAGGGGTAAGGTTCACGTTTTAAAGGAAACCTGATTTATGTGACACTTTGAAGATCTGAGAGACGCTGTTAGGGGCATGGCAATCACTTTATACTTGAAGGAGGTGAATTACAGGGAGAAGCTTTTAAAATAGGCTGCTCAAAGAGGTTTCCAGGGACAATTTAAAGGGCTATTTTTAACCTATAAAGTCCTATGGGGCTTGGGGCAAAAGGCCTGCCTCCTTCAACTAGAATTGACCCATCTGATACAAACTAAATAGGGAAAATTGTTGAGAGAGCCTCCTTGCCATTAATAGCACTAGCACTAGTCCTTAGACTTATATACCGCTTCACAGAATTGTGACCAGCTGTCTGCAAGGAATATAATGTTGTGGTCTGCCGGCAGCCTGTGCAGACGGAAGCAGAATCGGACAGTGAGGAAGAACAGGGACCAGTCCGGGAGTCTGGGGAGGACTCAGGCAAGGGTCCTATGTCCGATACAGAGATGGGGCCAGGACCATCTGAGAGTTGTGTGCTGATTCTGGAACCTCCAGAATCTGGCAGCAGCAAGGCAGAGGAACAAGGGAGCCTTTCCCAGTGCACGCTTGCACAGAGCTGCCAGAAGGCAAGAGCAGCTAAGACAAAAGGGGCAACTCAGGAATAAGGCTTGGAGGTGATTGCCCCTCCCATAAGGTATAAAGGACATGCAAAGGTAGAGAAATCTTTGCAGGAAGCAAAGTCATTCATTCCATTCGGATTAATCCTTGAAGCTCTGTGTGGACTTTGTACGTCGATTGGCTTTTTACAGTTATTTTGTCACTTTAGTTGTTGGCAGCAATTCAAAGGAGAGAAAGGTGGGTGCTTATCTCGAGAGACTGGGACTCATTATAGGCTGGGAATGAACATAATTCCCAGCATTGAAATAAAACAAGAGTTGTTTGGATTAAGCGTGTGCTTAATTACGGTCTCAGGAAGCCTTGGTCAGAACATATAAATCCTTCCATTCCCCACCATCCAGTCAGAGCTGAGGAAGCTTCTTGGATGAGAAGCAAAATGTCTTCAAAGAAGAAAAAAACCCAGAAAATCCAGTTGCCTCTTGAAAAAGCACCTTTGGGACAACCATGGCCTGGAGGACTGAGAATCTCCATAGATCATAAGAAAGGCTGAGCACAGAAGAATTGATGCTTTTCGAATTGCGGTATTGGGGAAGACTACTGAGAGTCCCTTGGACTTCAAGGAAATCAGACCAGTCAATCCTAAAGGAAATCAACCCTGACTGTCCTTTGGAAGGAGAGACACTGAAACTGAAGCTCAAATACTTTGGCCACCACATGAGAAGAGATGATTCCTTGGAAAACACCCTGATGTTGGGAAAGATAGAAGGCAGAAGGAGAAGGAGGTGGCAGAGGATGAGATGTTTAGCAGTGATGGGATTCAAATGTTTTTACCACCGGTTCAGTGGGTGTGGCTTGGTGGGCACGCTTTGTGCATGTGCACACACTTTGCATGCACATGCACAAATGTGCATTTCAACTCACCTCCTGCAGGCCTGCACTCTCCTACCGTGTTTCCCCGAAAATAAGACACTGTCTTATATTTTTTTGGCTCCCAAAAACACACTAGGTCTTATTTTCAGGGTAGGTCTTATATATATATATATATACATATATATATTTAATGAAAAAAAACACTTACCATATTCATGTAGAACAATGTACATTTATTCATGTAAACCACGAACAAATCATACCATGTTTCCCGAAAATAAGACACTGTCTTATATTTTTTGGCTCCCAAAAACACACTAGGTCTTATTTTCGGGATAGGTCTTATTTTTGGGGTAGGTCTTATTTTTGGGGTAGGTCTTATTTTCAGGGTAGGTCTTATTTTGGGGAAACACGGTAGTTGCTTCAGCAGCTGCTGCACACCACTCTGCTGTGCTGCGCAAAGCAGCTGCACTTCAAAAGCAGGGGATAAAGGTGAGTACGGGAGCCCAGGTGGACAGAGAGTAGAGTGGCAGAGAGAACCGGTTCAGTCTCCACTGCTAATCAACGCTACCGGCTTGGCAGAACTGGGACGAACCGGTAGAATACCACCACCGGATGTTAGATAGTGTTATTGATGCAATGAATATGATTTTGGACAAACTCTGGAAGACAGTAGAGACAGGTGTGGGTGGATGGGCTGGGATGCTATGGTCCATGAGGTCGCAAAGAGTCAGACACGACAGTGACTGGAGAACAACAGGAGTTCATAGAAGGAATGGGGATGGAGGAAGCATCACAGAAAAGTCTCTCCCTAGTTTCTTGGAATGTAAAATCAAGCAGGGAGAGAGGCATTTCCAGACTTGCAAGATTGTTAATGTAACCTTACAATAATGTTAGTATTTTTGGGTGTGTTTCTTATCTGGTCTGTCTCACAAGACTGAAGAGAAAATGGACCCTAAATCAGCAAACATTTTTGGCAGGAGAATAACAATGTCCCAAATGAAACAAAGGTAGCGCCAAAAATAATAGGCACCTTGGGTGCAACCCCAGAACATCTGGAGCACCATTTGAACACCATCGGCATCGGCAAAATCACCATCAATCAACTGCAAAAAGGCAGCTTTATTTGGAACAGCTTATACCCTGGGACTGTTCTGACCCAAACCTGGTTCCAAGAGAGCAAACACAAGACAAAGGCAGCAGCACAACCTTTTAATGTTTCATCTATGAATCCTGTTTCTTCACAGATAAAAGGCTGCTTCCAACTAATTAGCTCCGACAAGAAAGAGCCTTGCAAGGCTGCCAAAAAACAACAGATAAGAAAATAGTTTACAACACAAAGAGTCTTCAAATACCAACTGTAATGTCCACGAGGCTGAGTTTCAAAATGTCTTTGCTTCCTGCAAAGAACGTTCGCTTCACAGCTGGCTTTTATCTCCTTGAAGGAGGGGCCATTACCTTGCAGCCTTACTCCTGAGTTGCCCGTGCTGTTGCAGCTGTTCTTTCCTGTGCGCAATCCTGCATGCATGCGCACTTGGCACAAGCTCCTCGGGAACCTCCTCATTGCTGCTGCCAGCCCCCACAATCTCTGAAGACAGCCGTCCGCTCCCTAATGGTCCTGGCCTCTCATCTGAGTCCTCGCTCTCCTCAGCTGTCTGCACCTGCTGCCGGCTAATCATAACAGTGACAGTGCTTTTAATATTATTAAATAATTATTAATATTTAACAGCAACCTTAGGAAGGACTTGATAGGTGGATAAAAGTGCTAAACATTTGGCTGACTACAACTAAACCATAATAAATGTCTTAACCTTGCCAAAATGAACAGGACTAAAATTGTAGGCATACATTCAAGGGATTTGAGTGATTTTAAAGGAGGAAATGGGTCAAAAGAGGGGGCTCAAAAGAGGGGGGGAGAAAGTGTTAAAATGGGGGTTAATCTTCTGTATCCCAGAGTTTCCTCTAGGAATCTGAGACTAGCTGTCGGGAGGTATAGCTATAAATAGGCACTTCTAATCTGAAATAATCAGTGAAATAATCTACATTTTGTGAGAGGAGACTGGCTCAATTCTCATACCAGTTCCTTAATGGTAAAGGTTTCCCCTGTCCAGTTGTGCCTGACCCTAGGAGGTGGTGCTCATCTCCGTTTCTTAGCTGAGGGAGCCAGCGTTGTCTGAAGACAATTCTGTGATCATGTGGCCAGCATGACTATATGCCAAGGTGCGCTGAACATTGTTACCATCCCACCAAGTGATACTTATTTATCTACTTGCGTTTACATGCTTTCAAACTGCTAGGTGGGAAGAAGCTGGAGCAAGGAATGGGAGCTCACCCCATCATGCAGTGCTTGGGTCTTCAACTGACAAGCCCAGCCTCTTAACCGTTAGGTCACCACACAACCTCCAGGTTCATAATATATGGTTATTCCCATTCACATACTGGTAAAACTTTGGACGGCTTGATATTCTTTTGATTCCTGTCTTTTTGGAAGTCAGGCCCAAACATGTGCCCGAACACAAATATACAGGAAGAAAAAAAGGGCACTTATCTTGTCTGACATCTGCTAGATTTGTCTGATTCATTAGCTAAGAAGGGGATGATCAGGTCAACCCAATCTATTTTTCCATGAGTCAGACTTAAGACTGTCTGATCTTTTGAATGTTGTTTTTAATATTTTGGTTTAGCTATGATGTAGCATGGCTGGATGCCTTTGTTCCCAGTTTGGGGGGAAATATCCATACCCATGAGTCAATTTTCTGAGAGTGAAAAAAACCACAGAATTCTTTAGAAGCTGAAGAAAGCAGAAATCCCGTGGGATTTTCTGCTTCATGAGAAGAACAGAAAACACAGAGATTGCTGCTTCAATCCAGCTGATTGCACAAATGCATTTGCTTCTGATTTGTTGGTACATTTGTGTATATTTGTGTAGAACAGAACTGGAGCTTGAAAAAAAAACCAGCCAGCAGAGAGTATATTTGCAAATAAGACATATCCCTGGAGGCAAAAGGCAATGAGACAAAATAAGCAGATCTGCTGACATTTTCTGTTTCCGTGAACTAAAACTACTTGCTAACATAACTCAAGAGGAAATCCTTTTTCCAAGGTCCTGGAACCTGCTCTGCCCAAATCGGTGTAATTACCCATTTAATCCAATATCTTCCAGTCCTGCCACTGAGAGCAGATTCCCCAAGATCTTGAATCATCATCATCTTTAATGACCCCATAATCCCTTGCGGGGGTGGAGTCTGGGCAACTGAATGGAGCTGAGTGTTTCCTGGCCCGATGCCCTTTCTGTTGCCAGTGCAGATTTTTTTTCAGCAGATATATTCCCAGTGTGCCCAGAGAGAGAAATGTCTGCCTCAACCTAGAATCGAACTCACGGCCTCCGCCTCTAGGCCACCGCACCACTTGTCCCAAAGATCTTGAATAGAGGGATTTATTCATTCTTGTTTCATTGATTGAGTTGTGTCTGTCACTTCTGCACATGATATTCCCTCCTCATTCCCGCTCATTTTTCCCTGTCTGTCAGGCTTAGGAATCAAAACTGACACTGGAGTTAATTTACTATTGTTTGCTTACAGACAGAATCTTGCCTGACTAGAGCAACTGCCTGCATAACATATTCTGTGAACTGCTAGGGAAGATACATCTTTGCTCTCTTTTTCCCTGCCAGACATTCTAAGCATATCTGCCTTTTTGTCCTCTGGGAGACATCCCCTCCCTCCTGGGACTCCAGACTACATTCCACCACACTATGTAGTACCCCTGTGAAGTACATTGGGCTTAAACTGGGCAATTCACCCAAAGCCATCCAGGAAACTTACATGGTTTGGGTGGCCTTGAATCTGCATCTCCTCCATCTCAGCAACAGATGATTGAAATTAGAGTTTAGCGAAATTATATGTTGTAGCGTGCCTATATTTACTTTCTAAAAATTGTGTGTAATTGTGTAATTTAGGGGGTAGTGGTTGGTAGATGCTCATTTAAGTGTGAAATTTTAGTAGTTTAATTATGCTGACCATGACTAAAATGTTTATAGAGTTTAAAGTAAGCCCTTAGCAAAGTAGAAGATTCAAGGATAAGTGATGGTGGTTAATAAGAGAATTGTGTAGGCCTCGTTTTTCAGGGCCTCTGTAGCTTTGAATGGTCACTAAATGAATGGTTATAAATCAAGGACTACCTGTATCACAAATGGCTTGTGCTTGGTTGGTACCTGAAAAAATCACACATGAAAGTTAAACAAATTTCCTAAGGCGCAAGAATGAATGTAACAAATTTATCCACCATTCCAGCATAATGTGAATACTTAACCTGTCCATTTTTGATAATGATCGGTGGGAAGTAACATCTTAGTCCAATTCCAAAGACATGCAATGAAGTTATATTTATCTTAGGAGCCATATATTGGAATCCCCTGATTTTTAAGATAGCAATAAGATTTAGACCAATATACTGCTTTACAGCATTCTCTGGGCAGTTAACAGTGTCAACATATTGCCCTCAACAATCTGGGTCCTCATTTCACCACCCTCGGAAGGATGGAAGGCTGAGTCCACCTTCAGTTGGTCAGGATCGAACTCCAGGCTGTGAGCAATTGACCAATGTCTCCATCTCGACAGACTCTTACATTTATTACCTATTTCCCAACACTTTTCTTCTCTGGATTGAAGGAGCCCATAGACTGGGGCTTTTAAGAACCTTCAGAGGAACATTTGGCTACTGTAGGTGACATTGAAATGTGTTTCCTAAAATTCAAAGCTTGGCCACTAAGACTTGTGGACTTCAACTCCCAGAGTTCCTCAGCCAGCAATGCAACTTGGCAACTTGGATTTCAACTCCCAGAGTTCCTCAGCCAGCAAAGCAAGTTTAAGACTTGTGGACTTCAACTCCCAGAATTCCTCAGCTGAGGAATTCTGGGAGTTGAAGTCCCAAGTCTCCAAGAGTGATCCAGATGACATTCTACTCCACGACGCTAATTGGGAACTTCATTTTAATTGATCCAAATGTTTTAAATCACATTCGCTAATTGGGAACTTCATTTTAATTGATCCAAATGTTTTAAATCGAAAAATCTAAACAAATCATCCTGCTAATCTCATGACTCGATGATTCCTTTTTAGGTCACGTTGGCCACAATACAGAGGTTCTCCAGCAAACATTTGCCAAGGAAAGTTTGTTTTAGATAGAAATAGTTGGTGTTCAGTTGCTAAGTTGTGTCTGTCTTTTTGCGACCCCATGAACCACAACACATCATACCCAGTTTCACAGAGTTGCCCACATTTATGTTCATTGCGTTGATGATGCTATCTAACCATCTCATCTTCTGCCATACCCTTCTTCTTTTGCCTTCCATCTTTCCCAACATCAGGGTCTTTTCCAAGGAGTCCTCTCTTCTCATTTGGTGGCCAAAGTATTTGAGCTTCAGCTTCAGGATCTGTCCTTCCAAAGGACAGTCAGAGTTGATTTCCTTTAGGATCATTTGATTTGATCTCCTTGCAGACTATGGGACTCTCAAGAGTCTTCTCCAGCAAAATAGAAATAGAAAGAGTGGCTTCTTCCCAGCAAGATGACCCATCCCAAAAGCCATGTACCGTAGGAGAAGAGCAGGCTGAGCTGAGGGGCGGAGTTAAACATATCATCAGCTTAGAATCGTTGCGTTCCCACAAACGCTCCAAGTCCAACCTTCCTGAATTCCATTGACCTGTCAGGTGTCCAAGTGATAATACCCTTTTCAAAAAGAAACTTGCAAAGTCCATTTTCCAAAACAAATGCCTTTTTATTTAGGTATATATCAAATTGGCAAAGTCTGTTGTAATTCCGGATCTGATCCGACCCTGAAATTACACCCAATAATTGATTGAAAGTTAGAAACATCCCACCAAAGTCACATTCCCCAATCAACATTCAATCCAGCACCTAGGGTGACTGCAAACTCCACCTACAGCCATCTGCAGGGACACAGCCTGTTCCCACGGGAAAGAATATCACATAGCCAAAATAACCTTCACTATCTACTTCCTCCTCCCATCTGTTGAAATGTGGTGAGGCCAAAACCCCTTACAGGAAAAAAGAAAAAAGGATAGCAAATACTGTAATACTACACTAACTAAAATGGCTACACGTATGTCAACTTTTGGGCTCAACACCAATCTGGCACCACTGACCCTTATCTGGTATAAATTTAGTATTGAATTTTAGTTGACCAGATTCTTGCACATAAACTGGAATAAATCTTCTATGCTGCAGCCAAACCAATGGTCCAGATTCTTTGCACTTGAGAAGCCCCTCTTTTTAAAATTTCAAACAGATAGAAAATTGCCTCCAAAAGTATATTGGGGGGATACTAACAATGTTTTTTTCTAGGGTGTGGGGGAAGCGGTGTGAAAGGATTATTATTACATTAAAATCTCTAATGCTTCAAATGGCAAGATATGATATATCTTCTTCGTTGATCCATTGCGGTAATTAATCAAGGAGAAAATGACTGCATAGCTGATGATGTTCCCTAGTGTGTTATCTAGCAGAAGGAAGGCAGATAAAAAGTTGTGTTCAGTTTGGCTCGTGAGCCATAATGGAGAGAAGAAAGAGGAAAACAGCACTCTGTGGAAATGCCCCGTTCCTCATAATTGCATTACAGTGAATTACTAACTTTGATGGAGACTAGTCATTACTAGTAACCAACCCAATGGGGAGTCCTACTTCCATCTTTCTGAGTTACTGTAGCATTGCTTTATCATTGACTATTTTAACGTGCTTCATTTTGCAGTGCCCAACAGCTACCAAGGCAACGTTTGGAGTGCACATTAAAGTCGTAGGAGACTGGACAGGTATGTGAACAGCACACCTGTACACTTTCTCTTGAAATGAACACCTTGATACAAAGTCCCACCCGTTGCAGAGTGTAACTCCTGTTTCCTACCTGCAGCCTCCCAGCAATTTTATTGTGGTATGAATTGATTGGACTATGCTCATAACACCCTACTCTTCTAAAACTGGATAACAGGTCTTGTTAATCATATATACAGGTAGTCTTCGACTTAACAATGGCTCATTTATTGAACATTCAAAGTTATGAAGCTGACAAGTGTGACTTACGACCGCTTTGTCACAGTTATGACCTTTGCAGCATCCCTATGATCGTGTGATCAAAATTCAGGTGCTTGGCAACTGGTTCATATTTACGACCGTTGCCATCTCCCAAGGTCATGTGATCCCCTTTTGTGACCTTCTGACAAGCAACATCAATGGGGGAAGCCAGATTCACTTAACAACCAGGTTGCTAACTTATCAACTGCAGTGGTTCACTTAACAATGGTCGCAAGAAAAGTCATAAAATGGGGCAAAACTCACTTAACAACAGATATTTTGGGCTCAGTTGTGGTCGTAAATCAAGGACTACCTGTAAGGTGGCTTGATTTGTTTCTGTTTGAGTGTGTGTGTGTGTGTGTGTGTGTGTGTGTGTGTGTGTGTAGGAGAAAGATGCAAGCAACTAGAGCCACTCATGAATAGCTAAAGTTAATAACTTCATTGTCTACCACCTATATTACAAGAATGTCACCAGACTGCTTGCCTTTCCCTAGGAACAGTGTAATAAAGCTTCATGGATCTTGGGGGAGGTCAAGCTTTATGTTGCTTGTGGTTACAAATGACTCCAAGCTAGACCCTCACTTGACTCCTCCTTCCAGCCTCACTGGCAGTTTGCTTGTTTTTTCTGTAAAATTTATTGGCTGCCCACATTACCTCAAGGTAAGACCCAGCAGCTTACTATGATAACCCAGAGATATTTTGTGTGCTATGTCTATTTCCTTTGCATTGTATCTGGGAATTGTCACAAAAAATATGCCCTTGCTAGGTAAGGAGGTTTTTGTACCAGCTGTTTGATTGCCTTCTCAATTACTTAACATCCACATCACATTGTGATTCCACATTACCTTTCATTTCACCATATGCTTCTACTCCTGGGTGGTGGGAAACATCCTTTCAGCACATATAGTCACCTGGAATTCTATGGTTCTCTTTTAATTTTTTTGCATCAAATAGGTTGGATAGAAAGGCAATTGAATGAATGAAAATGGCTTAACATTTGGGTCAACAACGCAGGGAGGGGAAAAGCCTAACAGTTATAAAAATATAGGGCAGATAGAGTTAATTTGTGGAAGGGGGAATTCAGTTAATAGAGTGGTTTTTCCCCTTTTAGTGCTGTAATAATTTACTGTGTGCAAGGCTTGTACCTCATGAATATGTGTCATTTGCATCATAATGCAAATACAAAAATGATCCCATTTGCATACTTATACGTGATTTGTGTACACAAATATAACAAAAAATTAAAATAGTTTTTATTAATGATTTTATAGCTATAACATTCAAAGGAAAAAATGGAAAATAAGTGTAAAAAAGAAAAGAGAGAAGAAGAGACAAAGAAGGTTCAAGTCAGCAAAAAGAAAAAGAAAGAAACCAAAAACATGAAAAAAATATTAAAAAACATGAAAAAGAAATATAAAGAAATATAAAGGTGTTCCTCTAAGCAGTCATATATACAGTTCTAATAAAACCTCTCTCTAACCTCTTCTTTCTATGACTTATTCTTTCTAATCATCAAAACTGTGAGCCACAAAATCAATTTTTTTAAATGCAAAAAAGTCCATATGGGGTTTCCAGTCATTGATAAATGTGAATAATGACCTTTTGTTAATCAAAGAAGTCAGTTTGTCATCTCAGCAAGTTCTGACAAATTCATCAACCGTTCCTCCATGATGGGTAATGACAAATCTTCCCATCTTTATGCATATAGTAATCTCACTGCAGTAATCATATATTGAAATGATTTTCCCTAATTTCTCACTGTTTATCCAGCAGTCCTTTAAAGGAAAAGTTCCGGCTTCAATTTAATTATAAACTTTAATATTCTCTGTATCCCAAAAACCCTTGGAACCGTTTGATTCCAAGGATATATATTTTAGCTTTTTTACACGTCCACCAAGCATGATAAAATGTCCCTTCGCATTGTTCATGCTTCCAAGATTTTCAGCCTTGATACATTCTGGAATCTAAATTTCAACACTTTTTACCACGAGTTTTCATGAATCCATCTGTATTTATAACCTTCTGAGATCACTTTATCATACATTCTTTAGCCTGTTCTTCTTCCATTTCAAATGTCAACAAAAGTTTACAATTTTAGCAATGGCATTTTCATCATTGGTGCACAATTACATCTCAATTTTTGTTTTACTTACTTTCACATCATCCTTTTATCCATTTTAATTTTTTCTGTAAAGAAAAATGATTGACAACTATATCCTTCTCTCGTTAGTTTATTTATTTATTTATTTATTTATTTATTTATTTATTTATTTATTTATTTATTAAATTTATATCCTGCCTCACTTCCCCCAATGAGGAACTCGAGGCGGCGTACAACAAGATAAAAAACAATTTCTGTACAATATAAAAACAAGAAACTCATTCATACCAATCCAAAACATACACGGGGGAAGAGCAAGGTCTCAATGCCATGCCCTCCGACAAAGCCAGGTCTTAATGGCTTTGCGGCAAATAGATTTGGGATGGTTCTAATCTCATGGGAGCATATTCCAAAGGGACGGCACCGCTACAGAGAAGGCCCTAGTCCATGGACCCGCCAGCCGACATTGCCTGGCCGACGGTATCCGGAGGAAGCCCTCCCTGTGAGATCTAACTGGGCACTGGGAGGCATAAGGTCGCAGAAGGCAGTCTCGCAGGTATCCCGCTCCTAAGCCATGAAGGGTTTAAAAGTTATCACTAGCACCTTGAATTGCACCCGGAAGACCACTGGTAACCAGTGCAGCTTGCGGAGGATAGATGTTATATGGGCACATCTAGGTGCACCCATGATCACTCGCGCGGCTGCATTTTGCACCAGCTGAAGTCTCCGAGTGCTCTTCAAGGGCAGCCCCATGTAGAGCGCATTGCAGTAGTCCAATCGAGAGGTGATAAGGGCATGAGCAACCATGTGTAGAGCCCCCCGGTCCAGGAAGGCTCGCAACTGGCATAACAGGCCAGTTGCTTTCTTGAATTAATTTTATATTCCCTTGGTGATTCTCCAATAATTCTTGGTACATTAACTTTCTGCCTTTGCCTGTTGTTTCCTTTCTATAACATGCTTCTTGTGCTGACATCTATAGACTAGGTTGTGTGCTTCTAACTCTAAAAATCTTTTTTTTCTCAGCAACAACCATTCTTTCATCCAAACCAGACAACAACCTATAAAATACAATTTCAAATCCACTAAACCCAATCCCTATCCTCTTTCCTTTGCCTCTTGTAACACTATGTGTTGTGTGTTTTCCCCCTTGCCGTATAAATTTAGCTATATCACTTTGCTGCTGCTTGAATGATTCATCAGTTGTCAAAACAGGTATTGTTTGAAACAAAAACGTCATTCCATGCAAAACATTCATTTTTTTACATAGAAATTCTCCCCAGCAGGGACAATTTCAAGCAAATCTAACAAAACTTAACCTAAATGTATTTGCTTCATCCACATTGTTTAGGGGATACATGGCCTGGTCTATTATTGTACTGACCATTGAGTTAAAAATGTCTACTGCTCTCAAAGTACTCATTTCCATCTAATATAAATGTATCTTTAATTAGATTTCGTTTTGTTCTGAAACTATATCCCCTACCACTCCTGGAGCTTGGCTCTGTCTTTCCTAGAGTAAGTGTAACCATGGACTTAAAGGTTTTTACGCTGTTAGGATAGGTCTTTTGAAAAACTACCCCTAAGTCTAAATCGGTTAAAGAGGCTGAGTTGGAGAGCTGACAGCTCGAGTTTGAGACCCGAGCTCTGTGCAATGGGGTGAGTTCCTGTTATTTGCTGCAGCTCCTGCCCACCTAGCAGTTTGAAAGCATGCAAATGCGAGTAGATAAATAGGTACCACTTTGGTGGGAAGAAAAATAGTGTTCCATGAATCTTGGCATATAGTCACGCTGGCCACATGACCATGGAAGCATCCTCAAACAGTGCTAGCTCCCTTGGATAAGGAATGAAGATGAGCATCGTTCCCTAGAGTCAACCATTACCATTACCTTTTGCTTGAGTAACAATATATGGCAGGGATGTTATATTGCAGACCTCATAAAGTACATAATTCTGACTGGCGGGGTCCATAAAGACTACCATTGCCCCTGCCTGTGGACTGTTTTCTCCTCTTCTGCCCTGGAGGTGAGACAGAACCCCAAGTGCCTCTTTTAAAAGCTAAAAAGCTTGCTACCTTCTTGTTTTCTGTTCTGCTTTTCCCTTGACTCTACTTTGCTGTATTTTGTTGGCTTTAACTGATTAATGCGTCAGTTAGATTTATATCCTGCTTTTTCTCTGGAAGTTTGAAGGGCACACATATCGCTCCCTTCTCCTTTTCTTTCCTACCTACAGCTGGTTCAGAGTGACACAATCAGTGTTGCAACACCACTGGTTTGGACCGGTTTGACTGAACCGGTACTAAAAAAAAGGCCTCCCACAATCAGCTGAGAGAAGGAAAAAAATCCTCCACAAACTGCTGAGAGGAGAAAGAAGAGAAAAGCTCAGGATTGGCCCTCCCACCGAATCCTGTGTTTTTGTCTTCTTTATCCTCTCAGCTGATTGGCGCTGCAGGCCTCAGCTGTTGTGGGAAAAGCTGCACGCACGCGTTAGGTGCATGCGCATTAGGTGGGCGTGCATGTGCGCGCGATCCCCGAATCAGTAGTGGAATAGGTAGGATCCCACAGCTGGACACAATGTCTAGTTTAATGAAAAGAAGGACTAGGGGTGATATGATAGCAGTGTTCCAATATCTAAGGGGCCACCACCAAGAAGCGGTCAACCTGTGCTCCAAAGCATCTGAAGGCAGGACAAGAAGTAACTGGGTGGAAACTTATCAAGAAGATCCAATCCAGAATTAAGAAGTTTCCTCACAGTGAGAACAATTAATCAGTGGAAAAGCTTGCCTCCAAGAAGTTGTGGGTGCTCCATCACTGGAGGTTTTTGAGAAGGGATTAGACAGCCATTTGTCTGAAATGGTATAAAGTCTCCTGCTGGTGTTTGGACTAGAAGACCTCCAATGTCTCTTCCAACGCTGCTATCTTGTTATTCAATGATTTTCCATGGTTAAGGGTGCTTTTACCCAATCTTAGTTTAACACTTAAAGGCTCTCCATCTGAATTCTGGATAGGACCTTTTGAATAGAATAGAATTCTTTATTGGCCAAGTGTGATTGGACACACAAGGAATTTGTCTTGGTGCAAATGCTCTCAGTGTACATAAAAGAAAAGATACATTCGTCAAGAGTCATCAGGTACAACACTTAATAATAGTCATAGGATACAAATAAGCAATCAAATCATACTAGGAAACAGTCAATATAAATTGTAAGGATACAAGCGACAAAGTCACAGTCACACAGTCACAAGTGGGAGGGGATGGGCGATAAGGAGTGATGAGGAGGTTAATAGTAATAGTAGTGCAGACTTTGTAAATAGTTGGACAGCGTTGAGGGAATTATTTGTTTAGCAGAGTGATGGCGTTTGGGAAAAAAATGTCCTTGTGTCTAGTTGTTCTGGTGTGCAGTGCTCTATAGCGTCGTTTTGAGGGAAGGAGTTGAAACAGTTTATATCCGGGATATTTTCACAGCCCTCTTTTTGATTCGAGCAGTATACAGGTCCTCAATTGAAGGCAGGTTGGTAGTGATTGTTTTTTCTGCAGTCCTAATTATCCTCTGAAGTCTGTGTCTGTCCTGTTGAGTTGCAGAACCAAACCAGACAGTTATAGAGGTGCAGATGATAGACTCAATGATTCCTCTGTAGAACTGGATCAGCAGCTCCTTGGGCAGTTTGAGCTTTCTGAGTTGGTGCAGAAAGAACATTCTTTGTTGTGCTTTTTTGATGTCTTTTTTGATGTTAGGTGTCCATTATAGGTCTTGAGATAAGATGGAACCTAGAAATTTGAAGGTCTCTACTGTTGAGGGGAGCTGTGACCCAATAACCTGTTGATGCTTTCTCTGATGCACGAATAAAGAAAAACAGGGCAACATCATCATAACCATCCTAGTAAACCAGAACAGCATTCGACTCAAAATTAACAGCATTAATTTTTTTTCTTTTTAATTATACGCTAGACGTTCATTAGAATGTATTTCTTTGTAGAAACATTCTTGCCAGGAATACAGTTTGCCTCAATAAAAAAAATTCCAGAAACCATCCTAAATAATTAAGGTGGAAGGATAGAACACCTGCTGAAGTACTTAGGGAGTTAAAATCAGATATAGGGAATATCTTCCTGACCAGTGCATTCCCTCTCCTTGTTTAAAAAGTATTGCCAAAAAGCAAAGCAGTGCAAGAATTACCCAATCAGATGTGCAATGTGTTTTTCAAGAATCTTTGCATGGATTCATGGGCAGGTGAGCTCAAAATAGGTAATGGCTGTCTTGTGGGCTAGTATGCCTTACTAGCTTAAATAATGATGGCCACCATGATTGTCAAGGGACTCGTCCACCCTTGGATTGGCCTCCACTGGGTAAATGTATTGATTTATTTGTTAGATTTGCTAAGGTCAGCCAAGAAGGCATACAGGATAGCAATAAGAAGAAGGAGATCCCAGTAGACCAATATATCATCCCAAGTACCCCCAGGGATGTGATTAAATAGATGAAGTGTTGGCAAATGTAATCACCAGTGACCACCATTAGATAGCTTTGATTCAGCTTTTTAGGGAAGGAAATGCAGGGTGAGAATAAACTTGTAACTTCTGAGCAGAGACAGTGACAATGACTGCTTATTGGCTAGAATAGAGTAGAGCAGAGCAGAGCAGAGCAGAGCAGAGTAGAATAGAATAGAGTAGAATTCTTTATTGGCCAAGTGTGATTGGACACACAAGGAATTTGTCTTGGTGCAAATGCGCTTGGTGTACATAAAAGAAAAGATACATCCATCGAGAGTCAAGAATCATAAAGTACAACACTTCATAATAGTCATAGGGTACAATAAGCAATCAAATCATACTAGGAAACAGTCCATATAAATCGTAAGAATACAAGTGACAAAGTTACAGTTATACAGTCACAAGTGGGAGGGGATGGGCGATAAGGAGTGATGAGAAGGTTAATAGTAATAGTAGTGCAGACTTTGCAAATAGTTGGACAGTGTTGAGGCTAATTTAAATTACAAGTAGTCCTTGGATTAGGACCACAATTAATCCCAAAATTTGTGTTCCTAAGTGAGACAGTTGTTATGTGAGTTTTGCCTCATTTTTGACCTTTCTTGCCACAGTTGTTAAGTGAACAATTTAACTTAAAATGATCTAATCCAGGGGTGTTAAACTAAAGGCCCAGGGGCCAGATCCGGCCCATGCGGTTCTTAGATCTGGCTTGTGGGGTCATCCTGGAAACAGCAAAGGACTGGCACATGGTGTCTCTGCCAGCAAAAATGGGAGGGCTGCCCTCTTGAGCTCTGTTTTCTCTGGCAGAGGGTTGCAGGAGGTCATCGCAGCCAAAACGGAGCTCGGGAGTCTGTTTTTGCTGGTAGAGCACTCAGGCCACCACAGGTGCCCCTGACACTAGTGATGTTGAGCTGGCCACACCCACCCTGTCCCCCCCAAGATCAAACACAACCCTGATGCAGCCCTCAATGAAATCGAGTTTGACACCCCTGATCTAATCTGTTGTGGAAACTCTTTAAGCATGACCAAGGAAGCCACCCGCAATTCCTAGATTTCATAGTTGTAGGGAGACAAATAAAATGGTGTTTCAGTGGGAGGAACAGCAGCCACTTAAACAAAACTGTCATCTTTGGGTGACAATGAAACAGGAGGATTACAGTTAAGGTGGCCAACTTTTTTACAATGAAAAGGAGGACACAAATAAATTGAAGAAAAAAAAAGCCACTTGCGCGCGGCGCACTCTTGCGCACGGTGCATTCTTGTGCGTGGCACACTCTCTCAAAACAATTCTCCTGTGTGGAGCACGTGCGTCTCATAATCGCATCTCGCCGCACTGTACCAAGCCTTGATGAATCGTCATGTCAAATTCAAATACGTCACATCACACACAACGGATCGGATCGGCATCGATCAAATACGGAGATATTTACAGATTAGTCTTCAAATATCAAAAGGAGGACATGTAGCAGGACACTCTTTGAGGGAGGACAGAACTTACAAAAGGAGGACTGTCCTCCTTAAAGGAGGACGGTTGGTCACCTTATTACGGTCAAATCATAGACATAGAGTTCAACTTCCTGTACAGTAACCGGAATAAAAATGAAAGCATCCGTGACAGATGGCTGTCTAGCCTCTGAGAGCTGAAAGGGGCCATTTAGTTTATCTTATCCCAATCCCTATTTGGCACAAAAACACAGATTACTGCAGCCCCGACAGATGGATGCCTCATCTCTGCCTGAGCATAATCAGTGAATGAGAACCTGCCACCTCTCTTAGTAATTGCATCATCTATGGACCAAAATGCTCCTTGCTTCTTAGACACTTTTTTTCATACCATTGAATCGGAATCTGTGCCTTGATTCCATGCACGGTGGAATGATGAAGAAGAGATCTTGCCCAAAAATGTGTGGCTTCCTTTATCAGTTGATTCTGAATCCCAATTCAGCATGCTAATTCTTATTTTTAAATGGCTTGGAAACATTTCAAGTTAAAGGAACTTCTTTATCCCCTATAGTTAGATGATGGATAGGATCTTTTCTGTGGTGGCTTCAAAGTTAAAGGAATATCTGGCTATTTAGGATTTCCAGGTCCTATTCTTACCAGCTTTTAGGAAAACTATAAAGATTCATTCATTCATTCATTCATTCATTCATTCATTCATTCATTCATTCATTCATTCATTTTCATTCATTCATTCTAATTTCCCCTGAATGAGTGATAGTTCTGTCTAGGATACCCCGCAGAACTGGGATTTTATAAACCTGATGTCATATAAATATTTCATTTTCCTGTTCCCTACTCCATCAGCTTGTATACTTTGTTTTTCCTTTGTATTTGATTGGAGGAAATATCTTCCTGTTTTAGATATATTGCTAACTAGCTCGATACCGGGCTTAGTTTTTTGGGAGGAAAAAAAGAAGAAAATTCTGCCTCTGCCTACCAGCATCCATCAGTATTCATCTGGCTTGTGTCCTACAAGTGTGTGAGAGAGTTGAGGGCTGTTTGGAAACTGAAACAGTATTTGCTGTGTGAGCAAGAAGGAGATAGCAAGGACCTGGGCGTGGCTTAGCTCAACTGTTCTGTACTAAAACTGCTTGATGCTGTGAAACTAAAACTGAAACTGAAACTCCTCTCCTCTGCTTGTGCTTTGCATTTGGAACAGATTTCTTTTCAGGTGGGGAGGGGGAGTAGAACTCATTAGCATCGGAGCGTGTTAATAATAATATAGGAAATATTAATGCTTTGATGGTCATTTTGAAAAATCCTTTCTTAGTGAGCCCCTAAAAGCCAAGAGGAACATATGTGCCAAATTTCAAGTTTGTAGGCTTTACGGTTCTGGAGATTTTGTCATGATGCGTGACTGGTATTTCGCTTTTGTATATATAGATAATTTGGCCATCCTAAAATCCAGAGAAACTCAGATTGTTGGGTTTTTTTGTTTGTTTGTGACCTTGAGTCATAATAAACAATTAAAAATAAACATAAAAGCCAACAACCAAGGCATGCATACCTAGTAGGAGACTTCATCTGAATGTCTTTAAGTTTAAAAAAAATAGCAAGTTTCTCAGTTTGAGACCCTATCAGCTTAACTCCCAGAGAAGATACTCCTGCGTTTCCCCAATTATTTCTGTCAGTCAGAATTGCATGATAATAAAAAACATAAGCTTCAAAGAGGCAAGATTCTGGGAAATTCACAGACCTTTTCCACGGCCTTCTCCTGAGCCTAAGTTAGCAAGAAGTTTACCCCTCCCAGGAGTCCCCATGCAACCCGTTTTGGATGCAGGTAAGTGCAGGGCGCACACGGAGGCTTGGGGAGGGTGAAAAACTGGCCTCCAGAAAGTTCGGGAAGGCCAGAAATGGGCCCGTTTCCAGCTTCCAGAGACCCTCTGAAGCCAGGGGAGGCCATTTTCACCCTCCCGGAGGCTCGAGGAAAGCCTCCGGAGCCCAGGGAGTGCAAAAACGCCCCTCCCTCCTGCCGTGGTACAGGAGGCTGACTAGGCCAAGCCCACCATGGCCACGCCCACCCAGCAACGGGGCAGAGAACCCGTTGCTAACATTTTTGAAGCCCATCCCTGCCGCTTTCTAGCTATTAGAAATAGGAATGAAGCCAATAAAGCAATGAAGGCAATCTGGTACCAAAAAGTAGCAAACATTTAGTAACGTATTTGCAAATTTGGGCGCATGCAAGGTGGACCCAGATCAAAGCCAACAACAGGTTTTTATACCCTTAATGCTCAACACTGTCTTGTTTCCTCATTGGCTGGGTGCTACCAAGCTCACAACCTATCCAGAACACCTATTAACAATATACCCCAAAACTCCCTACCAACATGGTGTGTGATTATGCATCACTGCATAAACCCTAACTTTCCATTGCAATTTTGCATGAATTGGTTATATTTTTGAAATGTGCTTTCTAAAATATTGCTCAGAAAGCACCCTGCCCGCTCCTACTCTTTCTGCACTTTTCTGTACCACGTTGTTAACTGTAAGAACAATACTGTTTTAACTGTTTTTTTTCAAAAGGTCCCTTAACTGTCTAGTTCCTTATTTAAGTGAAAACATTATTTTAGAAGCAATACTTCATATTTCACATAGCCTAGCCCACTAGAACAAACTGTTCTTCCAACATTTCTTATCACCTGCTATTACTACCTGACCATAACAGTTATTATGGCCTTATGTGCTATTTATACAGGCATGATCTAAATTCAGTGACTGTGTTGATAGGGCCAATTCAAAACAGTATGCGTTTGTTTATAATTATTACCATCATTTTACAGAGAGATTTCGAGATCAGCTGCTCCTACATTCAAGCTGGGATGCCACAATTCTGCCAGTCTTCCATCAAAGAAGTTATCCTAAGTAAGTAAATCCAGGAAGAATTTTTAAGACTTTCGATATGACTCACATTAGAAAGTGAAGTGGGGATACCTGCCGGAAGATAATTGGACTGATGGTTCAGCATCTTTCGAGCACCTAGTTTGATGAGCTACACCTTATTTTGCTTGGCCTTGTATGTTTAAATATCAAACACACGGTTCTTTGTGTAATTTACATGTACCGTGTTTCCCCAAAAATAAGACACTGTGTTATATTTTTTTTGGCTCCCAAAAACACACTAGGTCTTATTTTCAGGGTAGGTCTTATATATATATATATTTTTTAATGAAAAAAAAAACACCATATTTATTCATGTACTAAACCACTAACAAATGCATACCGTGTTTCTAACATAAGACACTGTCTTATATTTTTTTGGCTCCCAAAAACACACTAGGTCTTATTTTCGGGTAGGTCTTATTTTCGGGTAGGTCTTATTTTCGGGGTAGGTCTTATTTTCGGGGAAACATGGTATGAGAGGGTTCACCTTTTTTCCTGATATAGATTTTTGGATAATTTTTGTTTACAAGTTCATACACTTTGAGGGAACTTCTGCAAACAAATATGAGAAGTAGGTTTGCTAGTATTGTTATGTCTTTAAGTATATTTACTTATTTATTAAATTTATTTGCTGCCCCACTTCATTTGAAAGTAACTCTGGGCAGCATAAAAATATTAAAGTCATCAGAAATAAACATTCCTAACCTAATACAATGACAGCACAATCAAAGTAAAATCATGATGGTTTTAGCATCTTTGATCTCTCTCTCTCACTTCTAATTCTCTCTCTGTATGTCTCTCTCTCTCTCTCTCTTCTCTCTCTCTCTCTTGCTCTCATCCTCTCTCTCATAGAGAGAGAGAGAGAGAAAGAGAGAGAGAGAACATATATGCTGTAGAACAGTTTATACCCGATGCACACAACTGTTTCTGCTACTGATGCTGTGATTGTCATTGTTGCTGTTGTTATCCACATCATGGGGTAGGAATAGTTGGCCTTTTTTTAATTTTCTTTTATAGGTAGTCCTTGACTTAACAACAATTCATGTAGTGACCGTTCAAAGTTACAACAACAATGGGAAAAGTGATTTCTGATCATTTTTTCACACTTATGACCAGTTGCATTATCCCTCATGGTCGCATGGTCAAAATGTGGATGCATGGCAATTGGCATGTATTTATGATGGTTGTAGTGTCCAGGATCATGGGAGCCCATCTTTTTGCAATCTTCTGCCAAGCAAAGTCAATGGGGAAGACTGTCGTTTAACAATCATGTGACTAACTTAACAAGTGCAGTTATTCACTTAACGACAATAGCAAGAAAGGTTGTAAAATGGGGCAAAACTCACTTAACAACTGTCTCACCTAGCCACAGAAATTTTGTGCTCAACTGTGATCAGACGCTGAGGATTACCTATACTGTCCCTCCACCCACCCTGTTATAAAGTAAAAATCTCAGTGTTGTGGCCTGTCGGCCGCCGGCCCTTCCAACAACCAAATCAGAGGAGGAGGAGGAGGGGTGGGAGTCAGGATCAGCATCAAGGCAACCTGGGAGCTCTGAGAGGGAAGAGGGAATGGAGCTGGCAGATAGAGAGACAAAGCCTGGGCCATTTGTCAGCCCACAGATGGAGAGTCAAGCCCCCAGGTCTGGTGGTGGCTGATGAGGAAGAGGAGGAACAGCTGGGTCCAGTACCTGATGAACAGATGTGCAAAAGGCAGAGGAGAGGAGAGCAGTGGAAATCTATGGGCCGGTCCTTGGGATGGAAGAGCCATTGCTGCTAGCAAAGCCCCATCCTAACTCTGGGGATAAAAGGCAGGGGGCAGAGATGAATAGATGTGGCAGTGTTGTGGTTCACTGGTAGCAGGTGCAGACAGCTGAGGGCTCAGAGAGCGAAGACTCAGATGGGGGCCTGTGTCTGATGCAGGGATGAGACCTGGACCATCAGGGAGTGGAATGCTGCCTTCGGAGATTGTGGAGGCTGGCAGCAGCGATGAAGAGGTCCCTGAGGAGCCCATGCCAGCACGCATGCACGCAGGGCTGCTCGAAGGAAAGAGCAGCTGCAGCAGCACGGGCGACTCGAGAGTAAGATTGCAAGGCAATGGCCCCTCCCTGAGGAGATAAAAGCCAGCTGAGAAACCAGAGTTCTTTGCAGAAGGCAAAGAAGTTTTACACTCGAGCCTGATGGACATTAGGAATATCTGAGTTGGTGTTTGGAGACTCTTTGTGTTGGAATTATTGCTTAGTAACTTTATCTGTTGTTCTTGGCAGCCTTGCAAAACCGTGGCAAGGGTCTTTCTTATCGGAGCTAATTGGTTTGAAGCAGCCTTTTACCTGTGAAGGAACAGGATTCGTAAAGAAACATTAAAAGGTTGTGCTGTTATCTTCATCTCGTGTTTGCTTCCTTGGAACCAGGTTTGGGTCAGAAGAGGCAGACAACTATTCACCTTTCGGCCAGACAGATATGTTAGTCCATGAGACAAACTTTTTGTGGGGGCTGTCAGAATTCCTAATAAAGGAATCTTTTGAGTTCAATCAGAGGGTTTGTCGTGTTTGGAGAGCACTCCAGCTTTATTAGCAATCCAGAAGTGTCTTCTCCTGAGGTTAATTGGACTCACGAATGCTTTTTTCCAAGGATATGGCTATAGGTTTAGCCCTTAATTTGAAACTGAAATACCGGTTTGGGGTTTTTTTTAAAGGCATCGTTGTATAGAAAATTAGCAAAGTATTGTCACCAAAGTGGAAAAACATTAGAAGATTGTTTCAGGTCACAGAGGCTAAAAGGGAAACTGCTTCTTCGATAATGAACCAGATCGTTTTTTGGAGAGGGGATCAAGGTTAGAAAGTGAATAGATATCAAGTGGAAATGATTGGGGTGAGGAAGGCGATGATTACTTGATTTAAGAACTGCCCAACTAAAGTTTCACAAAAAAATAAATAGACATCAATCGAGATGAGGTCTAGAATTGGAAATAAAAACAGAGTTCTTGCATTTCTGGAAAAAAGAAATGTAGTTTTTGAACTGGATTTGTGTGAAACAAAAGAAATTTACTCTAGCAAAGTAATAAATTAACACCACCATGGTGCCATTATGAGCCCCCCTCTCCCGGAATTAAATACAGGTAGCCCTCAACTTATGACAACAATTGAGCCCAAAACCTCAAGGAGGAGAACATTTTCAGACTAATCAGAACACAGATTAATGAGGCTCACACTGTTACTTGGTAGCTTACAGACCATGGAAAAATACTCCATTTTGAGTTCATTTTAACACAACGACAGGCCCTCCGGTTAGTTGCAAGAAATGAAAAATCTGAGCGAAGGGTATGAGTTCCTGGTTGCCTATTTACAATTTGAAGTTTAATTAGAATAGTTTATCTTAAATTGATTGTTGTTTTGACTTGTTTGTATGCTGGGCAGAATTGCAGTGTTCAAGCTGGGCGGTCTTATAAATTATTTGAATACTTTACATGTATACAGTATACGTGCAGTGTCACATAAATTGAATTTTGCAAAAAGAATGAAAGTTACTTCTTTCTTGTAAGACTGTTTTCCTCCCCTCTTATTATTCCCTGTTTGCTCGGACTTTCTACTTAAACAAAATCCCAAAGGGAGCAGTTCATTGATTCATCCAATTATTCAGCCATCTACTTCAAATACACTGCATCTATCCCAGGGGAGTAACTCTATTGAATTCTACTGCATATAGTGCAATATTAATGCAATATCAGGGATTTTCAATTCAATGTATAGAATGTGAAGGATGTGTGTTTGTGTTTATTTTCATAGTAATAATGTACACTGAAGATGGTATTTAATTTCATTGTACGAGGTGCAATGACAATAAAAAGTAAATTAAAAACTCCTTCCTTCCTTCCTTCCTTCCTTCCTTCCTTCCTTCCTTCCTTCCTTCCTTCCTTCCTTCCTTCCTTCCTTCCTTCCTTCCACCTTCCTTCCTTCCTTCCTTTCTCTCTGTCTTTCTCCTTCCTTGCTTCCTTTCTCCTTCCTTCCTCCTTCCTACCTTCCTTTCTCTCTGTCTTTCTCCTTCCTTACTTCCTTCTTTCCTGCCTTCCTCCCTCTTTCTCACTCACTTCTTCCTTCTGCCTTTCTCCTTTCTTTCCATCCATCTTTCTTTCCTGCCTTCCTCCCTCTTTCTCTCTCACTCGCTCCATTCTTCCTTCCACTTTTCTCTTTTCCATCATTATCTTCCTTCCTTCCTCCCTTTCTTCCTGCCTGCGTGGAAATGATTGGCAGGCTCCAGATATTGTCATAATAACTGTGTGTAGGTGTGTGGGTGTAGGATGCTTGCTTACTAAAAAAAAAAAACAGGATTTTTGACTGTGTAATTTGTATGCAAAGAACAGCTTCCCACTGCTTCTGCCCTTGATGTTTCCTGCAAGTAAGAGCCAAATGGACTGCACATTTTAGCTCCTTGTTCAGTTCCATCAAATCAGTGGGCTGTGGAGTCCCTTCTCTGAAAACCCTATATTGTTTGAACCACAGTCTCACACTGCTTTAGATTACAAGTCGTACACTCTTTGAAAGTCTCTCATTACAGCACAGGAACAGAACTGGCTGAAATCTTTTCTGTAACAAGGCTGATGGTTTGAGTGTGTGGGTGGGTTTGTATTTCGGTGCATGTTTCTAGCCCCTCTTCAGCAGCTAATTAAAGGAGAAATCTTTACCTTTGTTGTTCTGAGCCATTGACTGCTGTTTATAATGCCATTAATTTAAATGAGAGAGGGAGAGAGAGAAGAATTTTGCTTATTACAGGAAATGAGTCATTGGCATTGCCACTCATTAACAAATAAGCTGAAGACTATTGATAGAATATACACGGATTCTTAAGAAATCCAGGCGAACATCCAGTGCACAAGTATTGAGACCCTTAAAGCAGGAACTGTGGATTAAAACTGAGAGCTGATCTGAATCTTCTCTAGAGAACTACTTGGGATCCACAAATTTGGCAGGATAACTGATGAACGAACGAATGAATGAATTCTTCATTGGCCAAGTGTGATTAGACACACAAGGAATTTGTCTTGATGCATATGCTCTCAGTGTACATAAAAAGAAAAGATACATTCATCAAGAGTCAAGAATCATCAGGTACAACACTTAATGATAGTCATGGGGTACAAATAAGCAATCAAGTCATACTAGGAAACAGTCAATATAAATCGTAGGGATACAAGCCACAAAGTTACAGTCATACCGTCACAAGTAGGAGAGGATGAGTGATAGGAACGATGAGAAGATTAATAGTAATAGTAATGCAGACTTGGTAAATAGTTGGTAAATAGTAAACAGTTATTTGTATCTGACTCTTCCAAAATGTCACCACACTTAAGAAGTTCCACTGATCAAATGTACAGGTACAAATGAGGTGAAACCTGGCTCAATAGCAGTAACTGTGAAAGGGATCTTGGAGTCCTAGTGGACAATCACTTAGATATGCAGTGTTTGGCAGCAGCCAAAAAAAGCCAACACAATCCTAACTGTATTAACAGAGGGATAGAATCAGGTTCATGTGAAGTATTAGTACCATTTTATAAGCCTTAGTAAGAGCATGCTCCATCCAGTGTTGGTCACCATATTCTAAAAAAGATGGAGGAACTCTAGAAAAAGTGCAGAAAAGAGCAATGAAGATGTTTAGGAGGCTGGAGACTAAAATATTTGAAGAAAGGTTGCAGGAATTGGGTATGTCCAGTCTACTGAAAAGAAGAACTTGGGATGACATAATAACAGTATTCTAATATTTGAGGCACTGCTACAAAGAAGAGTGGGTCAGCCTATTTTCCAAAACACCAGAAGGCAAGACAAGAAACAATGGATGGTCACTCGAGGGTCACTCAAGTAGTGCTCCTAGTTCCTGTAGTCTGCAATTTTTCCCTCTGGAAATCCATTCCTACACCAACACCATTCAAAGGGTATTCATCCCAAATCGTATAGCTAAAAGTCTATAGAGATTCTCAGTCATCCAAGTCATGGTAGTCCCAAAGGTGCTTTTTCAGGAGATAACCAGACTTGTTTTAGTGGGTTCCTGAGTTTGGATTATGTGACTTATAAAGTCATTTCTTATAATCAGGATTCATATGCTGCTTCCTATTAGGATGCAAACTTGGATCTTCATATAATGTGCTATGAATTTAGCTTTTCTTAAGTCGATGATGGCCCAGCTGGGAGAGGCATCCACTTAGCCTTTTTGCTCAGTGAAGAACATTGCCACAGGCATGTTTTTTCATGATTTATTTTACCTTTATTGGAGCATTAGACAAGAGCCAGTAAGAGCTGGAAAGCTCATTTTGCCTTCTCTAAGGAACATTTGAATGAATTCCTATTAAGCTTCTCAAAGGGTTTCTTGGCCTCTGTGGGGTCTTTTTTACATTTCCCAATATTTTTACATTTCAATCCTTTGCTATCCTACCGTTTTAATTCTGCCTAGAGATATATTGACATCCTCTGCACTCTGAACCAATCGATTGGATCGACTGAAGAAGGGATTTGATTGCAAATTGCTTAAAACTTGGCCCTAGATGGGGTGACCCATTGGAGGCTGAGCCCTGAAACAGGCCAGCTTCTCTCAAATGGGATGAAGTGCAGGTATGAAAATATCTACAGAACCCTCATGCCCTCAGACATAAATTGTTTCAGCGTCTACTCTAAAAATGATGTTATAGAGCAAGGGTGTCAAACTCAAGGCCCGCGGGCCGAATCTGGCCCCGTGGGGTGCTTACATCCGGCCCACAGGGCCGGCCTGGAAGTATCAAAGGACTGAACCACAGTGCCTCTGGTGGCTAAAATGGGCTGCGTGCCTTGTTTTTACCCTTCATAGCCTACTGCAGCACTCTGCCAGCCGAGAATGGCCCAAAAATGGCCCCAAACATGGCCCAGAAAATGGCCCCCAAAAGGGCCTGAAAACAAGCCCAAAAATGGGCCAAAATGGGCCAAAATGCCCTGAAAAACAGGCCAAAAAATGTGCTGAAAAACATGCCGAAAACGGGCTGAAAACAGGCCTCAAAACGGGCCGAGAAACGGCCAGCAGAGTGCTGCAGGAGGCCATGGAGTGTGAAAACACGGTGCAGGGGGCTGTTTGTGGACCCCCTGCATTGTGTTTTGGCCAGCAGGGGGCTGCAGGAGGCATCCACCCCCCCCTGCCCCCCCTCTCAGCCCATGGAGGAGAACTACAATGCTGATCCGGCCCTTGAAGTCCAACCCCCTGTTCAATCAGGAAACCCTACACCACTTCAGACAAATGGTTATCCAATCTCTTCTTAAAAATGTCCAGTGTTGGAGCATTCATAACTTCTGAAGACAAGTTGTTCCACTGGTTAATTGTTCTAACTGTCAGGAAATTCTTCCTTCGTTCTGGGTTGCTTCTCTCCTTGATTAGTTTCCATCCATTGTTTCTTAATTTGCCTTCCAGTGCTTTGGAAAATAGGTTGACCCCCCCTTCCTTCTTTACTTCTTTCATAAACTAGAATCTTAGGACTGGAAGGGATCCAGAACTCTTCTAGTTCAAACTCCTGCCCAAAACCAGAATCTTTATATCATCCTGGACAAAGGGTTGTCCAATTTTGTCTTGAAAACCTCTAGCGATGGAGCACCGGCAACTTCAGGAGGCAAGGTTTTCCATTGATTAATCGTTCTCAAGGAAATTCCTCCTTATTTCCAAGTTGGATATCCCACTGATAAGCTTCCCACCCTTTGCTTCTTGTACTGCCCTCAGATGATATAGAAATCAACCACCTTTTCCCTATGACAGCCTTTCAAATATTGGAAAACTGTTATCTCCCCTAAGTCTTCTCTTTGTCAGGCTAAACATGCCTTATTCCAAAGGTGCTTTTTTCAAAGGCAACTAGACTTAGTTTTTCCTTTAAGTCATTTTGCTTCTCATCCAAGGAACTTCTTCACTTCTAAAGAAGAGAACTGAAGAAGCTTCCTGGATGGAGAAGCAACATTTCTTCAATGAAAAACAAAGCCCAGTTGTGTCAAGCCATTCTCTGCGACCATTGTCAAGGCTTTGAAAAACCTTTGCCAGGGAGTAAAAATTCTTCCAAAACATCCCTGTTAATTAGAGGTGATAGACCGTGTTTTTCTTTGCTATCAATGCTGATAAAAAGTAGACCCGAAAAGTAATCTAAAAACATTTTTATTTATAAAATAAGAAAACCTACACGGAGCTACGTACTTGCAACCTAATCTCCACCAAGGCATATAGAAGAAGAACAAAGGAAAATTAAGAACGGAAGTTATAGGAAGTGAAGTATAAACTTTGTACACATGCGCAGTGGATCAAAACATCACAAAACTTTCTTATCTCATTACTATGGAGACAAGAGCTTTGGTGGCTCAGGCTGTTAAATGCCTGCTCTTAAGATCCAGCTGTCTACAATTACTGCAGGCTCAATCCCACCAGGCTCAGGTTGACTCAGCCTCCTCTCAGGGTAGGTAAATTGAGGACCCAAGATTGTTGGGGCAATTAGCTGACAAAATGCCGCTTAGTAATAAGCAGGCATATACAATGGAATGAAGGCTATTGCTGGCGCATAAAATTGTAAGCTGCCTGAGTCTTGGAGAAGGCCATATAAATGTAATTAAAAAAGATAACACAGTGCTGGCTAGCAGACACCTGCTTGCTATAGTATGAGCTTAGGAGCTTGACAGACAAACCAAAAAAACGCAGTGACAAGTTGCCTTTGGAAAAAGCACCTATGAGAGAATCATGACCTGGATGACTGAGAATCTCCATAGACATCTAAACATACCTTAGTTTTCTTAAGTGGTCATTGTATGATTTAACCTTCAGACCCCTTATCATCTTTGTTGCTCTTCTTTGTACTCTTTCTGGGACTTACAGCATCTTTATAAGTATGTGGGCATCAACTCTCAGAATTGCTGGCTGGGAAATTCTGGGAGTTGAAGTCCACAGACCTTAAAATAGCTATGCAAAAAGTGTTCCTCAACCTTGGTAGTTTTCAGATGTGTGGACTTCAACTCCCAGAATTCTCCAGCCAGCATCCATCCATATGAAAGCTGCCAAGGTTGAGAAACACAGAGCTAGGCTATCATAACCTCTTGGCTTAAAAAATCTTCAGCCCTAGAGGGCAGCAAAGGGAAGCAGAAGAGTTTAACTCTGCTTCCACCTAGTGGATTCTTTTATAGCTTAAATCTGATTGCCCTTCTGACATTTAAATTTTGCTGTGTTTCTCCCACCCACCCTAGCCTCAAATTAGTACCGCCAACATTTGACAACAAAACAGTTATTTTTTGAAGAATGCGTTTTTGAATTCCCCCTCCCCATAAGTTTGTGGGTTTCTTGTGCAATTAAATATTTATTTATTGATTTGATTTGATTTGTCAATCGCTTACAAGATAATAGGTATAAGTATAAACATAGTTATGAATACATGAAATGGATACATATAAGAAAAATAAAAAGAAGCAATAGGATAGGGATGGTAGGCACATTGGTGCGCTTATGCACGCCCCCTACAGACCTCTTAGGAAAGGGGTGAGGTCAATAGTAGACAGTTAAAGTTTTTGTGGTTTGGGGAAGAAATCACAGAGTCAGGTAGAGTATTCCAGACATTGACCACTCTGTTGCTGAATAGTTCACATCTGCCCAGCACATGTTTAAGGTTAGGCTCTTGCAAATTTCAGACTCCTCTGTGTCATTTGGAACTAGTTTGAAAACACATTGTTTGAAGTCACACGAGGACTTGGTGATCTGTTAGTGTCAGGAATTCCTCTCCCCATTTACAGCATCTTATTTTTATCAACAACCCACACAATGAATAAACACTTGCTTTGCCCCTCCAACATATTCTTGTCTTGAGGCATCAGTTTTCTGCTAAAAATACAGTGCAGTATTCTTACTCCATTGTGTTCCTTCGCCAGAAATGGTATCCCCAAATAACTTGTGAGGGGAAAGATGAATTTTCTGCTTTTGTTTTTCTGTTTTGCCTTTTTTTATGAAAAAAAAACCTTTGCAATTTTGATTCTGCTCTTTCTGAAACATATAATCCTTACACCTCTTGCAGCCTGTCACAAATCAAAGTAAAGTCTTAAAGAAAGATTAGGGGTGATATGATAGCAATGAAGCAACCTGGAACTAAGGAGAAATTTCCTGACAGTTAAAACAATTAATCACTTGCTTTCAGAAGTTATGTATGCTCCAACACTGGAAGTTTTTAAGAAGAGATTGGACAGGCACTTGTCTGAAATGATATAGGGTTTCCTTCTTGAATAGAGGGCACTAGACTAGAAGACTTCTAGTACCATTTCAGAGAAATGTTTGTCTAATCTCTTCTTGAAAACCACAACTTCTGGAGGCAAGTGATTCCACTGATTAATTGTCCCCACTGACAGGAAATTTCTCCTTCATTTGGGGTGCTTCACTCCTTGATTAATTTCCATCCATTGCTTCTTGTCCTACCTTCAGGTGCTTTGGAGAATAGCTTGACTCCCTCTTCTTTGGGGCAGCCCTTGAGATATTGGAAGACTTTTATCATGTCTCCCCTAGTCCTTCTTTTCATTAAACTAGACATACCCAATTCCTGCAATGTTTCAGTCTCCTGTCTCTAAATTTAATTAACAATAATTATTTGGCTCAGTATTTGCTTCAGTCTTTTTAATTTTTTTTTCACCCTAGCAAGGATTAAGCTATTTTCTAAAGCACCTATAGGCCAGACAAGGAATAATGGATGGAAACTGCTCAAGGAGAAATTCAACCTGGAAATAAGGAGAAATTTTCTGACAGTGAGAACAATCAACCCATGGAACAGAAGTTGCCTTCGGAAGTTGTGGGAGCTTCATCACTGGAGGCTTTCAAGAAGAGATTGGACTGCCATCTGTCAGAAATGGTGTAGGGTCTCTTGCTTGGGCGGGGGGTGATGGACTAGATGACCTACAAGGTCCCTTCCAACTCTGTTAATCTAATCTAATCTAATCTAATCTAATCTAATCTAATCTAAAGGGACAAAGTCCAGAATGTGTATGCGTCATCCCACAGTTCACTTTCTGCAAATGTGTGCGTAATGCACAGGTAACCCTCAACTTATGACCATAATTGAGCCTGCAATTTTGGTCGTATGTCATGATGGTTGATAAGCAGGTCACCACAAAAGGGTTCTGATTTTATGATTTTTGCAGCAGTCATTTGCCGAATGTTAACGATTGGGAAGTGAATGCTGTGGTTTACTTATTTTTTATTTATTTTATTTGTATCCTACCATTATTATTTCTACAAATAACGCAAGGCAATCCAGGACAACTGTCAAATGAAACAGAATTAGCAAGGACAGGCCAAATGAAGTTGTTAAGGGAGTACACTACTCGTGGTGGGGTGTCGTTTAGCTGGAAAACAGAAGTAAACATCTGTTGACTTAAATTTCATAAATCACAGTCAGGTGACCATGGGGTGCTGCCAACAGCCATAAATGTGGGTTGCCAAGCAACCAAAATGTGGTCATGTGACTGAAGGGAGATAGTAGCTGTTGCAACTTCAAATCTGGGTCGTAAGTCCCCTTTTTCAAATGGTTGCTAGGCAACTAGTTATACGTTGAGGACTATCTGTAGTTGTTTTAGAGACAAAGATCTGGATCATTAGTGGCAGGGTTATTATTATGGGTCTCTGGCAACTTGTTTATCTAGCAAAAGAAGATTGAGCAAGAAAACCATAAAGGTTAGTTTCTGTAATGAAAGGTCACCTAGTGTCCTCCTTTCCATTTCTGTTATGCTACTATTATATGTATAAAATGTCTAAAGCTGGTAATACCAAAACCCACTTCCCATTGTGACTGATGAAAACCAATTCAAGCCACATCAATTTAAATAGGATGTCATCTGAATCCTACCTATGAATGTCAGAAGCAGTAGCAATAGCAATGGCACTTAGACTTATATACCGCTTCACAGTGCTTCACAGCCCTCTCTAAGTGGTTTATAGAGTCAGCCTATTGCCCCCCCCCCAACAATCTGGGTCCTTATTTTACCGACTTTGGAAGGATAGAAGCCTGAATCAATGTTGAATCGATGAGGATCGAACTTCTGGCCGTGAGCACAGTTAGCCTGCAATTGTTATTGTTGTTAGTTGCGAAGTCATGTCCAACCCATTGCAATCCCATGGACAACATTCCTCCAAGCCTTCCTGTCCTCTGCCATCTTCTGGAGTCCATTTAAGCTCATGCTGACTGCTTCAGTGACTCCATCCAAGCACCTCATTCTCTGCCATCCCCTTCTTCTTCTTTTGCCCTCATTCCTTCCCAGCATTAGGCTCTTCTTCAGTAAGTCATTCGGTGGCCAAAGTCTTTGAGTTTCAAGTTCAGGATCTGGCCTTCTAAAGAGCAGTCAGGGTGGATCTCCTCCAGGACTGACCAGTTAACTGATGCAGTCCAAGGAACTTGCAGGAGTCTTTTCCATCACCATAGTTCAATTCTTTGGTGCTCAGCCTTCCTATGGTCCAACTTTCACAGCCATATATTGCAAATGGGATACTGCAATATTGCCTTCTAACCACGGTGCCACACGGCTCATCAAGTAAGCAAGTAAGATTTGAAGATACTTAAAAATTAACATATGCCTGTGTATTTTGGTTCTAATGTGGAACTAGCTCTACACCCATGCTTCGGTACAAAACTATGTGATTGGGTTTAGTTTTTGGGGAGGAAAATAAGGGGGGGGGAATTGTGCTTCTGCCTACCAGGATCCATTGGTATTCATCTGGTTAGCATCCTGTCAGTGTGTGAGAGAGTTGAGGGCTGTTTGGAAACTGGAACAGTGTTTGCTGTGTGAGCAAGAAGGAGACAGCAAGGAGTCTGGGTAAGGCTTAGCTCAACTGTTCTGTACTAAAGCTGGTTGCTGCTGTGAAAATAGAACTGAAACTGAAACTCATCTCCTCAGCTTGTGTTTTGCATTTGGAAGAGATTTCTTTTCAGGTGGGGAGGGGGAATAGAACTCCTTAGCATCAGAGAGTGTTAATAATAATAATAATAATAATATACAAAATCTAATTCTCTGATGGTTATTTCGAAAAATCCTTTCTTAGTGAGCACCTAGAAGCCAAGAGGAACATACGTGCCAAATTTCAAGTTTGTAGGTTTTAGGGTTCTGGAGATTTTGTGATGATGCATAAGTGGTATTTCGCTTTTATATATATAGATACTGTATATGTCATTTGATTAGGACCAAAACAAGGCAGTTTATGATGGAGATCGTAGGGTGGTATTTCTCAACCCTGGCACCTTTAAGGTGTGTGGACATCAACTCCCAGAATTCCCCGGCCAGTATGCTGGCTAGGGGATTCTGGGAGTTGACATCCACACACCTTAAAGTTGTCAAGGTTAAGAAACATTGTCTTAGGGTATCTTGAGCAGCCAGTGCAGCAAAAATTCTCTACCCTCGGCTGCTACGCATCTTGCCACATGTAGCAATATATGTTCTGCAATTTATTTTACCCACTGATATAGTAATTACAGTCTACCTGGAGGCACAGTTGAGAAACAGAAGGGAACCTGACATCTTTCTTACCATCTGCCAGTCAACATTGACAAATGTCCAGCACTTCTATAAAAATGCTAAAGTTCAGGCAGGTGGCAGCTTGTTCTGGTCCCAAAAGTAACCAGGTTGGATTTGGGGGAGGATTTGGAAAGGAAACCAGTAGGGGACGCCAGGTCTGTAGGCTAGGTTGGGAAATTGAGGGGAAAATATATATTTCAGAAAATAGTTAGGAACAAAGCAGTTCTGTTTTACTGGGGCCCACAATGTTTCATGGATTTCTCCGTAAACCATCAGGAGTTGAGTCCATTTTGAAGGAGACCTAAGCTTTTAAAATGCATAAAAAGTCTGCATTTATTTGCTGAAATGTAAGATCACCGCAGATAGGGACTACAGCCAAGAAATTAAAAGACGCTTGTGTTAGATTTTGAAGCAGAAATTCAAATCCAGAAAGCACATACAGATGACTGATTCAGCAGGATTCATTAACTTCTTTATATACAAAATAACATTTGCAGTAAAGTTTACAATACCAATAGTAGATTCTTCCAACGTGGTAAAGGTTACAAGCAAAAACACAAGCAGAGAACAGTTTCAGTTTTGATTCAGAGTTGCAGACAAGACTCAGAGCTTCACACAGCTTCAGAGCTGCAGAGCTTAATATAGAGCCATGCCTAGGCTCCTTCCAGTTTCAGTTTCCAAACAGCCCTCATTGGCTGACTTAGTTGCTATGCCTATTCATTGGCTGACTTTGCTACTAAGCTCTGTTCCAGTTCATGAATATACTCTTGACAGTTTGCTCCTCGGGGGAAAAGCTATGACAAAACTAGACAGCATACTAAAAAGCAGAGACATCACGCTGCCAACAAAAGTGTGTATAGTCAAGGCTATGGTTTTCCCACTGGCAATGTATGGCTATGAAAGTTGGACCATAAGGAAGGCTGAGCACTATCAGAAAAGGTGTAGGTGGTGTCTTGGACTAGATGACCTATAAGGTCCCTTCTAACTCTGTTAATCTGAGCGCCAAAGAATTGAGGCCTTTGAACTCTGGTGCTGGAGAAGACTCCTGCAAGTCACTTGGCCTACGAGGTGATCAAACCTCGTAGACTAAGAGGAGATCCACCCTGACTGCTCTTTAGAAGGCCAGATCCTGAAACTCAAATACTTTAGCCACCTAATGAGAAGGAAGGACTCACTGGAGAAGGGCATAATGCTGGGAAAGATTGAGGGCAAAAGAAGAAGGGAATGGCAGAGAATGAGGTGGCTGGATGGAGTCACTGAAGCAGTTGGCATGAGCTTAAATGGACTCCCGGGGATGGTAGAGGACAGGAAGGCCTGGAGAAACATTGTCCATGGGGTTGCGATGGGTCGGACATGATTTTTTTTTAAATTACATTTATATGCCGCCCTTCTCCGAAGACTCAGGGCGGCTTACAATTTTTGGGATACAACCCAGTGTGCTCAGTAATTTTGTGACTAACAACAAATAGATAAGTTCGTTCAAATTAATTCTGCAGGTAAATTCACGGTGTCTGAACCACATGTTTCAGATAAGGAAACAGAAAAAATTTAAACAGGGGTCGCCAACCTTTTGGACCTCAGGGACCACCAAATTCATAATTTTAAATCCCGCAGATCAGAAACCCTGGGAAAACCCCAAAAAAAGTCTGCAGGAAAATTTCCCACCCCGTTTTCCTACCGATCGATCATTCTTTATTTGGGATCGCAGGATACCATCTCCAGTTCTGTTCTCAGGTGGGGGGGGAGAGAGAGAGAGAGACTTTGGGCTTCATGCAAGGAAAGCAGCAGAAGCAGCAGAAGTCTTTCTTTCTCTCCCCCAAACTCTGCCAGAAATGAGTCTTTCTGAGACTTGTTGCGCTAGCACAGCCTCTTGGAGCGGGATGCCTTGCAGGGTCCCAAAGACTCATTTCTGGCGGAGTTTGGGGGAGAGAAAAAAAGACTTTCGCTGCTTTTCTTATGTGCAGCCAAAAGCAGAAGAAGAAAGAAGCAGAAAGAAGCAGACTGGTGGCCAAGCGAGGCACGTGGGGTGAGTGGGGCAAGTTCCCCCCCTGCCCTTTCCCCTCTCCCCTCACTACCTTGTGTTGTTCGCAATGCAAGCGATGCAAGCCTTGTGTTCCCATGGGCCATGTGGGTGGTGCAGCCTTGTGTTCCTGCACAGCCTGGATTAATTGCTTTGGGGGTTGCTTTGGGGGTGACATTTCTCTGCAGACCACCAAAATTTTCTCGTGGTCCACCAGTGGTCCCCAGCCTGCTGGTTGGCGACCACTGACCTAAAATAAAGAGTCTGCAAAAGATGGTCACATGACTTCAGGACACTGCAACCGTCTTAAAGTTGAGTCAGTTTCCCAAGTGTCTAAATTTTGATCATGTGACTATGGAGATATTGCAACGATCGTAAGTGTAGTGAAAACCGTGTAAGTCACTTTTTTCAGTGCCATTGTAACTTCAGTCACTGAACAAATGGTTGTAAGTTGAGGTGTATACATGTACTTCCTTAACTTACAACAGTTCATTTAGTGACTGTCCAGAGTTACAGCGGCACTGAAAAAAACTAATTTATGACCATTTCTCACACTTGTGACCATTGCAGCATCCCCATGGTCATCTGATCAAAATTCAGAGGCTTGGCAACTGACTCCTATTTATGATGGCTGCCGTGTCCCGGGGTCAAATGATCCCCTTTTGTGACCTTCTGACAACCAAAGTCAATGGGGAAGCCAGATTCACTTAACAACCGTGTTACTGACTTAAAAACTCCAGTGATTCCCTTAAATGTGGCAAGAGAAATTGTAAACTGGGGGCAAAACTCACTAAACAAATGTCTCACTTAGCAACAGAAATTCAATTGGGTCCACTGTGGTTGTAAGTCGAGGACTACCTGGATGCAACTTCCATTGGATTTAAATTTTTTTGCTCTGTTTGGTTTTGTTGAATAAATGGAAAAAGAAATAAGGAAAGAAAAAGAAAAGAAAGCCACTTTTTAAGGAGGAAAGAAACGAGGGGAAGGAAAAACTTCGTTTTAGATAAGGAAATCAAAGTGATGCTTCATCAGTGAACTTAAATATTCTTGTGTCCCTCCAGAGCACTGATCACCGCTGGCTACCAATCTAGTGATCTGTCCCTTAGCAAAAGAGGTTTCTGGTCTTTGAACAGGCTTACAGGACAGCTGGCAGATGTGCTTGACAGATGCCAAAGAGGCTGAGCAGCCAGTGAGCTCCAATCCAAAGCTGTTCCAGGCCACCAAACCGGTTTGCTGGAAATGTCGAGATCAATGTGGTTAGAGGGGAGAGATGTATATGCTCGCAGGTTGAAAATGTTCTTGCCTTGAGCAGAGCAGGTGTGAGAAGGGAGGGTGACAGACTGTGTGCAATCTGGCTGGTAACCATGCATGATGGATTGGGATACCTGCCCGAGTGGTGGCAACAAACATCATCATAACAGAATAACAGAGTTGGAAGGGACCTTGGAGGTCTTCTAGTCCAACCCCCTGCTCAGGCAGGAAACCCTATACTATTTCAGACAAATGCTTGTCCAATCTCTTCTTAAAAACTCTTTTTTTAGCTCTTAAAAAAACTCTTTAAAAATAACTCTTCTTTGGTTTGGTGGTAGATGCACCTCAGATAGAAAGTCCCTACAGAGAGTAGTAAGGACAGCCGAGAAGATTATAGGAAGCTTGCTTCCTGTTATTCAGGATAACTATCTTAAGCTCTTGGTGGTTTCGAAGCACTCAGATAGAGTTACCCCACAGCTTTGTTCACCATAAGCATTCTTTCGTCTTTGTTTCTGTTCCCCTCTGGGAGGAGGTTTCAAAGTGTTTCTAGCAGGACTTCCAGATTCTGTAACAGCTTTGTTCAAATTCATAGGATTCTTTTTTCATCACCATGTTTATGTATACATTTGAACTAGACTGTAATGTTTCTCTGTGTCACATATGTGTGCATATGTGGATATATGTATAATGGTTATCTTTTGAGAGCTGGATGCAATGAATTGTCATTTTAATGTATGCTGATTGGTATACATTTAAAGTGACAATAAAGTTCCTATTCTATTCCTATTCTAATCTATATTCTATTATTCTATTCTATCCCATCCCTGATTAATTGTCCTATCAGGAAATTTCTTCTTGGCTGCAATAGAATAGAATAGAATAGAATAGAATAGAATAGAATAGAATAGAACAGAATTCTTTATTGGCCAAGGGTGGTTGGACACACAAGGAATTTGTTTTGGTGCAAATCAGGGGTGGGATTCAAATTTTTTAACAACCGGTTCTGTGGGTGTGGCTTAGGTGGTGGGTGTGGCTTGGTGATCATGGGACTGGGTGGACAAGGCTTGGTGGTCATGTTATTGGCTGGATGTGGCCAACTCAATATCACTCCCATCAAAGCACACATCCCCTCGCCTGGCCTCTCGTGACTGTGGGGATGCTGCAACAGTTGTAAGTGTGAAAAATGGTCATAAGTCACTTTTTTCAGTGCCATTGTAACTTTGCATGGTCACTCCACACAAGCAAAGTACCAGCAAAGGAGGGGAAAAAATCTCCAGAGACGTTCCTGAGACAGGAAGTCTAGTCCTGCCAAGAATGTAATAAGGGTTAACAGAGAGGCAGTTTCTGTAAGCAACACCAGAATGTTTCCTTCCTGCCTTCCTTACAGGATTAGGCCAGTAATTTCTTCTAACAACCGGTTCTCTGAACTGCTTAGAATGTTAACAACCAGTTCTAGCAAATAGGTGCGAACTGGTAGAATCCCACCCCTGGTGCAAATACTCTCAGTATACACTCAGTATACTGAGAGTATAGTTCTAGGTTGTTTTTCTCTCCTTGATTAGTTTCCATCTCCTGCCCTCAGGGGCTTTGGAGAATAGCTTGACTCCCTCTTCTTTGTGGCAGCCCTGAGATATTGATGCGATATTCTAAGCGCGGTCTTATCAAGGCCACACTTCAGAATGGCTTTCTAATCACTCGGAATGGCTTTCATTCTGCAACAAAACCATTAATAGCACCAAACAGCCATATCTTCCTATCCCAGGTCCTTGGGAATAACTCAATAAGTGGACAAAAAAGCCAAACCCAGTCTAAACACTTGGATGGCTACAGATAGCCCTCGACTTACAAATCGTAATCAAGCCCTAAATCTGTGCCACTAAGTGAGACAGTTAATTGAGTTTTGCCCCATTTTACGACCTTTTCAATCACAGTTAAGGAATCACTGCAGCTGTTAAGTTAGCAACATGATCCTTGCTTGCTTGGGTTCACAAACGGGGATCCCATGACCCCCAGGTACTGCAACTGTCACAAGTATGAGTCCCTTGTCAGGCATCTGAATGTTGATCATGAGACCATGGAGATGTTGCAACGGTCGTTAAGTGTGGAAAATGATCATAAATCTTCTTTTTCCAGTGCCATCACAACTTCAAATGGTCACTAAACAAACTTTAGTAAGCGAAGGACTGCCTGTACTGTTTATTCTCTCAGAGCCTTTCCCGCACTTTGCAATCTTTTCAGAAAATGGGATAGCTTCCACTGTACTGGAATGCTAGGCCTTGCTGTCTAAGGAGATTAAAAACAAAACCAAACAAAAATGGCACACACATTTTTAAAAACTTTATTAACCTTTTGTAACTTTAAAAAAAACAAAGAATGTAAATATTTTAACTTCAACATACATCTTATACTACTATTTTGTGCATTATTTACAAATATATACAATTTATGCGAATGTAAATATTTAACTTATATGTTGCTTATCATTAATTTTTTTTCATTTATCTATCTTTGCTCAATCCAGTCGTACCATTTTTCCCAAATCTTACAATGCTCGGTCTCCTCTCTCTCTTGTAACAACAGAGTTAATTTATCCAGGCACACACATTTTTCCGTCTAACATACATACAAAAAAGTCATCAGGGGTTAAGAGATAATAGCTGACCTCTGGCTTTGGCTTCACTTTGCAAAAAGAGAGGAGGAAGAAAACTTTTGGTAGAAATGTTGGAAACATTTTTCACCGGGTAGTAATCATTATAAGCTGTCCTCGGCACTGACCTTGCCTTGTTAGAGCTGTGATAAAACAATGCTTGCTACATCTAGTGGGGCTTTGAACTCCTGGTGGAAATTTCAGTGCTACGGGAATGCAAGAAAACTGGATAAATTCCCTATTGGAGTCCATCGGTGTTTCAAAAAGATGGTTAGGTGACTAACAGCATACGAAGAACAGTTGTAGGAATTGGGTATTCTAGATTAATAAGAAGAAGAACTAAGAGTGACATGACACCAGTCAGTGGTGGAATTCGAAATATTTTACTACTGGTTCCGTGGGCGCGTACTTCAGGCACACGGATTGTTCTAAAATGGGCAATTTTAAGTATGAAAACTTACTGTCAGTGCTGGTGAGTAAAACAGCTGAGGCGCAGCAATCCATGCCTATCAGCTGATCTACAAACAAAGGAACTATAGGACAGGAAAGGGTGGGGTGGGTGGGCGGGACCAATTGCTGACTGGCGCTACCAGATCACTAGAACCAGTGCGAACTGGCAGCATACCACTACTGACAGCAGTGTTCCTGTCAGAGTATATTCGTTAACTGGCAGAGACATGGTTAACAAAGTCAGCAAGCGAGTAAGCATGGCAACAGACCAGCCATGGGAGCTGACAGCCTAGGTGTGGTTCGGCTCTGTGTGCTTTGCTGAGAATTGAAAGTGAAACTAACTTGCTTGCTGAAACTGAGTTCTGCTCTGAGCTGCTGCTTGCTGCTTGTGTTATGTTACATTGAAAGGATCTACAAATGGTATTGTAAACTTTACTCATGTTGTTATGTATATAAAGAAGTTCTTGATCCTGCTAAATCAGTCATCTGTGTGTTTTCTGGACTTGAATTTCTGCTGCAAACTCTAACTGTTCCAATATCTAAGAGGCTTCCACAAAGAAGAGGAAGGTCAATCGGTTCTCCAAAGCACCCAAAGGCATGTAGAAAGAAAAATCCCAGGTCCAGTTCCAAGCTGGGAATAAAATGGAGATAAAATGGAGATTGGAAAGAAAGGGTCTCTTTATTGATGAAGCAGAACCACCAACCACATGTGATTCTGGGACGGCTGATCAAATGGTTGAATGAGTGGATGGATCTTTATAGCTTTCTGTGATGTTGAAGTCTGGACTGTTCTGGGGGGTTGTGCAACGAAGGGGCTTGTGTCTTTTGCTAAATGGTGGTGGGTTAATCCTATTATGTCCTGAAGGGTCATGTCCTGTTCTTAGAATTTGGGTGGAGGAGTATGTAAATTTTAATCCCATTCCTGGAAGCGAAGGTCTTTTATTTTGTCAATAGGCTGGCCCAATCTTTCTTAATGGACACAAAATATCTTCTGGGATTCATTAAGAAAGACTGAGTCTGCTTTCTGTCTTTAAAAACTTGTTTTTCCATTTGTCCCTTTGGGGAAATATAATATTCTGCTTCTTTTAATATTCCCCAAAATATTTCATTTTTCTAGGGGGGTGGGGTTTCCCACAGACAAAACAAGAAACAATGGAGGGAAACTAATCACGCAACCTAGAACTAAGGAGTAGTTTCCTGACAGTTAGAAGAATTAATCAATAGAACGGCTTGCCTCCAGAAGTTGTGGGTGCTCCAACACTGGAAGCTTTTAAGAAGAGATTGAACAACCACTTGTCTGAAATGGCATAAGGTCCCTTGCTTGAACAGGGAGTTGACCTCTGTTATCTTGTTAAAAGAGGAGGCTGGGTACAACTCAAATTATTAATTGATTGAACAGTTTAGTCTTCACTGTTGCACACCTGACAATCAAATCAAAGCAGTTGATAGCTATATTTCAAAAATTCCAGAATTATGAAGTAAGAAAAAGCCATTCAAAAGGCTAATATTAGTGATGAAAAGACCAAGTTAAAAAACAACAACAGAGGTGAGCTGTAAAACATGTTGAATTCATTCTTCCCAAACTTAAAATAAGAAAAATATTCTACAAAATAGCCAGATCTTTTTCAAAAAAAGAGATTATGAATGGCATGTTCCGAAAGAGGAAAAATTGTAATTTGTCTGCAGAGAGACTTTGTGCTCATGTATATTGGTTAAACAAAATCTCATGATAACCATCAGTGTTTCTCAACCTGAGACTGTTTAAAATGTGTGGGCTTCAATTCCCAGAGTTCCCCAGCCATCCTTGCTTTTACGACCTGTGAACCCTTGCTGGCTGGGGAATTCTGGGAGTTGAAGTCCACACATCTTAAAGCTGCCCAGATTGAAAAAAACACGGCTCTAAAATGTATTTCTTTTATTTTCGGTTTTGACATCAAGCAATTTAATGCCACTGGGTTATATCCTGGATTTTTTTAAAATTAAAACATTGATGCCATATGATGAAATATCCAAAGAAGTAAAGTTCATAAGTGCCAAAGAAGGATAGGTAAGGAAAGCCTATAACTAAAGAGTGAAAAATCCTTTAGACTAGAGTTGTTCTTTCAAAATGATGTTCAATGAGACTGCTGTGCAAAGAAAAGGACACTTCACTGACATCCAGTAAAATCTCAGTGATAAGAAGAGACACAGGAAGCTAATTGGATTTCTAAAGAATGTAAGATACGCCGATGAATTAGATTAAAGTCTACCTATCCAGCTACTTGTCTTCCATAGTGGCCAGTGTATCTCCAGGATGCTCATGGTAGATTAGTTCATGCCTTCCATATCAAGGAGCCTTCAGAGGAGACATGGCTGATAGAGTAGATTGATAACTGTCAATAGGGAAGGAAATTCTAGAAGTGGATTGAGAAGATTATAATGACCTTTGATAATGACCTTTTTTCTGACCTTTTTTTCTGACCTTTTATAATGACCTTTGACCTTTGTCAGTTTTGGATTATAATAATGGGATAGATGAATATATTAGTTTTTTTTTTTAATTACATTTATATGTTCTCCGAAGACTCAGGGCGGCTTACAATTTCTGGGATACAACCCAGTGTGCTCAGCAATAGCCTTCATTCCATTGTATATGCCTGCTTATTACTAAGCGGCATTTTTACAAGGTCAGCTAATTGCCCCCAACAATCTTGGGTCCTCAATTTACCTACCCCGAGAGGATGGAAGGCTGAGTCAACCTTGAGCCTGGTGGGATTCGAGCCTACAATAATTGTAGGCAGCTGGATCTTAAGAGCAGGCATTTAACAGCCTGAGCTACCAAGGCTCATTATTGGTTTCTCTCAGCATCTCATTTGGTAAATATGCCATGATTGATGAATCAGGCCACTAGAGAAGATTGCAATAGTACTCAGACTTATATATGGCTTCTCTCTAAGCGGTATATTATTATTATTATTATTATTATTATTATTATTATTATTATTATTATTATTATACTTATATGCCGCCCTCTCTCCTTAGGGACTCAGAGTGGCTTACAGTAAAAAATAGAATACAATTAATTAAAAGGGCCTTGGTGGTGCAGGCTGCTAGCACTTAAGTTCCAGCTGCCTGCAATTATTGCAGGCTCGAATCCCACCAGGCTCAAGGTTGACTCAGCCTTCCATCCTCTCGGGGTAGGTAAATTGAGGACCCAAGATTGTTGGGGGCAATAAGCTGACTTTGTAAAAATGCCGCTTAGTAATAAGCAGGCATATACAATGGAATGAAGGCTATTGCTGAGCACATTGGGTTGTATCCCACAAATTGTAAGCCGCCCTGAGTCTTCGGAGAAGGGCGGCATATAAATGTAATTAAAAAAATCATTAAAACCACAATAGCTAAGCCCAAAAAGAAGTAAAACCCAATCAAATTTAAAATAACAATAAAACCCCACCCTTTACCCTTCAGTCCAGGCCAGATTCTTGAAACAACCAGGTCTCTAGGTCACAGTGAAAGGAACGAAGGTCAGGGGCCAACCGGAGCTCCAAGGGGAGTCGATTCCACAGGGTGGGCCCCACCGAGAAGGCCCTACCCCTGGGCGCTGCCAGCCGACATTTTCTGGCCGACGGCACCCGAAGGAGGCCCTGCCTGTGGGAGCGCACAGGGCGATTGGAGATCGACGCTGGCAGGAGACGCTCCCGCAAGTACCCCGGACCCAAGCCATGTAGGACTTTGTATGTTATCACCAACACCTTAAATCTCAAGACCAAAACTCTCTATAAACTCTCTCTAAGCAGTTTACAGAGTCATCCTATTGCCCCCAACAATCTGGCTCCTTATTTTACCCACCTTGGAAGGATGGGAAACTGAGTCAATCTTGAGCCTGGTGAGAATGGAACTACCAAACTGCTGGCAGTCAGCAGTCAGCCAGCAGAATTAGCCTGCAATACTGCCTTCTAACCACTGCGCCATCAAAGCTCTTAGAAAGCAATCACTTCCATTGGCTTAACAACCATGTGCTTAACAATGGTTCAAAGTTACAGCAGCCTTGGAAAGGGTGCATAAAGGCCTGCAAGGCACTTCCACCTGTCACAAAATGTCATAGTATTCTGCAGGGGCAGTCATGGGATTGCAAACTGATCAGACCAGGCCCTTGGCAATTGATTTGTAAAGTATGACCTGATTCCCAAGCTCCCAGATTGCAATCATATGACTGCACTGGAGAACACTGCAACATTTTGTGATAGTTGGAAGTGCTTTACCGACCATAAAGCACCTTTCCAAGGCTGCTGTAACTTTGAACAATCGTTATGCAAAGACTAATTTATAAGTCATTGAAAGAAGTTAGCATCACCTTGGGAAGTTTTATTTTGTTTCATGCTGCTATCCCCTTTTCTTTATTTTCACTCCTTTGTTAGTGGAGCCTACTATTTGTCTGGAGTTTTTATGCTTGTGTAATTAACAGCTCTCAAGGGTCTTTTTTGAGGTGCTTTTTTTAAAGCTTCTTATTTGAAACTACTTTGCTAAAATGATTACAGCTCTAATCCCTTTGTCGTCGTTTTAAATATATGTATTCTGAAACAAAGGAGGCTATGGCCTTGATTTTCTCTCAGCCATGACAACCTCTTACGGTAAAGCACTTTTGCAATTCCATGAATATCTAAGCATTGTTAAATGCCAAACAATTGCAAGATGGGCAAATCCATGCTTGGGAGGCCTTTCATGTTCTGGTTACTGGGCAGAAGTCTTAAATAATTTCATTTGGCAAAGGATTTCCATCCCCATAAAGGCAACCATTTCTAAAAACTGGATTGGATAAATTCACAGTGGGGAGTAGCATGAAAAGTTATATTCCTTGAAATGACCTATTATTTGTAGATCAGAAGGAGAATGTTTCCAAATACCAATCACAGGTGAAAGTAATGGGGAAAGACACATCTACATCCAGGGGTGAGCTGCTACCAGTTCGCTCCAGTTCAGGTGAACCCTTAGCTAACCAGTAGCTAATTTTATGGCCGGTTCAGTGAACGGCAAATCCCATCCCTGGCTGGCCCTGCCCACTCCTCCCCTCCCCTCCCAGGAATCTTCACACGGCCCATTTTGGATCCCAGGTAAGTACAGGGCCAGCGGAGGCTCGGGAGGGCGAAAACGGGCTCTTAAATGTAGCAAGGTTGATTTTGCCTAGATGACACTAATAACTCATTGTTATTGCACACACACACACACACACACACACATACAAACACATGCTTGATGCATTAATTGATTTTCTGGGTTTGCAAAACATATTGAATCCTTAAATAGGCCAGATTGAAATAAATAACATACTTATGGCAAAAATAATACATAAATAGAAATTAAGTTAGCTAGCTTAAAATGTTTTGTAAATGCAGGTAATAGGACTTTAACTGATTCAAGTAAGTCAATTGTATGAAATTAAATGTCAGCTTATTACATGTATATCTCAGTCCAATTCTAAGACACTGATTTTATGAATGTTTATAATTTATTGATAAAATAATTGTTACGATTGTTTGTTATTTGTTTATAATATATAATAATACAAATAATGTATAACCCATCCAAAGTCACCTTGCAAGAGTGAAATGAGCACAATGTAAATTACATATTTATTGATCTGACCGGTAAACACTCAACTCCATCCAGTTGCCTCGACTCTATCCCTAAACTTAAGGAATTACAGGGTCATAAAAAGGGAGTTATTGATTGATTGATGAATTTTATGCAAATAGCTCATGTCTTAGCCTTTTGATATGAAAAACTGTGTTAATATGAATGTGTTAATATGAGTGTTTGTAATTTATAAAGTAATTTTAGAATTATCATTTATTTATATTACAGGTAGTCCTTGACTTATAACCACAATTGACTCTGAAATTTCTGTTGCTAAGCTGGACAATTAAATGAATTTTGCCCCATTTTACAACTTTTCTTGCCCTAGTTGTTAAATGAATGACCACATTTGTTAAGTTAGTACTGAGTTGTTAAGTGAATCTGGTCTCCCCATTGACTCTGCTTGTCAGAAGGTCATAAAAGGCAATCACATGACCCCAGGACTCTCCAACCATTATAAATATGAATCAGTTGCCAAGCTTCTGAATTTTGATCACATGATTGTGGAGATGCCGCAACAGTTGTAAGCATGAAAAATGATCATAAGTCATTCCAGTCCAGAACTACCTATATATAAAATAGAAATAATATAATATATAAATTATAAATTTATCAGTAGATTGATGGATAAATTTCATTGGTGCTGCTTATCTCTTGGCTTTTTGAGATATCTATATCTTTAATCTATATCTATCTACCTACTTATCTATCTATCTATCTATCTATCTATCTATCTATCTCCATGATGGCGAACCTATGGCATGCATGCCGGAAGTGGCACGCAGAGCCACTTCTGCCGGCACGCAAGAGGTCTCCCGAAAGAACCCCATTGCCCATGCATGCGCTCCCCCCACCAGCCAGCTGATTGTCAAGTATCTGCTGCGCATGCATGGGGGGAGATGCGTGTATGGGAGACGTGCGTGCATGCAGTGTGTGTGGGGATTGCGTGCACATGCACAGAGATGTGCAGTGCAGGGGGGTCATGCACACATGCACAGAGTTGTGCGGTGCACACGCAGGGGCTTGTGCATGCATGCGCAGGGGGGAGGGAGTCGCGTACTCATTGCATCATGGGTGCAGGCACACGCGCGCATTTTTGGCACACAACGTGGAAAAGGTTAGCCATCACTGATCTCTGTCTATTTATCTATCTATCTATCTATCTATCTATCTATCTATCTATCTATCCCTACCTATCTTATCTATCTATCTATCTATCTATCTATCTAAAATGAGCTGTGCTAACTGATTCTTAAAAATGTTCCTCCTTTCTCCTCTAGGCTCTATGTTGATGGTCCCTTTGGGAGCCCTTTTGAAGAATCTTTCAATTATGAAGTCAGCCTGTGCATAGCTGGAGGCATCGGAGTAACTCCGTTTGCAGCTATCTTCAATACCCTGCTGTATGTAAGCTTCATTGCGTCAAAGTTGCCCCATGTCACCCCAAGATTGACCTAGAGTCTTCTACCAAATACATTTTGCAATAATGAGATTCCTCCTGGAATATATATATATATATAAAACCCCATGATTTTTATTCAGCAACATTTACAGATCTGGAATCTTAAATCTGTGCAGAGATGTGAAGTCTTGGTGCATGGAAGAGCCAGTTGGCATGACCCGGTCAAGCAGGGGCATTTGCAATAAACTCCAGCTGTCCCCTCTGAATGACTTGAAAACTTGAGTTTCCACTGTGGGAGAATAAGAAGAAAGGAAGGAAAGAGCTGAACATACGTGTAAATTGTTCACCAAACAATTTTATCTTGCAGTTTTCTTGGCAGTAACACTATTGCCAGCAGTATCCCCTACCATAGTAGTCAGCATACTAATATATGGATGGAAATACATAGATGGGTAGCAAAGTGATTTTATTTAATCTTTATCAGATTTGAATTGATCTCCAAGAGCAATTCTTGTAGTAAACCTGAAGTATTCATTTTTATTTATTAATTGCATTTCTGGTCAAAGTGGTGCAATGGCCCAGAGGTGGAGCTCTTGCCTCAGAATCAGGAGGCTGTGAGTTCAGTCCTAGGTAGAGGCAAATATTTCTCTCTCTGGGCACACTGAGAATATATCCGCTGAACAAAACTCCGCATTGGCAACAGGAAGGGCATCCGGCCATTAAAATACCCTGCTAGCTCCATTCAGTTGCCCAGACTCCACCCCGTAAGGGATTATGGGGTCATTAAATGAAGATGGTGAATTGCATTTCTAGTCAGTGTGAAGTCCAAAAAGATCTGGGCAGTGAACAATAAAAAATAAAGTTAGTGCAATAAACATAAGAAAAAGATGCAAACTATTGTAACACCCCCAGATAGCTCAAGCTGAAGGTGCCAGATGTGAACAAGGTAGGAGCTGCATCTATCTCTAGAAGAGGCAATTCCTAAGTAGAATTAGGAATTCTACTAAGTACTTAGGTATTCTAAGCAGTACCATAAGAACTTAGGAATTCTAAGTATTAAGTAGAAGATACGTCTGAAAATAGAATAGAATAGAATAGAATAGAATAGAATAGGGAATGTGGAATGGAATAATAGAATAGAATAGAATAGAATACAACAGAATACAACAGAATACAACAGAATAGAGAATAGAATAGAATACAACAGAATACAACAGAATAGAGAATAGAATAGAATAGAATAGAATAGAACAGAACAGAATAGAACAGAATAGAGAATAGAATAGGGAATAGAATAGAATAGAATAGAACAGAATACAACAGAATAGAGAATAGAATAGGGAATAGGATAGAATAGAACAGAATACAACAGAATACAACAGAATACAACAGAATATAGAATAGAATAGAATAGAATAGAATAGAATAGAATAGAACAGAATACAACAGAATAGAGAATAGAATAGGGAATAGAATAGAATAGAATAGAATAGAATAGAATACAACAGAATACAACAGAATACAACAGAATAGAGAATAGGGAATAGAATAGAATAGAATAGAATAGAATAGAATAGAATAGAATACAACAGAAAATACAACAGATACAACAGAATAGAGAATAGAATAGAATCAACAAAATACAACAGAACAGAAATAGAATAGAATAGAATAGAATAGAACAGAACAGAATAGAACAGAATAGAGAATAGAATAGGGAATAGAATAGAATAGAATAGAACAGAATACAACAGAATAGAGATAGAATAGGAATAGGATAGAATAGAACAGAATACAACAGAATACAACAGAATACAACAGAATATAGAATAGAATAGAATAGAATAGAATAGAACAGAATACACAGAATAGAGAATAGAATAGGGAATAGAAGAATAGAATAGAATAGAATAGAATATATAGAATGAACAACAGAATACAACAGAATACAACAGAATAGAGAATAGGGAATAGAATAGAATAGAATAGAATAGAATAGAATACAACAGAATACAACAGAATACAACAGAATAGAGAATAGGGAATAGAATAGAATAATAAATAGAATAGAATAGAATACAACAGAATACAACAGAATAGAATAGAATAGAATAGAATAGAATAGAATAGAATAGAATAGAATAGAATAGAATAGAATAGAATAGAATAGAATAGAATAGATCTTGGAGGTCTTCTAGTCCAGAAGATCTCATGGAATCTAAGCATATTCCTTATAGGTGCTGGATAACAGATTCAGTTCTATCTACCCTTGCCTAGTGCTGCACTATGTAGAACTTTAAAAGTAAGAACCAAGAATTTGAATTGGCCCCAGAACTTAGTGGCAACAATGCAGCAACTTTAAAATAGGTGTCCTTCTAGGCTAGTGTTGTTGTCTCACTGGCCATCTCAATGTTGCCTGGGGTACCAGCTGCATCTTCTCAGCACCATGTCTCCAAAGGGATTTTAAGGAGCCTTGGTGTGGCCCAGTAGTTAGAATGCATTATTTGCAGGCTAACTCTGCCCACAACCTTAAGTTCGATCCTGATGGGATCAAGTTTGACTCAGCCTTCCATCCTTCAGAGGTTGGTAAAATTAAGACCCAGATTGTTGGGGGCAACGTGCTATTGTAAACTGCCCAGAGAGTGCTGTAAAGTACCGTGGGTTGGTATATGTAAGTCAAAGTGCTATTGCCATTAAATTGCTGCTTGATTTTGAACTAGAGATTTCTTATTGCTTCTCCCCCCAAAACGTGGTGCGTGTGCGAAGGGATGACTGGAACCACTACAAACTCAGGAGGCTTTACTTCATTTGGGTGTGCAGAGACATCTTGTCCTTCCAGTGGTTTGCAGATCTACTCTGCAAATTGCATAACAAGGTAAGGAGTAAGTGAATCAGAATAGAGCTAGAAGGGACCTTGGAGCAGGGGTGGGATTCTACCAGTTCGCACCTATTCACTAGAACTGGTTGTTAACATTCTAAGCAGTTCGGAGAACCGGTTGTTAGAAGAAATTACTGGGCTAATCCTGTAAGGAAGGCGGGAAGGAAACATTCTGGTGTTGCTTACAGAAACTGCCTCTCCGTTAACCCTTATTACATTCTTGGCAGGACTAGACTTCCTGTCTCAGGAACTTCTCTGGAGTTTTTTTCCCCTCCTTTGCTGGTACTTTGCTTGTGTGGAGTGACCATTCAGAGTTGCAATGGCACTGAAAAAAGTGACTTACGACCATTTTTCACACTTACGACTGTTGCAGCATCCCCACAGTCATGAGAGGCCAGGCGAGGAGATGCGTGCCTCGATGTGAGTGATATTGAGTTGGCCACGCCCATCCAATAACATGACCACCAAGCCATGTCCACCCAGTCACATGGCCACCAAGCCGCACCCACCAGCTAAGCCACGCCCACAGAAGTGTTTGTTAAAAAATTTGAATCCCACCCCTGCCTTGGAAGTCTTCTAGACTAAACAGGAGACCTTGTACCATTTCAGATAGGTGGTTGTCCAGTCTTTTCTTAAAAACCTCCAGTAATGAAGAACCTACAACTTCCAAAGACAAGCTGTTCCACTGGTTAATTGTCCTCATTGTTCGGAAGTTTCTCCTTAGTTCTAGGTTGCTTAGTTCTCTCCTTGATTAGTTTCCACCCACTGCTCCTTGTCTTGCTTTCTGGTGATTTGGAAAATAAGTTGACCCCTTTTTCTTTATGGCAGCCTCTCAAATACTGGAATAATGCTATCATGTCAACCCTGGTCCTTTTTTCCTCTAGACTGGCCATACCCGATTCCTGCAACCGTTCTTCATATGCTTTTGTCTCCAAGCCTTTAATCGTCTTAGTTGCTCTTCTCTGCACTTTTTCCAAAATCTCAACATCTGTTTTGTAATGTGACAACCAAAACAGGATGCAGTAATTCCAGATGGGCCCTTACTAAGGTTTCATAAAGCGGTACTAAGACTTCACCTGATTTTGATTCTATGCCTCTGTTCATCCAACCAAGAATTGTATTAGCTTTTCTGACTGCTGCCACGCGCTGTTGGCTCATATTCTAGTAGATAACGTAACAGATAACAGATAATCAGAGTTGGAAGGGACCTTGTAGGTCATCTAGTCCAACCCACCACCCCAGCAGGAGACCCTACACCATTTCTCATAGATGGCAGTCCAGTCTCTTCTTGAAAGCCTCCAATGATCAAGCTCCCACAACTTCTGAAGGCAAAGCTGTTCCATTGGTTGATTGTTCTCACTGTCAGAAAGTTTCTCCTTATTTCCAGATAGAATCTCTCCTTGTTCCGTTTCCATCCATTATTCCTTGTCTGGCCTACAGGCACTTTAGAAAATAGCTTGACCCCTTCCTCCCTGTGGCAGCCCCTCAAATATTGGAAGACCGCTATCATGTCTCCCCTGGTCCTTCTCTTTACTAGACTAGCCAAGCCCAGTTCCTGCAACCGTTCATTGTATGTTTTAGCCTCCAGTCCCCTAATCATCCTGGTTGCTCTTCTCTGTACTTTTTCTAGAGTCTCAACATCTTTTTTAATGTGGTGAACAAAACTGGATGCAGTACTCTAGGTGTGGTCTTACTAAGGCTTTATAGAGTGGTATTAGTACTTCCCTTGATCTTGATTGTATCCCTCTGTTAATACAACTTAGGATTGCATTGCCTTTTTTGGCTGCTGCTGCACACTGCTGGCTCAGTAATCATCTACTAGGACTCAGACACTAGGTCCCTCTCACAGTTATTGTTTTGAGTTCCCCATAGTACCATGAAAAAGAATTGACAATTGTCTTAGAATTGGTGGTCAGATATTAGGGATGGGCTATGTTCAGTTCACCATCTTTTTGAATTGCCATGTTTCCTTTGCACAATACTCTGAACCAAGTAGGCTGTGTATCCACAGTGTACTCTGCCTCCCACACCCCAGTCCAAATCTAACTAAAGTTGAGCCCTAACTACATCTAGCATTTAATGTGATGCAGTCCTTAGGATTTTAATTATGCTGGTTAAAAGTGCAATGGGATCTCAGTTGGACAAACCAACACCATATCTTGGAACGCTTGAAAGCTAACTTCTGACTGTTCAGGATGGGCTCTGTTAGATCAGAGACTGAGACAGATTTTGTTTCAAGAATGTGTTCCTAGTTCTGTTGCATTGCTATGCTCTTTTTAGCTACGATTCCTGGTTCAATCCCTCTAGTATTGTTTTGCACATTTGATTCTTGGCTCCTTTCGAACGGCTGCCAATGGCTGAACTTTGGAAGAGACTTGGAGTGAATGGAGATGATCCATATCTCCTCCTTCCCACAGTCTCATCACAATGGAAGAGCCAAATTCCTTGGCTAAGAAAAAACAGAGTCAAAATTTGAAATGCACACACTTGCTGTCAAGGTAGCAAAACAAAATAGAGTGGCTATCTAACTCTTTCTTGAGGGTGAGGTTAATGATAGAAATAGCTTTGTTTCCACAAATTTAGAAAACGTGCTAATTCACTTGTGATTTTTCTTCTTCTTTTTTCTGCCATGCACTAGCTCTGGCAAGAAAACCGACCGGATTTTATCAATATTCAGCTGTACCTGAGTCAAACAGACAGGATACAGGTATGTCGCAAAATACAGTTCGCAGTTGAAGTGGTGCTTCAAAGAGTTGAAAACCGATGTCTGATTAAGATTCGGAATTTGCCTCGAGCACCATGAATCGTCCACTGATGTTGGGAGCTTGAGAAATGGAATTGAATCCATGAGTAGTCTGCTGCTTAGGCTCGCTGATGACCTAATGGAACGACGGAAAATATGGAGGTGCCACGATACCTTAGTCCAGGGTTGGTAGCCCGTGGCTGCAAATGGGCCACTTCATCAGCAAAATGACTTTTTTTTTCAGAAAAAAAAACCCTTGTTTTTCGCTTTTCTTTTAAACCAAGTATGGTTTTATTACACCTAAAAGAATCAGTTTGGTCTAGAGCAGGGGTGTTGAACTTGATTTCATTAGGGTTCTGTTTGACTTTGAGGGGAGGGGCATGGCTAGGAGGGGCGTGGCCAGCATGATGTCACTCATGATGGGGGCGCCTGTGGTGGCGCCTGCTCTCTGCCAATGAAAATGGGCTTTTGGCCCCCGTTTTCATCTGCGACAGCCTCCTGCAGCCCTCTAGCACTGAAAATGGAGCTTGGGGGAGGGGGGATGTGCATGGACCCCTAAGCTTCATTTTCATTGGCAGAGGGCTGCAGGAGGCCGGTGTGACCGAAAATGAAGCCTGGGCAGCTGCATGCAGCCCTCCCGAGCTCCTTTTTCCCTAGCAGAGGCACTGTGGGCCGACCTTTGCTGTTTCCATGGTAGCCCTGCAGGCCAGATCTAAGCACCCCATGGGCCAGATCTGGCCCTTAGGCCTTGAGTTTGATACCCCTGGTCTAGAGATTAGGGCACCAAGCTAGAAACCAGGAGTTCTAGTTCCTGCCTTAGGCATGAAAGCTACTTGGGTGACTTTGAGCCAATCACCAGGAGACTGTGAGTTCTAGTCCCACCTTATGCATGAAAGCCATCTAGGTCAGGGGTCTCCAATCTTGATAACCTTAAGACCTGTGGACTTCAACTCCCAGAATTCCTCAGCCAGCAAAACTGGCTGAGGAATCCTGGGAATTAAAGTCCACAAATCTTAAAGTGGCCAAGGTTGGAGACTCCTGATCTAGGTGACAATGTCAGGCTTAACGTCAGGAAGTTTGCTTTCCTGTTGCAAACTACGGATCAATACTTTGTAGATCTGGAAAAAGTAGACCCTGCTCTTGTAGGAAAATGCTAGGAATGAAAAAAAAATGCTTTTATTATATCTTCAGTGCCCTACCTTAGATTCTGGCCATCCTTATCCTTACTGTCAGAGTAAGCTTAAAGAAAGTAGAAATAAGTAGACAGCTAGTGACAAGAGCCCATCGAGTAGTGTGGAGAGCTGCCATTCAGAGCAGGATTTTTCAAAATGTGTTCCACAGAATCCAAGAGTCCTCTGAGAAATTAAACTGCCAATTTTCTATTACTTGAATTTTGCTTGTTCAAAAGAGGTTTTGGAATAATTTTTAAAAAAATAGAAACAGGTTCTGAGCCTGAAAAAAACTGAAACCTCCTGTTCCTAGAGTATCTTGTCAATGCTTGGAAGCATTGGCACAGAGAACAGCACTAACCATTGAAGAGTTGGGTGACTCTTCATTTAGATCAGTCTGTAGAGATTGTCAGTCATCCAGATCATGGTTGTCCTTAAAGAGCCTTGGTGGTACAGGCTGTTAAATGCCTAGCACTTAAGTTCCAGCTGCCTGCAATTACTGTAGGCTCGAATCCCACCAGGCCCAAGGTTGACTCAGCCTTCCATCCTCTCAGGGTAGGTAAATTGAGGACCCAAGATTGTTGGGGGCAATAAGCTGACTTTGTAAAAATGCCGCTTAGTAATAAGCAGGCATATACAATGGAATGAAGGCTATTGCTGAGCGCATTGGGTTGTGCTCCAAAAATTGTAAGCCGCCCTGAGTCTTCAGAGAAGGGCGGCATATAAATGTAATTTTTTTTAAAAAGGTGCTTTTTCAGGAGGCAACTGAAGCTTCTTGGATGAGAAGTGAAACGTCTTCAAATTAAAAACAAGGAAGTCCAGTTGCCTCCTGAAAAAGCACCTTTGGGACAACCATGACCTGGATGACTGAGAATCTCCACAGAATTTTAGCTATACAATTTGGGATGAACACCCTTTGAATGGTGTGGGAGTAGGAATGGATTTCCAGAGGAAAAATTGCGGACTACAGGAACCATTTGCACCACTCAGGTGACCCCGAGGACACAGATAAACCTCCAAGTGCCTCAACAACCCTCTAAAAGGATGCAAATGACCAGCTATCTGCAAGGAATATAGATTCCCCACTATCCTATCAGAGCTGAGGAAGCTCTGTATGAGTAGCGAAACGTCTTCAAAGAAAAAACAAGCAAGTCCAGTTGCCTCCTGAAAAAGCCCCTTTGGGACATTTAGATCAGTGTTTTTCAAACTTGGCAGCTTTAAGATTTGTGGTCTTCAACTCACAGAATTCTCTGGCTGCTGTGCTATCCGGAAAATTCTGATTGTTAAAGGCCATAGGTATTAAAGTTGCCAAGTTTTATAAAACACTGATGTAGATTGCACAATTCCTAGTTGTCTAGACCAGGGGTACTCAACCCCGGTCTGTGGCTCAGTACCAGTCTGTAGCCCATTGGGAACCGAGCCGCCCAAGTGGCAGGTGAGTGCATTTCTGCAAGAGGTGCATTTGTGCATGAAACCATCCCCTTGCCATTGATCTGCAGAGCTGAAAAGGTTGGGGACTGCTGGTCTTGACACTCAGGGCACCAGAGTCTCAACAGATGCTTAAGGAAGCAGGAGAATTTTCATATAATCAGATGCATGCATGCATGCACAAACACATATTAGCCGATGAATTGAAATGGGCATCAGTATTTTGGGTTGTCCGGATGATGTTCAGGACACATTCTTAGACTGACATGTAAAATGGAGGCTGATTGATCGGCAGCAATCTGGAAAGTGCACCAAAGAGAATATGTTGGGCTTTCTTCTTCTTCTTCTTTTTTTTTGAAGAAAATAATTGGCGAGAAATACCAAGTGCTGAACCGCCGGCTATTCATTGGACGTCCGCGATGGAAACTCCTATTTAATGAAATAGCCAAGTACAACAGACAGTAAGTAAGATTCCCAACTCGGTTTATGCAGCAGCTTGAGGAATGGAAGGGAGGGAGGGGGCTTTAATAAACTGCATTTGTATGGAAATGAGTCTGGGTTTAACACATTCATTTAATGCCAAAGCACCTGATGCTTGCTGTTATCTAATATGTTGTATCTTGAGAAATGGAGTTTTAGCAAAGAACTGTCAGCTTCCACAATCAAAGTGCTTCATCTTCCCAGTTAACCAGCTGGTAGGGAGGGAAAAGAAGAAAAAAAGGAATTTTTCTCTTTCAACATCCATCAAAGGTGTTGCTGTTGTGGCCTGCCAGCGGCCAGCAGAGCTGACGGAAGACTCAGACAGTGAGGAGGTTGGGGAGGAACATGGGCCAGTTCTGGAGTCTGGGGAAGGCTCTGATGAGGGCTCTGCGTTGGAGGCAGAGATGGGGCCAGGGCCATCTGACAGTTATCAGCTGCCTTCAGAGTCAGAGATCAGTGGGGTAGAAGAACAGCCAGAGCCTGTTCGCAATGTGCACATGCACAGAGCTGCCAGGAGAAGGGAACATTTAAGGAAAAATGGTTGACTCGGGAGTAAAGGCCCCTCCCATAGGGAATAAATAGGAGCAAAAGAGGAGAGGTGTTTGCAGGAGACAATTAATTCATTTTATTAGTGTGAACATTCGTGTATCTAAGTTCGTGACTCGCTTGGAAGCTATCGGCTTGGCAACTCTCCAAGCCTGATAAGCAGAGGTGGTATTCAGCAGGTTCTAACCAGTTCTGGAGAACCGGTAGCAGAAATTTTGAGTAGTTCGGAGAACCAGCAAATACCACCTCTGACTGGAGATTTAACAGTATCTTTCCCCTGCCACACCCATCAAGCCACGCCCACAGAACCGGTAGTAAAAAAAAATTGAATCCCACCACTGCTGGTAAGGTCTGTGGTTGCAATTCACCCTTGAAAGACTGTTCGCCGGGACTTTGCTGGATGTGAATGATAGGAATTCACATTAGCCAAATAAAAAGGGGTTTTGTCGGGACAAGGAGTCTGTTTCGTGATTTTGTGAAGCCTGGGTCACAACAGTTGCAGTATCTGCTATATTTCCATACCTTGGCCTTGTTTGCAGTCTGTGTTGCTTTGGCGCTGGCCCCTGTCTCATCTGCTATTATCATTTCTTTGAGTTTGTTAGCTTAGGAAAATATCTGCAATCCATGGGGAAATTTTCCTGCATGGATCTCTTGAAGTGAATGGGAGCTGATTGTCGGTAGCCCTTTCCACCCACACATCCCCATTTAGGTGGGACTTGTGGGGGAAAGTGGAGGAGATGCTGGATATACAGTATTGTCTTTGGGAAAGGAAATGGTTGTGGAGTCAGGTGGCCCTGGCATTCTCTAATTGTGTCCCAGAAATGTACATGAGAACATAAAAATGGTCTTGCTCGATCAGTCTGAAGTGTATCCAATCTGTCTCTCAGTTTCTAACAGCAGCCAAGCATATATCGCGTCTTGGTCTTTTGGATAGCAGAATACAGAATGACAGAGTTGGATGGGACCTTGGAGGCTTTCTAGTCCAACCCCCTGCTCAAGCAGGAAGCCCTATAACATTTCAGACAAGTGGTTGTCCAAACTCTTCTTAAAAACCTGCAGTGATGGAGCAGCCACAACTTCTGAAGGCAAACCATTCGACTGATTTAATTATTTTGTTGTGAAAAGAGGGTGTCAAGCTATTCTCTGCAGAACCTGAGGGTAGGACAAGAAGCAAAGGATGGAAACTGATCAAAGAGAGAAGCAACCTAGAACTAAGGAGAAATGTTCTGTTCTGTTCTGTTCTGTTCTGTTCTGTTCTATTCTATTCCATTCCATTCCATTCCATTCCATTCCATTCTATTCCCTATTCTATTCTATTCTATTCTATTCCCTATTCTATTCTATTCTATTCTCTATTCTATTCTATTCCATATTCTATTCTATTCTATTCCCTATTCATTCTATTCTATTCTCTATTCTATTCTATTCTATTCTATTCTATTCCCTTATTCTATTCTATTCTATTCCTATTCTATTCCTACTCTCTATTCTATTCTATTCCCTATTCTATTCTATTCATTCCCTATTCTATTCCTACCATTCTATTCTATTCTATTCTATTCTATTCTATTCCTATTCTATTCTATTCCATTCCATTTCAATTCTATTCTATTTTATTCTATTCTAATTCTATTCTAAATTTCTCCTTATTCTATTGTTGTTTGTAACTGTGTGAAGTGAATCTGGTTTCCCTTGACTTCGCTTATCAAAGGTGATCACATGACCCAGGACACTGCAACTGTCATAATATGAATCTTTGCCAAGTGTTTTCTCATGTGACTAAGGAATGCTGAAATGAAAATCAATCAGAATCACTCTTTTCAGTGCCAACGTACTTCAAGCAGTTTTAAATGAACTGTTGTAGTCAAGGGCTACCTATAATCCTCTCAACCCTATTATCCTCCTTCTCTACACTGGACCTGTCCAGGATTTAATTATTTTGTTGTGAAAAGGGTGTCAAGCTATTCTCTGCAGAACCTGAGGGTAGGACAAGAAGCAAAGGATGGAAACCGATCAAAGAGAGAAGCAATCTAGAACTAAGGAGAAATGTTCTATTCTATTCTATTCTATTCTATTCTATTCTATTCTATTCCATTCCATTCCATTCCATTCCATTCCATTCTATTCCCTATTCTATTCTATTCTATTCTATTCCCTATTCTATTCTATTCTATATCTCTATTCTATTCTACATTCTCCATATTCTATTCTATTCTGATGATCCCTATTCTATTCTATTCTATTCTCTATTCTATTCTATTCTCTATTCTATTCTATTCCCTATTCTATTCTATTCTATTCCCTATTCTATTCTATTCTCTATTCTATTCTATTCCCTATTCTATTCTATTCTATTCCCTATTCTATTCCCTACCTATTCTATTCTATTCTATTCTATTCTATTCTATTCCCTATTCTATTCTATTCCATTCCATTCCTATTCTATTTTATTCTATTCTAATTCTATTCTAAATTTCTCCTTAGTTCTAGTTGTTGTTTGTAACATGGTTGTGAAGTGAATCTGGTTTCCCCATTGACTTCGCTTATCAGAAGGTGATCACATGACCCCAGGACACTGCAACTGTCATAAATATGAATCTGTTGCCAAGTGAATTTTCTCATGTGACTAAGGGAATGCTGAAATGAAAAATGCAATCAGAAGTCACTCTTTTCAGTGCCAACGTAACTTCAAGCAGTTGTTAAATGAACTGTTGTAAGTCAAGGGCTACCTATAATCCTCTCAACCCTAGTTATCCTCCTTTCTCTACACTGGACCTGTCCAGGTATGTTAGATCTAAATATCTGTCCCCTCAAATCCTTAAGAGTCAGAATGCTTAATAATAACCAGGACTGGAAATGGACTTACAAGGAACAGGTCTTGAGTTCTGACATTTATTGAGAAAATGGTTTAAGTGACAACACATGAATTCCAATGAGTATTTTGGGCTCCAGAGGTGTGGGATTATCACTTGCCTTTCCAGGTAACTGGCTGGGAAGGTGTAGCTCAGAACATCTGGAAGGTGCAGGTGAGAAAGGCTGTTTGGCACATTAATGCTGTATCTGCAGGTAAATAACTAAAGGAACTGTTAAAAGGGAGAGCTGTTAGAAGATTCAGTGCGGTTCCCTGTCTCAATTGTCCAATTATATATTTGCAATTTCTCTGAATAGATTGGATTGCTGTTTGTTGTTAGTTCAGGCTGTGGGGTCCAGCACAAAACATCCTTTGTGCTTACAGGATTTTTTTTTTTTCCAAATGAGGAAAGGCTGCCTTTGGTCTCAAGAAATGAACTTTTTTTTTAATGCGTCTTGTATTCCCTGCTGAAAACACACAAGCCAAGTAGATTGGTCTGCGAACCTATTGTCTGGAAATCCAGTCATTTAGAACCATTAACCAATTCAGTTCCAGCAGCGAATTTGTAATTAATTAATTGCACGTTGCGTTTCCCTTGCACCTAATCTTAGAATGCGGTGTGTGTGTTTGTGTGTGTCTGTGAGTGCACGGAAGGGCTGTGGTAGACATGTTGTCTCAATGGGAGGCTTATCAGCAAGGCTTCCTCTTAGCCCTTGGATAGCTGTTCAAGGTTGCAGGTGCTGATCCCAAACACAACGATACCATCTGTTGCTGCAGTAGAGGCAGTCATTTGTGCGATATAACTGATAGATATTTTTTTTTCCACAAAGAAATGCAAGGGGAGATAATGTATACAGGTTGTCCTCGACTTATGACTGCAATGGAGCCCCAAATTTATGTTGGTAAGTGTTGTGGTTCCCTGGCAGCAGGTGCGGATGGCTGAGATCTTGGAGAGGGATGACTCAGATGAGGGGCCTGTGTGTGATGCAGGGACAGGGCCAGGACCATCAGGGAGTGGAATCTGCCTTCGGAGATTGTAGAGGCTGGCAGCAGTGATGAAGAGGTCCCCGAGGAGCCTGTGCCCAGTGCGGAGTGCCGTGAGGCTGCTTCAGGAGGAAAGAGCAGCTGCAGCAGCACGGGCGACTCGGAAGTAAGGCTGCAAGGTAATGGCCCCTCCCTTAAGAGATAAAAGCTATTGAGAAACCGAGTTTTTGCAGGAAGCAAAGAAGCTTTTGCACTCAAGCCTTGTGGACATTTGGAGTATCTTGGTTGGTGTTTGGAGACTCTTTGTGTTTGAAATATTTCTTAGTAACTTTATCTAGTGTTCTTGGCAGCCTTGCACAACCTTGGCAAGCCTCGTTCTTATCAGAGATAATTAATTTGAAACAGCCTTTTAACCATGAAGGAACAGAATTTGTAAAGAATCATTAAAAGCTTTTTCTGTTACTTCTGTTTCGTGTTTGTTTCCTTGGAACAAGGTTTGGGTCAGAACAGTAAGTGAGATAGCAATAGCAATAGCACTTAGACTTACATACCGCTTCACAGTGCTTTACAGCCCTCTCTAAGCAGTTTACAGAGTCAGCCTCTTGCCCCCAACTCAGAAGGATGGAAGGCTGAGTCAACCTTGGGCCTGGTGAGATTCGAACTGCCAAATTGCAGGCAGCCGGCAGTCAGCAGAAATAGCCTGCAGTATTGCACTCTGACCACTGTGCCACCGAGGCTCCTGGGTGCTGCACTGTGCTGCAATGGAGGAATGGGCAACAGGAAGTCCAGCCTGAGGGAAGAAGAAGGCTGCTTTCCTTCCTCCTTCCCTCCTGCTGGCCGCTCCATTGCCCATTTCTCTATTGCAGCACAGTGCCCAGGATCCACTTTGATAGCAGGGTGTGTGCGTGTATGTTAATTATTTGCCTGGCCAAACTAACCCCGCAGTCTCCCCTACATTGGGCCCAGCTTCGATTGTGCTGCCAACTTAATTCCTTGCCCCTCTCACTTCTGCCTGCAGACTGATCAATACGCAACTCCATGGGGAGGGGAAAATCCCTCCCTGCACTTGCCCGCAATTCTTCACCTTCGACGTGAGCTCTCGGGTGCATCAACTCTTTGTCTCTATTGTAACCCCCACTCCTCGTTCCTCAGAAACTTTGCCTCTTAAAGGAGCTATGTCAGAAGGCTGAAACAGCCGCAAGACCAATGTGCAGACAAGCACCCTCGGAAACAGCCTTTTGGCAAAGGGTGGAAATTTAACAACCGGTTTGCCCAGGGTCAGGTTGGCTGTCGCAGGAGGCTCATCCCACATGTGCAGCAGAGCTGAGGATGCTGATGGGCCACACCTCCCACGACAGCCAGCCTGACACCTGGGTGAACCAGTGGTTAAATTATTTGAATCCCACCACCGGATAACATCCTCATCCTCATCCCATCGTCAAGGCTGCAATTTGCTCTGTTAAAACGTTGAGCACCGTGTGGTGGAAAGAGACCTTCTGTTCCACTGCTTTGCAGTTCCAATTTGGAGAAGAGCTACAAGGAGGATTTGTGGCTGTGCCATTTTCAGCAGCTGGTCTTGGTGCATCCAACGCCAAGGAACATTTGTGGCTCTCTTAGATCTTTCGATGTTGCAGGAAAGCAAGCAACAGCTCTCTCCCCCCCCCCCATATTGTCTCATTCCAGCCCATTCAGCTCTCTTTGCATTGTGTTGGTTTTGCAGCATCTCTAGGGTCCGCACAATTTTAGAGTGGGTTGATGAATGAAGTTGGAATTGGAGAGAGAGAGAGAAATATAACAGACTCCTGCAAGATTCATGCAAGATTAGCTGCCTGCCACACCATGACTGAATTTAAACTACACCAAGTCAAATTCCAAAAATTCCAAAAATAACATTAAGAGCATTTCTTTGGTGGAAACAGTGGGTCAAAGAGCGGCGGGCATCATTTTTTAATCAATTTATTTATATATTTTCTTTTTACATACATTAAGTGCTTAGTGAACAGCATACTATCTGAGTCAATTTGCTTACATAATAATACTTTTTCAGTTCCTAATTTCTACTTCTAGTATCCAACCATTGATAAAACAAGACCCAAGTTCAAAAATATTCTGTGTCTTCTTTTTCTTTTATCTTCAGTGTTAGTCTATCCATTTCTGCACAGTCTAATATTTTTTAAAATATATCTTCTTCTGTAAGTGTTTCCTCGTTTTTCCAGTATTGTGCAAATACAATTCTTGCTACTGTCAAAATGTGTAATATTAAATACACATCCCCATTATCATATTTTTTTGGTATTACGCCTAACAAAAATAAGTCTGGTTTATAATCTATATGCTACCTTAACATTTTTTCTAACCAGGTATGCACTTTCATCCAATTTTTTTTTGCTTTTGTTGTGGCCCACCGGTGGCTAGCAGAGCTGGCAGCAGAGTCAGGCAGTGAGGAGGTTGGGGAGGAAAATGGGGCAGTCCTGGAGGCTGAGAAAGGCTCAGACGAGGGCTCTGTGTCAGAGGCAGAGATGGGGCCAGGGCAGGCTGGCAGTTATCAGCTGCCTTTGGAGTCAGACAGCAGTGAGGCGGGGGAGCAGCTGGAGCTGGTTCCTAGCCTGCGCATGCACAGAGCTGCCAAAAGAAAAGAACAATTATGAACTAAGGATCCACATGGGAGTAAGGCCACAGGTGGATGTTGAATGGCCCCTCCCATAGGGATTAAAAGAGGAGCAAAAGCGGAGGGGGCTTTTGCAGGACCACAATTCGTTCATTGCAGCAGTGTGAAGATCTGTCTGTGCATCTCAGAGACCCTGCGCTGAGCCCTTCCTTGTCAGCACTGCATTTGAAAATATTTTCTTGGCAGCTCTCCAAGCTAGGTAAGGTCTGTGCTCCTAATTACACCCTTGAAAGACTGTTTGCCAGGCCTTTGGCTGAATGTGAATGCAAGAAATTCACCTTTGTTTAATAAAAAGGGGTTTGCCAGGACAAAGAGTCTGCTTAGTGCTTTTTGGGGAAGCTGAGGTCAGAACAGCTTTTGAACATGTCCACCACATGTGATAATATGTTCCTGGTAAGGGGTGGGCATCACTGAAGGCACTCAGGTGGAGGCAGGCAGCCATTTCCCTGGATTGGAAAGTGCCATGATGGTTGGTGGTTAGAGTGCAGTACTGCAGGCTACTTCTGCTGACTGCCGGATGCCGGCAATTTGGCAGTTCGAGTCTCACTGGCTCAAGTTTGACTGAGATTTCCATCCTTCCAAGGTCAGTAAAATGAGGACCCAGATTGTTGGGGATGCTGCATAGATCGTAACTGGGTGAAAAATGGTCATAAGCCACGTTTTTCAGTGCCGTAGTAACTTTGAACAGTCACTAAATGAGCTGTCGTTAAGTCAAGGACTACCTGTGTAAGGTTTCCTGCTTGGGCATGGGGGTGGACTGGAAGACCTCCAAGGTCCCTTCCAACCCTATGGTTCTATGTTTTATGATTTCAGATGCATGATTGGTATTGAACTGTTGCAGGTACCTTGGCAAAGCTTTTTTATATTAATGACTAGCTGGATACCCATGCTTCGCTACGAAAGTATGTGATCTGGCTTAGTTTTTGGGGAGGAAAATAAGGGTGGGGGGAATTCAGCCTCTACCTCCCAGCATCCATCGGTATTCATCTGGCTAGCATCCTGTCAGTGTGTGAGAGAGTTGAGGGCTGTTTGGAAACTGGAACAGTATTTGCTGTGTGAGCAAGAAGGAGACAGCAAGGAGCCTGGGCATGTCTTAGCTCAACTGTTCTGTACTAAAGCTGGTTGCTGCTGGGAAACTAACACTGAAACTGAAACTCCTCTCCTCTGCTTGTGTTTTGCATTTGGAACAGATTTCTTTTCAAGTCTGGAGGGGAAGTAGAACTCTTTAGCATCAGAGCATGTTAATAATAATATATGAACTACTAATGCTGTGATGGTCATTTCGAAAAATCCTTTTTTTAGTGAGCACCTAGAAGCCAAGAGGAACATATGTGCCAAATTTCAAGTTTGTAGGCTTTATGGTTCTGGAGATTTTGTGATGATGTGTGAGTGGTATTTCACTTTTATATATAGAGAGAAGAGAAGATAATGATCTCCAGGTGAAGCTTAGCAACTCCAACAGGAGGTTCAAATTCTGATTCTTAAGCACTCATTAATCACTGTGTAGAAGTGATCTACAGAAGGGGTAACTGGTGCCATCTTTGAGTCATCTTATTTCAAAACGACAGTAACGATTAGGAAGCGATAAGAACATCTGGCATAGATGCTGTCACCGTGAAATGTTCCTGGCAACATTAGAAGGATTATTAATTGTGACTCTCCCACAGGAGATTATATATGGGCATAAGACTTGTGGTTGGTCCTGTCAATCCAAGATCAGCCTCGTCAAGCACCAGACCGATTAAATTAATTAGTCACCCAAAGGAGCTCCAGAAGTCTAGACCCATCTAAAAGAGACAGATGCCAACAATTAATGGATCAACCAAAAAGGAAAAAGAAAATCTCTCTGGACTGGTTTTGTGATGGGAATCTGTTCCTCCCAAAGAACAAAGCTACTAAGCTGTGGAGACAGCTCGGCCATGAGAACTTTGAGTGAGAAGTAACAGTTGCATGATATGGTTGCTCCAAGCAGCAACTGCTGTGCAAAAGGCAAATGTTGTCTTGAGGCCATTAAGAAAAAGGGCACACCAAATATATACGGTAACTGCTTTCAAACAAATATGTTGTGCAACCAAAGTTGGAATGATGTGATTTGGGCAACCAAAGAAAATAATAAAGCTAGGGTGGTTGAGCTGAGACCATTAAATGATCAAAGGACTGGAGAAATTCTCTTCTAATTCATTCATTCATTCATTCATTCATTCATTCATTCATCCATTCATTCATATTCTCTCTCTCTCTCTTCCTCTCGCCCCCTCCCCCTCTCTCTCCATATTCAATTTATATAACTGCCCATCTCAGATCAGTGACTCTGGGAAGTAAACAATCATAAAACTATATATTGAATCTCTCTCCCTCTCTCTCCCTCTCTCTCTCCCTCCCTCTCTCTCTCATCTATCTATCTATCTATCTATCTATCTATCTATCTATCTATCTATCTATCTATCTATCTATCTATCTATCTATCTATCTATCTATCTTCATTATATATATATTGAATGATTGAATGAAGCCATTCAATATACATTTTTTGATTGTTTGTTGCCAGGAGTGACTGGATTGAGATGGGGAGAGAGGGAGGGAGGGAGAGAGATTATATACATAGATATAGATATAGTTGATACAGATACAGAGATAGATGGATGGATGGGTAGGTAGGTATGTGTGTGTATGTAGATTATAGATATACAGATATAGATATAAATATAGATGGTACAGATACAGAGATGGATGGATGGATGGATGGATGGATGGATGGATGGATGGATGGATGGACAGGTATTTAGATGGATAGATAGATAGATAGATAGATAGATAGATAGATAGATAGATAGATAGATGCAAACATTTATATTCACTCAGAAGAAAATAACTATTGTAACACCCCCAAATAGCTTAAGCTGAAGGCACCACTTCAGAGATGTGAGTAATTAGGAGCTGCACGTAATGGGTGGAAGATCATTAATAGAGGGTTCCAACTTTAAAATAAGTAGAAATTTTCTGACAGTGACCACAGTTAATCAGCTTGCCTACAGAAGTTGTGGATGCTTCATCAATGGAGGTTTATAAGAAGAGACTGGACAACCTATTTTCCAGAAGGTAGGGTTTCCTGCTTGAGCAAGGGGTTGGCTTAGAAGATTACCCCTTCCCAACCCTATTATTCTATTTTCTATCTTTACTCTTTCATCATATTCAGGAGAGAGAGAGGGAAGGAGGGAGGGAGGGAGAGAAGTGCAGATTCTGGGAACTCTTAGGGAGTTGTCTTCACCTATTTTCTCCCATGCAAACTATCTAAAGGGAGCATCCTGTTGTGCTTCTCTCCCTCCTGGGAATCCAGACTATATTTCACCACACCCGTTAGCCTTTATAAGCCAGCGAAGGGAAGGAGAAGAGTGGGCTCAGTGTTAATTTTTTTTTTAATTACATTTATATGCCGCCCTTCTCCGGAGACTCAGGGCGGCTTACAATTTTTGGGATACAACCCAATGCACTCAGCAATAGCCTTCACTCCATTGTATATGCCTGCTTATTACTAAGCGGCATTTTTACAAGGTCAGCTTATTGCCCCCAACAATTTTGGGTCCTCAGTTTACCTACCCCGAGAGGATGGAAGGCTGAGTCAACCTTGAGCCTGGTGGGATTCGAGCCTACAGTAATTGTAGACAGCTGGATCTTAAGAGCAGGCATTTACAGCCTGAGCCACCAATTATTATTGTTATTTTGCATTGATGACTTTGGTAATTCTCTCCTTGGTCTCCCTAGGAAAACTGTTGGCGTTTTTTGCTGCGGCCCTCATGGAATCTCCAAAGCTGTGCACAGACAAAGCAATAGGGACAATTCTTATGGGACAAGATTCGAATACAACAAAGAGTCATTTAGCTGAGAGAATCTGGGGCTTTCCAAGGACTGCTTGAAGACTTGAGTGCAATTTTCTTTTGTTAAAAAAAAAAAAATCAACAGCTTTACTTTAATCACTTGTACCAAAGCCTCTCTCTTTTTCCTCCTTCCCTTTCTCTTTTTCCTGATAATTTATAACTATTTAAATCCAGGAAGCATTAGAAAGGAAAATGAAATACACTCCTTCTGGATACACAAAACATAAATTGAAGTTATTACAGCCATTGGCTGTCTGCCCAAATTACACAAAGGCAATTAGAGAAGGAGATTTGCATCTTTGGCTGCTTTTTTTTTCCAGAAAAAAATTGCTGGGACTTTTGAACTTTCCTCCAATCCCAGGAAATAACATGGCTTGATGGGACAGGAGATCGGTGTATGTAATGGAAGTAAAATTCTTACCTTTGCTGGCAGATGAATAAAGCAACTTGAAAAAGAAGGCAAAACTGCTACAGCTTCAACAGGAGAAAGTAAAGGGCTTTCAATATCTTCAGTCAATTACAGTTAATTAGAAAGGGATCAAAAGCATCCCAGAGGCAATGCCAGTTTAACACACATAGGTGTCATACCCCTGTCGAGTCTAAATCTGAGGAGGAGAATGAACAGCTGACAGGGAATGGGAGTGTGGCTCCATTGGCTGTGGAGGAAACTGGGGAAGGGCAAAGTCTGGCTGGGCAGAGCAGGAGAGAGGTAGCACAAGGGAGAGGGAGTTCAGAGGAGGATCCAAGCCCATCCCCTCTTCATCCTAGGGCACGTAGGAAGGAACGGAGAAGAGAGCAACGTGGGTTGCGTGGCTTCCAGGGAGGAAAGGGCCCTGATTCCCTTCATTAGCCACACCTGGGAATGAGAGTTTAAAAGAAATGCATGCTGAGTGCGGCAGATGCTGGGAACAAACATGAGTTTATCTTGTGTTGACTTCGCTTATCTGTGTTCCTGGTGTCTTCCCAACCGTGTGGAGTTATTGCCGTGCCTTCACGTCTGGAATTCTTGCTCCTGCCCTGTTGGACTAATTACCTCATCTTGTCTTGATTGGACTTACAGTTACAGTTTTTGTTGACCATGTTTTGGACTTGATTCTCTGCAGCCAAAGGCTGTTCCTGGGAGAGTTTTTCTCCAGCCAGAAGGTAACCAGGACATTGGGGGCAAAGTTGGAGCTAATAAAGGGACTCTTATTGATTATCTGACTGTATTGCCTTTGTGCCACACCCTGGGTCATCACACAGAGGTAAGGCAAAGGGTTTGGGGAAACCATGGCCTTTTGGAAACCATTGGAAACCATTTACTTTCCAAACCAAACTTAAATATCTGCATGATGGGAGAGCATATATGTAGTCCTCAACTTATAACAGTGCATTAGTGACCATTCAAGGTTACAGCTGCAAAGAAAAAAGTGACAACCGTTTTTCACACTTACAATGATTGCTGCCTCCCCATGGTCATGTGATCAAAGTTCAGACACTTAACAACTGACTCCTATTTATGATGGTTGCAGCATCCCGGAGGGAGTCACATGATCCCCTTTTGTGACCTTCTGACGAACAGAGTCAATACGGAAGCTGGATTCCTTTAATAACTTAACAACGGTAGCAATTCCCTTAACAACTAGGGCAAGCAAGGTCATAAAATGGGGGCAAAGTTCACTTAACAAAGATCTGAGTTGGCAACAGAAATTTTTGGGCTCAAAATTTCCCTCCTTGTGTCTTTCCATGTTGGAATCGAACTGAGATAATCACAAATGATTATCAACCAACCCCTTGTAAATGCATAACCGAATTTTGATCACACAACTGTCAGGATGCTACAACATTTGTAAATGTGAGGGCCAGTCATCAGTCACTTTTTTCAATGATGTTGTGACTTCAAACAGTCCCTGAATGAATGGTCCTATGTCAAGGACTGTCATGCCCCCATCAGAGTCTGAATCTGAAGAGGAAGATGAACAGCTGTCAGAGAGCGGGAAAGTGTTTCCGTTGGCTGTGGAGGAAACTGGGGAAGGGCAAAGTCAGGCTGGGGAGAGCAGGGGAGAGGTAGAACAAAGGAGAAGGGGTTCAGAGGAAGACCAAAGCCCACCCCCTCCTCATCCTAGGGTGTGCAGGGAAGAACGCAGAAGAGAGAAACATGGGTTGCGTGGCTTCTGAGGAAGGAAAGGGCCCCGATTCCCTTCACAAGGCATACCTGGGGATGGAGTTTAAAGGAGAGGAAGTTGGAAGGAGCTTTTGTCAGGAACAAATGCTGAATTCATCTAGTGTTGAGAGTTTTAGCCTGCATTCTTAGCATTCCTCCTGACTGTTTAAATTATTGCCATGCTTCTTTGTTCTTATCTGCCTTGCTGAAACTATTGGAGTCATTATCTTGCCCTGCTGGAGAGATTAATTACAGTCATTCTGCTTACAGTGTTTGGACTGGAGTATCTTCAGCCAGAGGCTGTTGCAGGTTTGTGTGAGAGCTTTTCTCCAGCCTGGAGAGTAACCGGGACATTGGGAGCAAAGTTGAAACAAATAAAGGGATTTATATGTGTTCTCTGGCTGTGTTGCCTTCGTGCCATGCCCTGGGTCATCACAAAGGACAATTTGTAGCGTAGGATTAGGAGTGGAAGACCCAGTTGCTCAGCCATGGAAGGTCCCTGGGCAACCCAGTCATTTTGAGGATAGGAGTTGAAACAGTTTATGTCCGGGATGTGTGGGGTCTGTAGATATTTTCACACCTCTCTTTTTGACTTGTGCAGTGTACAGGTCCTCGTGGAAGGCAGGTTGGTAGCAATTGTTTTTTCTGCAGTCCTAATTACTCGCTGAAGTCTGTTATTGGACTGGATCCTTCTCTGAGTCCAGCCTAACTCTTATCAAGCTCAGCTGCTTCATATCCAGCCTCACAACCTTTCAAAATAATCCAATCCTTTACCTTAATGCTTAAAATCCCCATCCATCATCCTGGCTTCTCAGGAGGCATCCCAGGGATAAGCCAAACAGCCCTACTTCACTTCCAAGTGAAGATTCAGGGACAATCTGATTGGTTGAGCAGCTTTGAGACTGAATTTTAGAACAGGATCCGTCCATAAGGCATCATCAGGAAATCTCAGAACTGCAACTCTTATCATTGGGGAAGATGAATGGCAAAATGAGCTGAAAACACAGATAGTCCTCAACTTATGACCACAATTGAGCCCAGGCCTTCTGTTGCTAACCAAGACAGCTAAGTGAGTTTTGCCCCATTTTACGACCTTGCTTGCCACTGTTGTTCACTGCTGTTGTTAAATTAGCAATATGGTTGTTAAGTGAAACTGGCTCCCCCACGGACTTTGCTTGTTAGTAGGTCACAAAATGTGACCACATGACCCCAGGACACTGCAATCGTCATAAAGCTGAGCTAATTCCCAAGAGTCTGAATTTTGATCAGGTGACCATGGGGAAGCTGCAACCATCATAAGTGTGGAAAATGTTCATAAGTCACTTTTTTTCAGTGCCATTGTAACTTTTGAATGGTCACTAAATGAACATTTGTAAGTTAAGGACTACCTGTAGTACAGATGATGGACTCTTTTAGCTATTAACTGGCAAGTTTCTGCTAAGTATCTTCAAAGAGTTTATCAAAGTATATCTCTTTAAATATCTGCTTTGTATCTCCTTCAAGGAAGAGCTAACAGGGATGAGAAAAGGATGCATAACAACTTCCAGATTGTTCAGAAAAGAACCCACATTGGTGGTGAACAAAGGGAGAAGGGCCATATTCTAATTTAAAAAATAAAAACTTCACTAAAGCCATTTCAGAAGTCAGCTCCTATTTTTTTCTTTTCACTTGCTTTTCTAAGCTGAACGTTCGGCATCACACAGGAGAAAAACCAGTGAGTCCCTCATGGTGTGGCATGTTAGAAGAGCTATAGATATTGGTGTTGCTCAAAACCAGGGTTTGTACAGAGAACATGACAGGAAAAATAGATGCGTTAGCTAAGGAAATGACAAGTATTAGCCAAGGGATGGGGAATCTGTGCTAGTGACACTGAAGACCTGATTGAGGCAGGAAGAAGTAATTATATTCCTGCATTCTTGCTGTCCAAGGAATAGTAAACTCTCACCTCTAGCCTCAAATCTACACCTTTTGCTTGGCAGCTTGTGTGATGTCAGTACAGTAGAGAAGAAAGTTGAGAAGGGATGGAGTTGCAGCTAAGTAGTGTCATCACACATTCATCACACGGCAGAGGAATTCAGGAATCAGAATAATAAGAAAACTACAGTTAAATATCTACAGGTGAACTGAAGCTGAAAGCTAGGAGACTTAGCAAAATCGGGGTTCCCACTCTCTCTCCTTGGGTGGAACTTTCTAACTTCAGCCCAGCATTTCTAACAAACTCCAATCTGATAAAGGGATCATTAGTGCATGCTTTTAGCACCTATTCATTTAGTTATTAAATTTGTAAAGCTGCAAATAGGATTCCATTTAACCAATGAAAGAGAATATGTGTAGCTTGGGGTTGCAATGAGAGACCCTTGGTCAAGGGTGTGATTCAACTGGTGCAACAACCGGTTCAGTGAGCATGCGCTTTGCATGTGCAGAGGGTTTTCTACTGACCTTCTCCTGCAATGCTGCAATCCCCCTGCTGTTAAACAGCTGACACGCAGCAATCTGCTGTGCTGCGTGAAGCAGATGAGCTTGAAAACCAGGAAATAAGGGCCAGAATAGACCTGGGGCAGGTGGACCCAACAGCTGATCATCGGAGCGAACAAGTTGGCTCACAGATGATCCTTGGAGCAACCGGTTCTCATAAACCGGGCCGAACCGGTAGAATCCCACCCCTGCCCTTGGTGCTCTCTGAGCTTGCTTGTTTTCTTGCAGGTGATTCATTAGCAAACTAAATAACATCATCCATCCAATGATGAATCTGTCTATTTTACAAAGTGCCAGAAGGCAGGAAACAATGAATGGAAACTAATCAAGGAGAGAAGCAATCTGGAATTAAAGAGAAACTTCCTAACACTGAGGACAATTAACCAGTGGAACAGCTTGCCTTCAGACATTGTGGGTGCTTCATCACTGGAGGTTTTGAAGAAGAGAGCAGACAGTCACTTGTCTGAGATGCTCTAGGGTCTCCTGCTTGAGCAGGGGGCTGGACTAGATGACCTCCAAGATCCCTTCCAGCTGTATTCCGATTGATTGATGATGCTTGCCAATTGCTGGTTTCCTCCTGTAGGTTATAGTGTCAACTCCCTTGCGTACCACTCGGAGGCTTCAACTGGTGCAGAATGCAGCCGCGCGGGTAGTGATGGGAGCTTCCTGATACTCCCATGTTACACCTCCTCGCGCCCTGCATTGGCTTCCGGTTGCCCTCCGGGTGAGATTCAAGGTTCTGGTATTAACATTCAAAGTCCAGCATGGCATGGGTCCAGGTTATTTACGAGAACGGCTCCTCCCAACATCAAATACTAACCGCCTCTGTACGGGCACAGACAGGGTCTCCTCGGGTGCCATCTGCGACTCAATGTCGCTTGGCGGTGACCCGGGGGAGGGCCTACTCTGTGGCGGCTCCCACTCTGTGGAATCTTCTTCCACTGGAGCTCCGGCTGGCCCCGATCTTCACCTTCCGCCATTTGAAGACCTGGCTCTTTTTACAATCCGGGCTGTGCTGATTCTCTGGGGTTGGTTCTATTTTAACTATGGGTTTTAATTTTAATTTGGCTTCAACTTGTTTAATATGCTTTTAATTAATTTATTTATTGTTGTATTTTTAGCTGTGAGCTACCGAGTCCTTTTGGAGAAGGGGCATATAAGTCGAATAAATAAATAAGTAAGTAAGTAAGTAAATAAATAAATAAATAAATAAATAAATAAATAAATAAATAAATAAATACTGCAGGCTATTTCTGCTGACTCCAGCTGCCAGCAGTTCGGCACTTCAATTCTCATCGGTTCAAGGCCTTTACCAAAACTTTTATCAATAGTCCAGTTTGGATAACACAGGTTGTGTGTTGCTGGAAGAAAAATGTCTTCATGAAGACCATCTCGTGTCTTCAATGGCCCAAAGGAGCATTTTGAGATGTCATTCTCTGCAGCCCTTTATTGCATAAATAAATTGACTAAGGAAGGGGAGGGACAGCAATATTTCAGAAAGGGCTTCTCGGTCACTGTCTTTCATCTGAATATCATTATTATTTTTTTAACTCCTTCACCTCCCAGCGCTGTCAAAAAGCGGGAACAGAGCGTCCCTGGATGTAAGCAAATTTGACAGCTTGATAAATAAATCTTGGTTTGTTGACCTCAGGTAAGGGCAAGCATGAAAGCTGAGAAACAGACTTACATAAATGTCTGGTGTATATGGGGACACTTGGAAGAGCGAGAGAGAGAGAGAGAGAGAGAGAGAGGGTGAGAGAGCGCACAGGCTGGCAAGCCAAAGAATCGCTTTAGTAGTGCCAGCCACCCATTAAAATTCTGTCATTGCAAGGTCATTCTGTTTGTCTTCTGATCCTTCTGCTGCCTTCTCTTTCTGGGCTCAGAATTTGGATAGGAAAATGACAATTGTGCCTCCCCATTGTTACTCGAGAGATATGTCTTCATGTTGCAGGGCATTTCTTGCTGCTTATCTTATCCTCCTTTTGGGGAAAAGACGACACCCTTCTCAGTTTGACCGATTTACAATTCTGATCAAGAGCCTTTCGCTCGGCCGGATGATGCAGCGAGACGTCCTGGTTCTACCCAAACAAGGGAAAAGCTGCCAGACACGCCATTAATAATCCGAAAGATATGTCACCTGGATGCTGCTCCTGCAGAGAACGTCCTGGTAGTGTCTTCACAATGCAGTGTGCCTTCATTATGCATGCACTGCCATACTCTCTGGAAAACTCCCGGGGAGAGATCTACAAAGACAAAAGGAAATAAAAACTCAGGAAGAGAAGCATAATAGCAGCCTGGAGTTCAGCTGGTGGAAACCGACCACCCGATTTTGAGCAGTTGCTCTGAATCATTGTTGGTTTTTTAATAATTAATTTGTTTAATGTTCCAAATTGAAAAGATAAAAACTAATGGAAACTAAAAGGGAGAAAAATAAATGTCATTTATTGTAATTTTGAAATAACGACTAAACCAATGGTTATAAATCAAGGATTACCTGTACCTGATTTTAAATATCTGCCATGCCTCTCTTTAGCACGTGCACCTGTAAACATACATACAAAAGAGGGAAATGGATGGAAACTAATCAAGGAGAGGAAGCAATCTAGACCTAAGGAGAAATTTCCTGACAGGATAATTAGCCAGTGGAATGGCTTGCCTCCAGAAGTTGTGGATGATCCAACATCAGGGGTGGGATCCAGCCGGTTTAGGCTGGTTCTAGCAAACCAGATGTTAAATTTATATCTGGTTCACTGAACCAGAAGTTGAACCAACCTGATGGTCCCACCCACCCTGCCCCTCCCCTCCCATGAGTCTCCACACGGCCTGTTTTGGATGCAGGTAAGTTTGGAGCCTGCGTGGAGGCTCTGGAAGGGCGAAAAATGGCCTTCCCAGACATCTGGGCCCGTTTCCGGCTTCCAGAGAGCCTCCGGAGCCCAGGGGAGGCCACAGGGGAGGCCATTTTCGCCCTCCCAGAGGCCCAAGGAAAGCCTCTGGACTCTGGGGAAGGTGAAAAACAGCCATCCCAGAAGTTCTGGTAGGCCATGCCCACCATGGCCATGCCCACCCAGCAACTGGGCAGAGAACTGGTTGCTGGGATTTTTGAATCCCACCCCTGTCCAACATTGAAGGTTTTTAAGAAGAGACTGGACAGCCATTTGTCAAAAATGATATAGAGTCTCCTGTTTGAGCAGGGGTTGGACTAGTAGTCCTCCAAAGTTCCTTCCTACTCTGTTAAATCATGATGGTTCATGCAACATGATGGTGCAATAGCACTTAGACTTATATACTGTTTCACAGTGCTTTTACAGCTCTCTCTAAGCAGTTTACAGAGTCAGCCTATTGCCCCCAACAATCTGGGTCCTCATTTTATCAACATCAGAAGGATGGAAGGCTGAGGGAACCTTGAGTCGGTGAGACTTGAACTGCCGACAGTTGGCAGTCAGCAGAATTATTAGCAATGTTATTTTTGTGATTTTAACAAATCCTGCAAATGTCTCCGGCTTTCCCCATTTAATAAATGGCTATGGGAGAAACAGCCTGCGCATAACAATACACTAAAAACTTTACTGGATCAAGCTAACAATTCATGAGGGTCAGGTTTTGTTTAACCTCACATACAGGGCATGTAGAAAATGACCTCCTTCCTTTCCTGCTTCCCCTTTGCGGGCATTTAATGGCAAGACAGATCAATTCAATTCAGTTTATTACAGTCATAGACCAGAGACCAGAACAAATAAAAACACTCAGTAAATGATACAATTAAAAAGTCTAGTGTAAAATAATAGGTAAGAACTAAAATCTAATGGCAAGACAGATCACTAGAGATCCCTATTCTTCACCTTGTATTGCTCCATCTCACATAACATCTCTTTTGTACATCGGGTAGCTAATATATGCATTATAACCAAGCAACGTGGTGTATGCAGTACAGTGCCGTGAGCCTCCCCATGTACATTGGGGAAACAAGATAGCCACTTCATAAGCACATGGTACGACATAGGAGAATAAATGCATCAGGACTAGATTCAGCAGTCCATCGACATTTAAAAGACAAAGTCTGCTCTTTTGAAGACAGCAAAGTCCACATTTTGGACAGAGAAGACCACTGTTTTGACAGAGAGGTCAAAGAGGCCATCTATGTTAAAATTGAACAGCCCTCTCTCCACAGAGGGGGAGGGATACGACTTCATCTATCTCCAGTCTACAACACCATCTTTTAGCAGTTCCAAGAAGACTCCACACCCATTTGCACCACTCAAGTGACCCTGAAGACACAAATAAACCTCCAAGTGGCCTCAAAGACTCACTAAAATGACCAGCTGTCTGCAGAGTATAAATCCTTCCATTCTCCACCATCCAGTCAGAGCTGAAGAAGCTTCTTGGATGAGAAGCGAAACATCTTAAAAGAAAACCCAGAAAGTCCAGCTGCCTCTTGGAAAAAGCACCTTTGGAACAACCATGACCTGGATGACTGAAAATCTCCGTAGACATTATTCATTATAATATTTTATATTGCCAATGGTCTTGGCTTAGTAGCACGGTATATTTCATTCTCTAACTATTTTCCACAGAGCATCTTCATCCAAGTCCTGTCTTCTAGCCATTTCTCCTACATTATCTCCAGAGGGTTGTCTAGTGATTTCAACTTCAACAGCACTACTCTTAGTAGCAACAAGAGCACTTAGACTTATATACCACTTCATAGTGCTCTACAGCCCTCTCTAAGCGGTTTACAGAATCAGCATGTTGCCAACAATCTGGGTCCTCATTTTATCATCCTCGGAAGGATGGAAGGCTGAGTCAATCTTGAGCCTGTCAGAATTGAACTCTTGGCGGTGAGCAGAGTCAGCCTGCAATACAGTGTTCCGTGCCACCACAGCTCTTAGTGATGGGGTGACAGGACTGGAAGCTGCCATTTTCAACATCCCGGAGCATAGCCTGAGAAATTGACATGGTGGCTTTAGAACTATCTACCCAGACCAAGATCAGAGTACTGGAGAGAAGGACTATTTAAATGAACTTATAAGAAGTGGTAGCACCCAGCCAAAGTTTATCTGCATTCAGAAACTAAACTTGATCACATTTCCGTAATAAATGCTTGGGCAGCCATCCCCACAAAAGCCACAAGGCTGTAGGCTAGACTGGGGATTTGGGGGAAGGAAAACGACACTCAGAGAAAGTCAACAGCAATCTATCTCTGGCTTGTTAACCAGAAAAATAACATGGACCTCCATGTGTAGTTGCCAGAAGTTGAGCTGATTGGACTGAATTTTTTTTATTTATTTTTACACGTCAGGTATCAGTGAAAGGATTCAGTAAGGATGTCCCAACTCGGATTTTGTCTGCCAATTGGATATTTTAAACAGGGTCTTTGGAATCATATAGTAGAATGGATTTATTTCCCTGATACGTTTGGACCAAGATCTTGGAGAGGAAGCTTCAACATGCTCTCAGATGGTGTCTGTGGCCAATTTTGTAGTTATCAGGAAACAGATATTTGGCAGAGATTCCATTGTGGAACAAACTCTTTTCATCTTCTGCGATGTTATCAGGTTCAGAGAAGAATTCAGACATTTAGCTAAATAATTAGATTTCCATTGAGTAAGCTGGTAGAAAAAGCTACCTCCATGACACAAGGCAGAGAATCCTAACTTTTTCACACAGATGCAGAATAGAGTTGGAAGGGACCTTGGAGGTCTTCTAGTCCAACCCCTTGCCCAACCATTTCAGGCAAGTGCTTGTCCAGTCTCTTCTTAAAAGCTTCCAGCAATGGGGCACCACAACTTCTGAAGGCAGGCTGTTCCACTGGTTGATTGTTCCCACTATCAGAAATTTCTCCTTAGTTCTAGATTGCTTCTTTCCTTGATTAGTTTCCATCCATTGTTTCTTGTCTTGCCTTCTGGTGAGACCCTATACCATTGCAAACACGTGGGTGTCCAATCTCTTCTTAAAAGCCTCCTGCCAAAGAGACAAACCAAAGACAACATGAGAATAATCCTGGATACTTTGGAGTATTATGAGGTGCATCCTGAAAAGCAAATGGCCCTGATATTTTTAGATGCACAAAAAAGCCTTTGACAATGTGAGTTGGCTACTGCAATTGGTGCAAATGGGCTTTGGCAAAAAAAATTATTCAAGCCATTGAAACAATATATCATAGACAGACTGCGAAGGTTGTGGAACATCCACAACTTCTGAAGGCAAACTGTTCCACTGGTTAATTGTTCTCACTGTTAGGAAGTTTCTCCTTAATTCTAGGTTGCTTCTCCCCTTCCACCCATTTTTTCTTGTCTTACTTTCTGGTGCTTTGGAAAATAAGTTGACCCCCTCTTCTTTCTTTCTTTCTTTCTTTCTTTCTTTCTTTCTTTCTTTCTTTCTTTCTTTCTTTCTTTTCTTTCTTTCTTTCTTTCTTTCTTTCTCCCTTCTCCCTAAGGACTCAGGCGTGAACATATAAAAGAGAAATATTTACAATAAAACAATATTAAACAAAACAAGTCTAAAATTGCTAAAAACATTAAAACAATTAGAATTACGATAAAAAAACAATACAGTTAAAACAACCCACCCCCGGGTCAATCCAGGCCGGCCTGCTGAAACAGCCAAGTCTTCAGGTCTCGACGAAAGGAGCGGAGATCAGGGGCCAAATGAAGATCCGCAGGGAGCTGATTCCATAGGGCAGGTGCTCCCACAGAAAAGGCCCTAGCCCTGGGAACCGCCAGCCGACAATGCCTAACTGACGGTATTCCCAGGAGGCCCCTCCTGTGGGAGCGCGGCAATTGGAGTGATGCTGGCAGGAGGCGTTCCCACAAGTACTCTGGACCCAAGCCATTTAGGGCTTTATAAGTTGTTACTAACACCTTGAAGGAGACCGAAGGCAACCGGCAACCAATGCAAGTCGCGCAGGAGGGGTGTAACATGGGAGTATCGGGATACCCCATCACTGCCCCGCCGCATTCTGCACCAGCTGCAACCTCCAAGTAATCCGCAAGGGTAGCCCCATGTAGAGAGCATTGCAGTAGTCGATTCTGGAAGTGACGAGTGCATGAGTGACCGTTTGAAGGGCATCTCGGTTCAGATAAGGGTGAAGCTGGCGAACCAGCCGAACTTGGGCAAAAGCCCTCCTGGCCACAGCCCCCACTTGCTCCTCCAGATTGAGCTGTGCATCCAGGAGGACACCCAGATTCCTCGCCCTATCCACGGGGGGTAACACCTCTCCCCCCATGACCAAAGATGGCACTTCCACTGAGCACCGAGATGCCGGTGCTTTATGGCAACCCCTCAAATATTGGAACACTGCTGTCATGTCCCCCCAGTCCTTTTTTCCCCTAGATTGACTAAGGGTGACATGATAGGAATGTTCCAACATTTGTGGGGCTTCTATTTCCTTTGATGTCCATGTTGCCTGCACTGATCTAGTAGTAGAGCTTGCAAAGTGTTAGAGTTTCTCACCTGGAATGTCCCCACTTCTTATCAAACGCCAAGGAACAGATTTGATTTGCACTTTTCTTTAATGGCATACAATTCTGCTCTCCCTTATTTTTATACGTTTCAACCTGCTGTGACATGTTGGGTCATTTTATGGAAGTGTGTTTAATTAGCCTGACTGTGAAATTGCTTTGTGAGCTGCCATAACTTAGCTAAAAGGAAGGAAGCCTTTTTTAAAAAAAAAAACCAACTGAAAAGGTTTTGAAAATCATTTTCAGTTGTTACAAATTTCATTCCCCCCCATCTGAATAATAGGCTTGACCGCTAATGGCTACTTTGGCATCCTCTGTCTTGGCATGCAATTTTTGCAGGCACTAATTGACTTGTGTAAAATGGGAACAACCCTCGGATGTGGTATTGTTGAATAGCAGTACACAACAAAGCACTTACTGCATTAAAAGTTCCATAACAATCAGGCTTTATTTTTTTGCAAGCGCAGATTTTTCTCCAAACCACACATTAAATCTTGAGACATTTATAGGGTTTCAGTATTGTACAAAACTTGGGACCAGCCCCAAAATGTTTGAAAACAGAACATTCCTGGAAGATTAAATCAGAGAATTTTTGAATATGGGTCATGAAAGTCCATGTATACCGTGCCCTGCCTGATACAGCTGGTCCTTGACTTATGCCCACAATTGAGCACAACATTTCCATTGTTAAGCATAATGGTTGTTAAATGAGCTTTGCCCCCCCTTTACGACCCTTCTTGCCACAGTTGCTGAGTGAATAACTGCTGTGGTTAACCTAGTAACATGGTTGTAAAGTGAATCTTGACTTTGCTTGTCCAAAAGGTGATCACATGACCCTGGGACACTTCAACCGTCATAAATAGAAGTCAGTTGCCAAGCATCTGAGTTTTGATGACATGACCATGGGATGGTAGGTGTTAAGTGTGAAAAATGGTCATAAGTCACTTTTTTTCCAATGCCAGTGAGACTTTAACTGTCATGCTGTTGTAAGTCAGGGATTAGCTGTAGATGGACAACCTGTGGCCCTAATGCCATTTTTAGCTCTAGCTGTTGTCAGGCCCTGGTCACTCCCATTTAAATCATGAATCCCTAGCCTGATCTTTCTGAGCTTAAAGAAGATTTATTAGGAGTCAACATTCCGGTGCTACCTGGGTGTAGCCGACTCTGAGACACATCATTCATTTCACCCTTGACCCTGGTCTTCCCCCAGCCCTGGATGTATATTCTCCAATGGGACACATCCATAGCCAAAAGTCATCAATCATGCTCTCCAATAATAATTTTGCGCACCAGAAGCTTCGGTCATCTAGAAATTATCTATGAAAACATTTAAGGAATGCACTACCCCTTTCTGCTGGCAACTCTAAAAGACCAGAGAGATATTTTATGAGTTGACAGGCATCACTGCACTAATAGCAACAGCAATAGCACTTAGATTTATATACCATTCCATAGTGCTTTACAGCCCTCTCTAAATGGTTTACTTTACAGAGTCAGTTTCTTGCTCCCAAACAATCTGGGTCCTCATTTTACCGACCGCAGAAGGATGGAAGGCTGAGTCAACCTTGAGCCTGGTGAGACTCAATCTGCCAAATTGCAGGCAGCTGGCAATCAGCAGAAGTAGCCTGCAGTACTGTACTCTAACCACTGTGCCACCGTGACTCAATCCCAACATCCTGCTGAACGAATATGAGAACTGGAGGGGAGTTTCAATGGACTTGAGGAAGGAATAATGGAGGTAGAGGGTGGGGGGGATTATCCATCCATCTCCAGACTGGCATGCAGTTTTCAGCACGTTGTCCTTGAGAAAGTCTTCTACTTCAGCTTTCGTGTGGGATGTAGGCCACCTTTCAGCAACTACATTTTCATTGTGATATTTCTTCAGCCTTGGGAGATACCAGATCTCATCTTGGGAGGCAGTAATATTTAAAGAAGCTGAGCTTGTCAGTGAAGCAGTAAGACAGTGAAGGGAATCCCGGCACAGCTGATCATAAGAACAGCTGGTCCTCAGGAGGAAAATAGAAGAAGAAATACCTTAAGGAGTGACTGGGTGGGGAAGAACGCAGTCAGCAATGTCGGGCATGCGCGCTATGTTGCGCATGCATGATAAGGACTGACTGGGTGGGGAGGGAGGGGTGGGAGGAGAGGGGCAGAGCCAGCCAGGGGCACTATTTACCGGTTCTCTGAACGGTGCAGAGCAACTGGTTCTATAGAACTGGTCCGAACTGGTAGAATCCCACCCCTGGAGCTCACCCTGTTGTGAAGTGCTTGGGTCTCGAACCAGTGTTGTCAGCTTTTCTTCTATTGCCCCTGTCTGAAAAGTCAGTCCGTCTTTCCAGATAAAAAATGCCTCAAAGCCAGCTTCAATTCATATTAATTGTAGCCGTTGCCAGGAGTGCATTTGACAGAGAACTGTTATGGAAATGTATTGCGTGTTATGAAAATATATTGTCATGAACAGAAACTTTAAATAAAGCAGCCTATATATACAGTGTTTTGTTTTCCAAGTTGTTATGATCAGGAAAGCAATTGTGGCTTTGCAGGAAACTGCAATCTTGCAACACTGCTGGAATATTAAGTAGGAAACAGCTAGAGTTTTGCTTTTAAGAAAACCTGGAAATTTTATGGACAGGTGGTCCTCGACAGACGGACACAATTGAGGCCGAAATTTCCATTGCCAAGAGAGACAGTTGGGAAGTGAATTTTGCTCCATTTTATGACCTTTCTTGACTCAGTTGTTAAGTGAATCACTACAGTTGTTAAGTGAATCATTTGGTCATTAAGCAAAATGGGCTTCCCTCATTGACTTTGCCTGTTAGAAGCCAGATGGAAAGGTTATACATGATGATCACATGACAGTTCATCATCTTCTTTTAATGACCCCCATAATCCCTTGCGGAGTTTGGGCAACTGAATGGAGCTGAGTGTTTACTGGTCGGATGCCCTTCCTGTCACCAATATGGAGTTTTTGTTCAGCAAATATACTTTCATTGTGCCCAGACTCAGAGAGAGTATCTGCCTCTTCCTAGGATCAAACTCATAGCCTCCTGATTGTGATTCAAGAGCTCCACCTCTAGGCCACTGCACCATTCGACCTCCAGATAGTTCAACTGTCATAAATACATGCCAGTGGCCAAGCACCCAAATTTATGGTGGTTGCACTGTCCCAGGGTCATGTGATCCCCTTTTGCAACCTTCAGACAAACAAAGCAATAGCAGTAGCACTTAAGCTTATATACCTCTTCACAATGCTTTCCAGCCCTCTCTAACCTGTTGACAGAGTCAGCATGTTGCCCCCAACAATCTGGGTCCTCATTTTACCCACCTTGGAAGGATGGAAGGCTGAGCCAACCTTGAACCTGGTGATATTTGAACTGCCAAATTGCAGGCAGCCAGCAGCCAGCAGAAGTAGTCTGCAGTAATGCATTCTAACCACTGCGCCACCATGGCTCTAAATAATAGTGAAATAAAAGGTGGTTGCTATATAATATGACAAAGTGGGTGTATGAAAGTGACATAAGGCATTTGTTTGATGGAATTACCTGGTTCTTCATATCTAATGAATCCTGAATCTATCCCAGCTCTTCATAGTTTTATCTAATTTTTCCCCTCTCTAAAAAAATGGATTGAGTTAAAAAAAAAAGTGAATCAGAATGTCTCTGTTCAATTCCTGTGTTCCAATCCCAAACATGCCAATTGATAATTGTTATGACTTCAAAAACTCCATAATACATGTGAATATTCTCATTGTCATGCCCCAGCACATAACTTTTATATACTGTTGTTGTTCTCTAACCCCATCTACTGGTCGGAGGGACAAATATACGATCAACATCTTAATATACTGTTGCTTTCTAGCCCCATCTAATGGCTGGAAGGACAAATACTAATTATATTGTTTGAAGCTGCCCCAACTTCCTTACCCATCAGCCCGCACTCTCAAAACAAATGCATGCTGGGAAGCCAAACTTTAGCATTTGGAGAAGGCAAAAGCACAAAGAAGAATCCACCTTAATCTGTGGCACATGGTCATCGAAGGGCAAATCCCAAACACAGAATATCGCAGGTGAGATTTAAATTACTTGTATTTATTATTAAGTGTTATGTTCAGCAGTAACCCAATGCTGCCTATCTTGTATTTGGTTCTCATTGTATGTATCCCTATTTTCCCCAGTTTCACCATATCCTGTTCTTTCAATAAAGCATTCATATCTATGCACATGGTCTGATTTTTTGGAGGATAGGTGGATTTAGCTGCATGTCAAGCTGCATGCAACATGAGCAACATGTAGAGAGGACAGAACACTCATCATCTCTTGATGGTTCATTTCCCTAGCTATTACAGCACAAGAAGAAGAACCTGGGGAATCTCAATCATCCAAGTCATGGTTGTCTCAAAGGTATTTTTTGTTCCAAAAGCAATTGGACTTTGTTTTTTTCTTTTAAAATGTTTTGCTTCTTATCCAATAAGTTTCTTCTGTTTCAGAAGAACTGAAGAAGCTTCTTGGATGAGAAGTGAAATAGAAAAAAACCCCAAACAAACAAGAAAGCCCAGTTGCCTTTTAGAACAGGAAGAATATGTAGCTCATATTCCTCTGTGCAGTTTATAAGCCATAATATGCAACATAATATGCACCATTCAGACAAAGCAAGCATACATTGAAAAAAGAAAACCATTATCCTTTCATCATCACTCAACCAACTTACAGCTACAAAGGAGACCAGAAAGTCAGTTTTGGAATAACTATTGGACAGTTTTCAAGTGACTTTAATTTCAATTAGCACCTTAAAATAACTTTTAGATTAACAGATCAAGGTCAATGGAATCCAGCAGATGTGTGATCTCCTGGTCTTCTCTCAAAGTTTAACATGGAGTGACATCAGGAAGGAGATCCAATCCATAGGTTCCCATATTTTTGACCTGTTTTGAAATCCACCAGAGAGGCTTGATGCAAGAATCAAACACAATGACAGCTATTTTGTAGAGGAGGAAGACTATGGGATAGGAACATGTTGTATAAACACTGCCCACCAAGTTTGGAAACCCTCAAAAGACAGTCATCACAGATGTCTGTGGAGATTCTCAGTCCTCCAAGACATGGTTGTCCCAAAGATGTTTTTTCAAAAGTCAACTGGACTTTGTTTTTCCTTGAACATTTCTCATCCAAGAAGCTGGTTTAATTCTGACTGAATGGTCCTGTCACCTTCTGACTGTGTTGTAATATCACAGTCCACCTACCATCTATCTCCTGTTTGCAATTTTCAACAGCTCCAGGAAGGTTCCACACCCATTTGCGCTATGTGGATGATCCAGAGGGCACAGATAAACCTCCAAGCGGCCTCAATGATTCTCAGAGGGAGTACTAACAACCAGATGACTGCAAGGAATACGAATCCTTCCATCTTCCATCATTCAGTCAGATTTGAAGAAGCTTCTTGGATGAGAAGAGAAATATCTTCAAGGAAAAACAAAGTCCAGTTGCCTTTGGAAAGAGAATTTTTGGGACATGCCAACACAGATTTTCTACATCATCACAAAGTTAGCTTGAGGTGACAGTGCCAGGATGGTTTTATAAGTGTGACTGATACGTAATGTGTGGATAATTTTCATCCTCCATGAGTAAAGGTTGGGTCTCTTCCACATTTCTTTTCTTCTTTCGAGTCCCTAGTGTGATGAGTCCTTTGATCACCATTGCTATTATGGCACCAATCACAGCAGCTCCGAGTAACCATGGCCAGATCTGGCGAGCTTGTTCCAGATAAGGAGTGAGGAAAATCTGAAAAGGAGAGGCTGTAAAAAAAGAAAAGAAATTAGTGGCCAAAGATTTATCTATTGGGGTCAAGAAAACTGCATGAATGGATGTCACCATGAAGTCACCATGCATCTAGCACAATGAGAAGAGGGCCTGGTGGCTCATGAGATTAGAATGCTGGGCTGATGATTGACAGGCTGTGTTCAAGGATGGGTGAGCTCCCATCACATGCTCCAGCTCCTGCCAACCCAGCGTTTTGAAAGTTGGGGACAGTGAGTAGATAAATGGGTACCACTTTGGAGGGCAACTTAATGGGGACATGAAAGGAGCCCCCACTGGGCATCCCCAGGCTACAGGGATGTCACCAACAAACCCTTTCACCATGGAAGCACTTCTGAAATGGCAGTATTAGTGATGAAGGTAGCAACCTTTTTTCTATATGCAAGTAGTCCTGGACTTATGACAATTGAGCCCCAAAATTCTGTTGCTAAGTGAGACAATTGTTAAATGAGTTCCCCCCATTTTCTTTGACCTTCCTTGCCAGAGTTTGTTAAGTGAATCTCTGCAGTTGTTAAGTTAGTAACATGCAGGGGTAGGATTCTACCGGTTCGGACCGGTTCAAGCGAACTGGATGTTAAGATTTCATCTGGTTCACTGAACCACTATTTCAACTGACCAGGTGGCCACACCCACTCCTCCCTCCCGGAGTCTCCATGTGATGCAGGTAAGTGCAGGGTCTACGTGGAGGCTCTGGGAGGTGGCAAAACAGGCCTTCTGGAAGTCCGAAAACAGGCCTGTTTCTGGCTTCCGGAGGGCCTCTGTAGCCCGGGGGAGGCCATTTTGCCCTCCCAGAGGCCCAGAGGAGCCTCCAGAGCCTTGGGAAAGTGAAAAATGGCCCTCCTGGAAGTTCCCATAGGCCATGCCCACCACGGCCATGCCTACCCAGCAATCAGGCAGTGAACCGGTTGCTGGAATTTTTGAATCCCACCCCTGGTAACATGGCTGTTAAATGAATCCGGCTTCCCCAGTGACTTTGCTTGTCAGAAGGACATAAGAGGTGTGAACAGAGGACCCCAGGAAACTGCAAACCATGATAAATTTTCCCCATTGTCCCTATCCTAAGTATGAACCAATTGCCAAAATTCCAAATTTTGATCACGTAACAAATAGGGATGCTGCAATGTCGTAAGAGTGAAAAACAATCACAAGTCCCTTTTTCTTTAATTTAAAATTTTTGTTTTATTATATAAAATATCAAAAACAAAAAAAAGATATAAGAAAATAAGAAATTAAGGGAGGGAAAGGGAACGGGAAAAGGGGTGTGTGGAATACAAGGGGGAAGAAAGAAAGAAAGAAAGAAAGAAAGAAAGAAAGAAAGAAAGAAAGAAAGAAAGAAAGAAAGAAAGAGAAAGAGGAGACAGAAAGAGAAAGAGAAAGAGAGAGAAGGAAGGAAGGAAGGAAGGAAGGAAGGAAGGAAGGAAGGAAGGAAGGAAGGGATTAACTTCCAACTCTTTCTAGCTCAGTGCAAGATAAACACACCCCATCCTCAACTTTTTGCTTTTACACATTAATATATACTGCAACTAGCCATTTCTATAACACCAAATCTTTCCAATCAACAAAACCAAAATCAAAGCTTCATTTTTTTCTTCACAAGCACAAATTCCAGAAGTGTGATCCAAATAAAAACATATTTTCCTCTTTAAATAAAGTAATCAAGTGAACCATTCCTGCTTTATCTTCCTTGCTATGGAAATAATGTGAATTTCTATTTGCACCTAATAATCTTTATAGACTATCATGAATTTTGATCACATCACAAATAGAGATGCTGCAATGGCCGTAAGAATGAAAAACATTCATAAGTCATTTTTTCCATTGCCTTTGTAACTTTGAACAGTCACTAAATGAACTGTTGTAAGTCGAGAACTATATGTATGGGACAATTGAAGCTAGTATTCCATATCTGCCTCTCAGATACTCTTTCTGCTCAACTTTCATTCAAGTACTATTTCTTCAAGGCAGTGGTGGGATTCAAAAATTTTTACTACTGATTCTGTGGGTGTGGCTTGGTGGGCATGGCTTGGCATGGCCTGGTGGGTGTGGCAAGGGAAGGATACTGCAAAATCCCATTCCCTCCCCACCCCACTAACCTGCTTTCCAGCTCCATTCTCCTGGGCAGGGCAACAAAAGGAGACCCAACCAATCAGCTGGGACTTGGGAGGCAGAGAATAGATGGGGGCTGGGCCAGTCAGAGGTGGTATTTGATGATTCTCCGAACTACTCAAAATTTCCACTACTGGTTCTCCAGAACTGGCCAGAACCTGCAGAATACCACCTCTGCTTCAAGGACCAAAAAGTATGGACCTTCTTAGCTCTTTGAGATCCATCAGATGTTAGTTAGATGCTGCCACTTAAGGAGCATGGGTTAAAAAGGCAGAATTTAAAATGAATACTCCTCTGGTATTGATGTAAAGTAATTCAGGCTAGGCATATGGCCAATCAAGCGTAATAAAAGATAATGGGGTAGAGATCTGGGGGAAGACTTGAATCAATGCCAATCCATCTCAATCAAGTCAGGAGCTAAAATCCTCAATTTTCAGGGAGCAATAATTTCAGAAGGAGAAATAAGGTGAAACTGAGGAAATTGCTACCGGAAGTGGAAGTATGGGGAGTCTTTGACTTATGACTGTTTGTTTAACAACCATCTGAAGTTACAACAATGCTGAAAAAGTGACTGATGGTTGACTGATGGGGTCACATGGTCAAAGTCCAGTTGCTTGGCAATCAGCATTGACAAGTGCCCCACACATGGTCGTTGTTGCTTGGCAATCAGCATGTACGATGGTTGCAGTGTTTCAGAATCATCTAATCGCCATTTGACCTTCCCAAAGGGTTTTCCCACCACAAAGTCAATGTGGGAAGACTTATTTGCTTTATGACCATGGTGATTCACTTAATCATCATCCCCTTTTAATGATCCCATAATCCCTGGCGGGGTCTGGGCAACTGAATGGAGCTGAGTGTTTAATGGCCGGATGCCCTTCCTGTTGCCGATGCAGAGTTTTGTTCAGCAGATATATTCTCATTTTGCCCAGAGAGAGAAATATCTACCTCTACCTAGGATCAAACTCACAGCCTCCTGATTGTGAGGTGACAGCTCCACCTCTAGGCCACTGCACCAGTCTACCAGTTCTGCAGCACTGGTCAGAACCTGCTGAATACCACCTCTGGTTTGACCTTGGGGTGGGGGGATGGGGTGCATGGCAGGGGTGGGGGTTGCTAGCTGAACATCACTCATCACTTGTCATGTCACTCATGTCAGGGCATCCCAAGTGCTGCCAAAACAGAGATTGGGAGGGCCATTTTCACTGGTAGAGGGTTGCAGGAGGTTGTCACAGCTGTGCACCTCTATAACTGTCTGGTTTGGTTCTGCAACCCAACAGGACAGACACAGACTCCAGAGAGTAATTAGGACTGCAGAAAAAACCAATACTACCAACCTGCCTTCCATCGAGGACCTGTATACTGCATGAGTCAAAAAGAGGGCTGTGAAAATATTTACAGACTCCTCACATCCCAACATAAACTGTTTCAACTCCTACCCTCAAAATGACGCTATAGAGCACTGCACACCAGAACAACTAGACACAAGGACAGTTTTTCTCCGAACGCCATCACTCTGCTAAACAAATAATTCCCTCAACACTGTTCAACTATTACAAAGTCTGCACTACTATTACTGTTAATCTTGTCATCACTCCTTATCACCCATCCCCTCCCACTTGTGACTGTATGAATGTAACTTTGTTGCTTGTATGCTTACAATCTATATTGACTGTTTCCTAATGTGATTTGGTTGCTTATTGTACCCTATGACTATCATTAAGTGTTGTACCTGATGATTCTTGACTCTTGATGAATGTATCTTTTCTTTTATGTATACTGAGAGCATTTGCACCAAGGCAAATTCCTTGTGTGTCCAATCACACTTGGCCAATAAAGAATTCTATTCTATTCTATTCCCACCCCTCCAAGCTCCATTTTTGCTGGCAGAGGCACCATGGGTGGTCCTTTGCTGTTTCCAAGGGGCACCACGGGCCAGATCTAAGCACCCTGTGGGCCGGCCCACGGGCCTTGAATTTGACATCCCTGGTTTAGAGTATATATATATATATTTAGAAAATCTAAACCTGCCTTAAAGAGTCCCTTTGCTGTGGATTTTTTTAAAATGGGTCTAGGAAATTGCATGAATCCAAAGATTGCCATTTCTACTGTAGGAAGTTAGCACCCACCCCACTTCTAGAAGAATGAAATATCCTAGGAAATATTTAAAAGACAGAATATTTTCCCTAAAAAGAGTAGAAACTCACATCAGAAGCAGAAACTCATCCCCCCACCTTTGCTAATGGGCCATTACTCTGGCCTAGGCCAGCCTATTTTACATAACAAAGATCTCCAGGTAGAGCCATAATAGGAATTGCCCAAAACTCTTTCATTACATCATCATCCAGTAAGGCTCAACCAAGCCTGGGACTCAGGACAACCTACAGAGTTGCCCCTGCATGGTCCCATGGGAGTCTGACAACCAACCAGAATACAAGCTCAAATTCAAATCCCAACAGAGGCATAAAACCCAGTCACACTTAGCATCTCAGTCCTTCCTTCTTTTCCTTCATCTTGAAGCATGTGATTGTCCTTTCTTCTTTGGAGCTCCAAGCCATGTAGTCCTGTCCACCATTAAACCATCTTTCCAAGCAGTCACCATGTTTCCAGTGTCTTTCTTCCTCACTTAGAACTGAACCCAGAAGGACAATTCTCCCAACACTACCATAAAAAGTCATTTATCAATCAAAGACTTTCCCCACTAAATCTGACTATAGTCACCTCCATCATGTCCCTGCATGTGTTTCTGGCATGAACTCCCCTGCTGATAGTTACTACCTGTTCCAATAGCCTTGAAAGGAAATCATAATTACTTTTCCAAAAATTGACTGTTTCTGTGAATAATTAAGTCAATGCAGATAACAGTTGTAATAAGCTACAGCATATTATCTGCAGGATGAGGGGACAGGGGCAGCGAAGGGAAAATCTCTTCCTTCCTCTTCTCTACCTTTCTCTTTTCAATTACTTTTATTTTCCTTTTCCTGTGACCTCCCCCAAAATTGCCTAGGGCTAAAACTTTGTTTTTTTCTAATCGCTCCTGTTAATTTGACATTTTAATTTTGTTTCCAGTCACACATTGGTATTTAAACACATATATCTCAAGAGGACAGTTCCTGTGGGCTGTCAACTTTAATTAATGCCAGTTGGTCAACCGTCATCATTGTTTCATTGGAACTAAATGGATGTTTTTCAGCACCACCTGATCGGATCCCCAAACCAACACTTTAGAAGGAGCTCATTTATCGCATTCAGTGTGGTGGTTGATTACACTGTATTTTTAAAGGGAAAACTTTGGCTGGCTGTTTTTGAAGAGCAAGGGTCTTCAAACTTGGCAAGTTTAAGACTTGTGGACTTCAACTCCCAGAATTCTTGAGCTAACATGAGTGGAAGAGGAATTCTGGGAGTTGAAATCCATAAGTCATAAAGCTATCAAGTATATACACCATTCTACACAGAGATTCACAGGTTCATGTCATATAAATTAGAATACTATAGAGTTGGAAGGGACCTTGGAGGACTTCTAGTCCAACCCCCTGCTTAGGCAGGAAACCCAATAGCCATGATGGCAAACCTATGGCACACGTGCCACAGGTGGCACGCAGAGCCATTTGTGCCAGCACGCGAGCTGCAGGCAAACTTACCTCACTGCACATGCGCACACCTCACAACTGATTTTTGGCTGGTTTGAGGCCTTTTTCCGCCTCCCAAAGCTTGAGGAAGGCTTCTGCAGGCTTCTGCAGGCTTTGCAGGCCGAAAACTAGGTCCGTTTCATCACTTCCTGTTTTTCCGGAAATACCGAAAGTGACGAAACAGGGCTAGTTTTCCACCTGCAAAGCCTGCAAAAGCCTGCAGAAGTCTTCCTCAAGCCTCTGAGAGGCCAAAAAAGACCTCAAACCAGCCAAAAATCAGTTGTGAGGCATGGTGCAGGTAAGGGGGCAGTGGAGGTGGGTGGGTGGGGATTGCACATGCATGCATAGGGGGCATGGGGGGGCGCATTGCCTTCTGGGTGCTGGCACACGAGCATGAGCATGCAAGCATGTGCATAATTTTTGGCACAGGAGCCCAAAAAGGTTAGCCACCACTGCCCTATACCATTTCAGAGAAATGGTTGTCCAAACTCTTCTTAAAAACTTCCAGTGTTGGAGCATTTACAATCTGGAGGCAAGTTGTAACTTCTGGAGGCAAGTTGTTCCACTGATTAATTGTGCTCACTGTCAAGAAATTTCTCCTTAGTTCTAGGTTGGTTCTCTCTTTGATTAGTTTCCACCCATTGCTTCTTGTCCTACCCTCTTTGGAGAATAGCTTGGCTCCTTCTTCTTTGTGGCAGCCCCTGAGATATTGGAATGCTGCTATCATGTCTCCCCTAGTCCTTCTTTTCATCAGACTAGACATACCCAATTCCAGCAACGGTACTTTATATGTTTTATCCTCCAGTCCCCTAATCCTCTTTGTTGCTCTTCTCTGCACTCTTTCTAGAGTCTTAACATCTTTTTTACATCGTGGTGACCAAAACTGAACACAGTATTCCAAGTGTGGCCTAACCGAGGCATTATAATGGTATTAACACTTCACATGATCTTGATTCTATCCCTCTGTTTATGCAGCCTAGAACTCTGTTGGCTTTTTTGGCAGCTGCAGCACACTGCTGGCTCATATTTAAGTGATTGTCTACTAGTTACTACTACTAGTTACTACTACTCAACAGTTACTACTGTTGAGTGAGGTACCACATATACTGTACCTGTTGGTTTTGTGCACAGGTGTATACATATGTGCACATTAGTTTGGTGTTATTGTCAGGCACGAAGAATCATAACCACGCATTAAATTCCAGTTAAGCTGATTTATTGCTCATGCCTGAATCCAGTCAACTAATGGTCAGCACTAGGTGCTAGATAACAGTTAACAGAATTCAAGAGAAGTTAGACTTAGACCCTTTGTGGTAACATAATGATTCTAGGATGATTCCTCTCTTGATTCCAGCCCCAGGTCTGCTTGTCCTATTCCTCCCTTCTATCTTCTCAAATTCTTATCCTCTCAAATATCTAGGTTTGGCAAACCACTGTATGTTGGATTGATTATTTAAACCCGGCAATCTGGAGCTTATGGAAACCATGGTTTGGGAGCTAGAGCAAGACAACAGTGGGTTTACAGCTTGCTCTCGGACTAATTTATCACATAAAATTGGAAGAAAAGGCACCGATGGAATGAAGAGAAACTAGGAATTGTTAGCCAACCAGAAAAAATATTTCTATTTCAAGGAAACTTTACTTTTAAAAAGAAACAAACTGCATTTAGCTGAAAAGTGAGATGGTTAAAGCGGAGGGCAGCACAGGCCCTAAATGGAATTGATTATTACCTGACCTATTTGCTAAAAATAATGCGACTCTCTCTCGCCATTCCCCCAAGACAGAAGATTAAATGGTTTCCTGAAAAAGCATTGTACAGAGGATCAGTCTGGCAGAATGCCTACTGTTGCTGGATGGGATGTGGTGAGAGAGGATGGGAGGAAAAGAGATTTAAACATTACTGGGGGCTGAAACATTCCCTGCCACCTTTAGTAACTGATCTCTGGTCTCTAGAATGCATTTTCTGCCAAAGCTAAAATGCACTGTATGAAGTTTTGTAGCAGGCATAGAAAATGGGCTTAGAGGTAGCTCTTAGCTTGTATTTATCACCTTTGACGAGCAGAGCAAGCAAACAGAATGCAGTTCACCAGGTTCAACAGTTCTGGCCAGCTGGAGCAGTAGACACTGGAAAGCAGTGGCTGGTTGACCCTGCAGTCCCAGCTGATTGGCTGGGTCTTCTTTGTTGCCTTGCACAGGAGAACGGAGCTGGAAAGTGTTATGTATGCAGAGTTTGAAATGATTGGTTGTTGTTGTAAAGTGTTTGAATTCATTGGTTGTAAAAGTCGGGAAAACCCTGCACTCTGATTGGCCCGGCAGCCGGCTATAAATAGCTGCCGTGCCTGAGCCATTTGGGTCCGTTCTGAGCTGAAGTCAAAATAAATAAGAGCAAGCAGGCTAGTGGGGTGGAGAGGGAATGGGATTTTGCAGTATCCTTCCCCTGCCATGCCCACCAATCCACGCCCACAGAACCAGTGGTGAAAAAAATTGAATCCCACCACTGGAATGCACACATACATAGGTAGTCGTTAACTTACAATGGTACGTTTTAGTAACCGTTCAAAGTTACAACAGCACTGAAAAAGTGAGTTATGATTGTTTTCATGTGTCAACCCTGAAGCTGGCCTAACTGTGGCCATTTCCTTTTTGTAGCTTTTCTCTAAGGAGATTTCTCTGCTTAGCTTCAGGGCTGACGCAGCCTAAAGCAGGAATCTTCAAACATGACAGCTTTCAGACTTGTGGACTTCAACTCCCAGAATTCCTCCTCCAGTCATGTTAGCTCAGGAATTCTGAAACTTGAAGTCCACAACAGTGGTGGAATTCAATTTTTTTTTACTACCAGTTCTGTGGGCGGCTTGGGCGTGGCAGGGAAGGATACTGTAAAATCTCCAGTCAGAGGTGGTATTTGCTGGTTTCCGAACTATTCAAAATTTCCGCTACCGGTTCTCCAGAACTGGTCAGAACCTGCTGAATACCACCTCTGGTCCACAAGTCTTAAACTTGCCAAGTTTGAAGACCCTTGGCCTAAAGGAAGGGGCTTGGGTGGAGGTCTAGAGATAGCTGGGGTGTTGTAGCCAAAATAAAATTCTTTCCCCTGGGAATCAAGGACGCTCATGCAGGTGTTTGAAAGGCGAGACTGAGGTCACCTAGCAACTGGACTACATACTGATTGGATCATATGACCGGGGACTCAGGGGTAGGGTGGGGAAGCGACAACATTTTACTTTTAATTGGGTGTCAAACTGGCAGAAACTTAGAGCCAATTTTCCACTAAGACTGTGCCAATTTGATATGTCCCAATAAAATGTTCTTTGAGGAATGTGCCTGCCTCAGAGTTCTCATTGAAGGGGATGTATTACTTCAAACCTTGACACATCATGCTTATAACAGCATCCCCACGGTTACGTGATCTACATTCAGGCACCTGGCATAAGTTGTAAGTCACTCTTTTTTTAGGGAACTTCGAACTGCCACTCAGTAAACTGTTACAAATTGAGGACTACCTGTATTATGCTTCTCAATGGGATCTTATTTCTGAGATACCTGCTGAGCCAATGAATCAGAATAAGGACTGGCACAAAAATGCATACTGCCTTGCCTCTACTGATCCTACTTAGAGTGAGGGATCAGATTACCTGGTTCCATGAGATATTCATAATCGTAGCCCAATTCTTTGGATGAAATGAAGAATTCCCCGTTCCTATAGAGAGGAATGAATGGGACCATGAAATATCCCCGGTTGTGTCCAATAGGAGCGTTGGCCTCAGGGTAGGCCTGAAGCAGGGGTTTGTGTCTCCGGAGCCACTGTTCATAAATGCTGTGGGAGAAAAATTTGATATGAATATTTCAACCAAAGAAACAACAACACTTTTCAAATTTAAAACAGCTAGGAATAAATGTTCATGTGGTAGTTGCAATGTTGGCTGCATCCAGTTTAACAACCGGTTCTGTGAGTGCACACAGCATTCAAAATACACCATTTTGAACATCTAAAGGGAAGCCCGGTAAGTAAAACAGCTGAGGCACGCAAAATCCACTGTGCCGCATGAATCAGCTGAGCTGAAAAAGGCAGAAATATAGGACCAGATAGGGCAGGGGAAGGTGGGTGGGGCTAGCTGATCCTCAGAACTATTGGTTCATTAGAACCAGTCCAAACTGGCAGCAGCTCACCACTGGGTAGTTGGTCCTAGATTGATCCAGATACAAGAGATTAGATACAGGCTTCCATGCGAATGGTGAAAACACCTGCCTAGACAGTCCACCAGAAGACCATTAGATATTCAAAAAGTCTTGGGCACAGGTGGTCCTTGACATAACAACCTGTCAGCTAGCCTGCTGCTTGCTGCCCCAGAAAAGTGCGGGAGGGATCAGTGGAGAATTTTTCATTGCATCTTTGCAACTATGGCCTGTATTTTGCTTATCTCTCCAACAATGTCATTTCTTCTAGCTTTGGTATGCAGTAGTCCTCTGGTTGCCTAGCTACAAGGGAGTTGGTCTATATCAGGGGTCGGCAACCTTAAACACTCAAAGAGCCACAAAGGTCCTAACCAGAAGCCCTCCCCCATTCAATTCTGGAGCCGACTAGAAGTCCAGTTTCCCCACCATAGAGTGTCCTCTTTCCTCTAACTGTCCTAACCAAAAGCCCTATCAATTGTGGAGCCAACCGGAAAATCCGCCCCTTTCCCATAGAGTCTCCTCCTGGTGTGCCGTGTTTCCCTCCTCTAAACAGAGGCTGCTCTCAAAATTGTGGAGGCAACCAGCAACAGGGAGCCATAGCAGAGGGATGAAAGAGCCATATGTGGCTCCAGAGCAGCAGGTTGCCAACCCCTGAACTATACAGTTTATTTCAAGTTGCTGTTTTCGCATGCTTTGCTTCAGAGCTTGCCTGGAACTTCTTGCTTTCGGTTCATTCCTAGTAAAAGTGCTTTTCTCTAAATCTATGGAGCTAAGGATTTTTCTTTCCTAGGAAATGGACAGTCCCTGATGGTTTTAAATAAACTTAGTCATGTGAGTGACTTGATTTTATGACCGTTTTTGCAGTGGTCATCAAGTGAATATGCCAGTCATAAAACTAATGCAGTACTCATTACATGAATGCCATGATTGTTAAGCAGACTGATTATTCGCTATGGCACAGTTTTGCTAAAAATAGCAATTAAGTTGTGGTTTTCAGCAAAAACATCCTGAGAGGTGGCCATGTGATTGTGGGGTTCTGCAAATGCGCACAAATGTTGTGTTGCTGAGTGTCTGAGGTGTGATTATGTGTCTACAGCAGAGATTATACTACCTGAGACTTCTCAGAAAACAACAACTGAATGAAAAACTGCTGGTGACCTTCTACCGCTGCACCATAGAGAGCATTTTAACTTACTGCACCTCTGTATGGTTTGCCAATTGCACAGTGGCAGATAGGACAGCACTCCAGAGGGTTAACATCATTGCCCAGAGGATCATTGGTTGCCCTCTCCCCTCTTTCGAAGAGCTTTATAGCTCCCACTGCCTTAAGAAAGTTCAAAACATTCTCAAAGATCCATCTCATCCTGGGCACCCTTTTTTTGAACAGATGGTACAGGATAATAAAAACAAGGACAAATAGGCTGAAAAACAGCTTCTATCCCAGGGCAGTAGCTCTTTTGAATTCTACTGTATACTGCATTGTTGGGGCGGTGTCAGGGGTTTTCCGTTCAATGTGGAGTATGAAAGATGTGTGTTTGTGCTTATTTTCATGGTCATGATGTGCACTGAAGATGGTGTTAGATTTCATTGTACAAGGTGCAATGACAATAAACTAAACTAAACTACTTGGAAGGACAGCCATCAGAACTTGGAAAATGAATGATAGCTCCCTTCTTCCAGGTATGTCATAACTTTGAATGTCACTAAACCAGGGCTGTCAAACTTCTGGTCCGTTGGCTGGGTGCATCACACATTGGCCATGCCCACATTAGGTTTAGCGAAGGGGGAAAAAAGTCCCAATACATCACGTGATGCCACTGTGACAATATGAGTTTGACAACCTTGCACTAAACTTTCAAATAAAGTCTACAGGTAGTCTTCAACTTAGAGCTATTTGTTTAGTGTCCATTTGAAGTTACAACGGCACTAAAAAGTGACATGACCATTTTTTCCACACTTAATGACCATTGCAGCCTCCTGTATGGTCACGGGATCAAAATTAGGACAGATGGCAACTGGCATGCACTTTTGACGGTTGCAGTGACCTGGGGTCATGTGATCTAATTGCCATTTGCACCCTTCCCAAGGAATTTTCCCACCACAAACTCAATGTGGGAAGACTTATTTGCTTTATGACCATGGTGATTCACTTAATCGTCATCTCCTTTTAATGATCCCATAATCCCTGGTGGGGTGGAGTCTGGGCAACTGAATGGAGCTGAGTGTTGTTGTTTTTTTAATTACATTTATATGCCACCTTCTCCGAAGACTCAGGGAGTCTTACAATTTTTGGGATACAACCCAATGTGCTCAGCAATAGCCTTCATTCCATTGTATATGCCTGCTTATTACTAAGCAGCATTTTTACAAAGTCAGCTTATTGCCCCCAACAATCTTGGGTCCTCAATTTACCTACCCCGAGAGGATGGAAGGCTGAGTCAACCTTGAGCCTGGTGGGATTCAAGCCTGCACTAACTGTAGGAAGCTGGAACTTAAGTGCTAGGCATTTAACAGCCTGTACCACCAAGGCTCTTTAATGGCCAGATGCCCTTCCTGTTGCCAATGCGGAGTTTTGTTCAGCAGATATATTCTCATTGTGCCCAGAGAGAGAAATATTTGCCTCTACCTAGGTTCAAACTCACAGCCTCCTGATTATGAGGTGAGAGCTCCACCGCATCATTCATGGTGATTCACTTAATGACCACGGGAAAATGCCAAAAAAATTGGACACAATCCACTTCATGATTGCATGTGATCTAAAATTAGAGACGTTTTTCATTTTGTTCCCTTGGAATCAACACTTTGCAGTAAATATGCAGACTAGATCATTCTTACGCCTTTTAGAATTGTCAGCTGCACTTCACCAACTAAAGTGTATCGGTGAGACACCTATGGGGAAAACCCTATACAAAACCATGTAGTCCTCAACTTACAATAGTTCATTTCATGACCATTCAAAGTTACAACGGCACTGAAAAAAATGAGGTATGACCATTTTTCACATTTGTGACCATTGTAGCATCCCCTTGGTCACAAGATTTTCATTCAGATGCTTGACAACTGACTCACATTTATGACGGTTGCAGTGTCCCAGAGTTTTGTGATCCCCTTTTGCGACCTTCTGACAAGTAAAGTCCAAAGGGAAGCCAGGTCCACTTAACAACCGTGCTATGAACTTTAACAACTGCAGTGATCCACTTAACGACTGTGGCAAGAAAGGTCATAAAATGGGGCAAAACTGACTTAATAACTATCTTGCTTCACAATGGAAATTGTGGGCTCAGTTGTGGCTGTAAGTTGTATTGCTCCTAAATGGGAAGTCGCTGGACTTCTTAGTAAACTACATTTCTTTTTGTCTCAATAAATCTTATTAACGTGACACTGTGAGATTGGTGACTGGGAAAAATTGCTTTTGGGCTCTGCCAAGGAACCTGACCAGTCACCATGAATAATCATGAAAGCAAAATAAAACAAGTCCAACAGAAGCTCAAGAATTGCTTTACAGTTGAAAGCTAACAAAGAAACAGCAACATGGTGATCCTTAGGAACTGCACCTTGGGACCCCCAGTGAAAAGACCTTGTAAAGTGGAGATGTGGCAAGCGTGTTTTTCTGCAGGAATTATTATTATTATTATTATTATTATTATTATTATTATTATTATTATTTTCAAAATTACACATCTCTATTTACATTGTTAACAGGATTGTGTCATCAATATTACATATTTATTTCTATACATTAATCCTTATTCCTATATTCTATCCACTTATACCATCTATCCCATACTGCATAGTATTCTGATTCCTCCTTGCCTTTTAGTTCCATTGTAAGTTTGTCCATCGCAGCACATTCTAGTATTTTTTGTATTAACATCTCTTCGAACGGTATGTTTTCTAATTTCCAACCCTGCGCAAAAACTATCCTTGCTGCTCTTATTATATGCAATATGATGTATTGGATTGGTTTGCTAAATTTCTCTTTAATTATTCCTAGTAAGAATAGTTCAGGTTTAAATTCTATTTGATGTTCTGTTATCTCCTGTAACCATCTTTGTACTTTCACCCAATATTTTCTAGCTTTGGCGCACTGCCACCACATATGGAAAAACGTTCCATCTTTCCGTTTACATTTCCAGCACTCTCTGCAGGAAATCTTAATGGGAGGGTTAGAACATGCAAGAGAAGGTATAAAACTGTAAGGCAACTTGTTCAAATTTGGAAGGAATCTAACACAGTACCCTGAACGTTATGGATTCTTGACTTTGTGATTTGATTACTTCTGGAGTTACACACAGGTAACAGTTTCAAAAATGAAATGAGACAACCGCACAACCCATGCACAAACATTCGGGTTTTCTGCCTTGTGCATCCGCATGTTCGGTAAGTGCATGGCAAAATGGATGGCCTGTGCCCATTTATTCTAACTTCCCATGAGTTTTGCACATCAATGTCACCAGTAGGTTCCTGATTGTACAGCTCAGAGGCACAGCTACACTTCATGCTTTCTGCCTTGTTTCTGTGCAGTTCAGATGAGGCCATCCACATGCTCAGTAAAAGGTAAAGGTTTCCTCTGCCCAGTTGTGTCCAACTCTAGGGGGCACTGCTCATCTCTGTTTCTTAGCTGTGGGAGTCTGCGTTGTCCGAAGAGCCTTTCAGTAGTCATATGACCAGCATGACTATATGCTGAGGAACATGGAACACTGTTAACTTCTCACTGAAGTGGTACCTATTTGTCTACTTGCATTTTCATGCTTTTGAACTGCTAGAAGGGCTGGAGCAAGGAACTGGAACTCACCCCATCGTGCAGTGCTTGGGTCTCGAACCCAGGTGGTCAACTTTATAGCTGACAAGCTCAGCATCTTTAACCGCTGAGCCATTGCGCCCCCTTCGTGTTTAATAAATGCATGGAAAAATGGGTGATATGTGCTCATGTATTCTAACATCTCATGAGTTTTGCATGTCAGTGTGGTCAATAGGCTCTTGATTATATACAGCAGCTCAGGGCCACAGTTACATTTACCCTAAAGTGAGTGGTAGCAATGAGGGCTTCTAAATTTCTCCCCTTCATTTAGCCAACGAGCAGGCAAAGGACCACAAGTGAATCTGTTCACAATAGGATTAGAGAGATCTAATAATAGCTGGTGCATACTGATCTCACAGAGTTTAGGGGCAATTTGATGAACTGGAGCATAATCAGAGTATCATGCACAATTTCTTAAATTGTCAAAGATTTATAAGGAATATCAAATAAGAGCTGGAGATGGAATCAATGGAACCAATCAATTTTATTATGGTTGGTGGACTGCCAAGAAGTACTGGGATCAGATATAACAGAATAACAGAGTTGGAAGGGACCTTGGAGGACTTCTAGTCCAACCCACTGCTGAAGTAGGAGACCCTCTACCATTCCAGATAAATGGCTGTCCAGCCTCTTCTTAAAAGCCTCCAGTGATGGACCACCCACAACTTCTGTTCCACTGGTTAATTGTTCTCATTGTTAGGAAATTTCTCCTTATTTCTAGGTTGGATCTCTCTTTGATTAGTTTCCATCCACTGGTTTTTGTCCTGCCTTCTGGGGTTTGGAAAATAGGTTGACCTCTTCTTCTTTGGAGCAGCCCCTCAAATATTGGAAGACTGCTGTCATGTCAGCCCTAGTCCTTCTTTTCACGAGACATACCCAATTCCTGCGACATTTTTTCATATGTTGCAGCCTCCAGCCCCCTAATCATCTTTGTTGCTCTTCTCTGCACTCTTCCCAGAGTCTCGACAACATTTTTATGTCGTGGTGACCAAAACTGGATGCAGCATTCCGAGTGTTGTACTAACACTTCATGTGATCTTGATTCTATCCCTCTGTTAATGCAGCCTAGGGTTGCATAGGCTTTTTTGGCCAAGCTGCTCTGATACATTGTTTGATTCAGAAAATATTAAAAATGGGTTTAAAATTGAAAGAAGAAAATTTTCTTTTAGGTATCATGGGTAAGGAGACTGAAAGGAAATGTGAAAAGAAAGAATTTTGGGAGCTGAAGTCCACACATCTTAACAGATAACAGATAATCGGAGTTGGAAGGGACCTTATAGGTCATCTAGTCCAACCCCATGCCCAAGCAGGAGACCCTACACCATTTCTGACAAATGGCAGTCCAATCTCTTCTTGAAAGTCTCAAGTGATGACGCTCCCACAAGTTCCGAAGACAACTTCTGTTCCATGGGTTGATTGGTCTCACTATCAGAAAGTTTATCCTCATTTCCAGGTTAAATCTCTCCTTGTTCAGTTTCCACCCATTGTTCCTTGTCTGGCCTACAGGTGCCTTGGAAAGTAACTTGACCCCTTCCTCTCTGTGGCATCCCCTCAAATATTGGAAGACTGCTATCCTGTCTCCCCTGGTCCTTCTCTTCACTAGACTAGCCAAGCCCAGTTCCTGTAACTGTTCTTTGTATGTTTTAGCCTCCAGTCCCCTAATCATCCTGGTTGCTCTTCTCTGTACTTTTTCTAGAGTCTCAACATCTTTTTATAGTGTGGTGACCAAAACTGGATGCACTACTCTAGGTGTGGTCTTACTAAGGCTTTATAGAGTTGTATTAGTACCTCACTTGATCTTAACATTGCCAAGGTTGAGAAATATTATTTTAGACCCTTGATGAATTTCTAGCCTCAAAATGAGAGGGGAATTGTTAAACCCTGAACTGCATTCCTTGTTGTCTTATAGCATATTAGTTACCTAGGGCACAGACTATGGAAATTACCATACCAGATTTTTAATGAGTAATTTGAACATCAAAGGGAATATTAATTACTGAAACAGTGGCACAATTGTCTTGTGATTTCCAGCTCAGCTCATTTTTTGCCAGACGGAGTTTGTCTCTAACTTCCATTTCGACTTTCCCTGCTCAGGGTCTAGGCGGCTGGAGGAGAATTGAATTCTTCACGGTGAGAATTTATGAATTTAGGGCACGTGCTTTTCATTTAGCATAAACTAATCCTATTAGCCAATGTGGGCTAAGGAAGTTTCTTTGCAGGAATGAAATTAACGTGCCAGGAAAACAAAATAAATATATTTTAAAGTTCATCAATGATTAACTCCATAAAGCTTTACAAAAGCTGCATAGAAATAGGTTGGATTTCATAACTGAAAATGATAGTGTGGTTTTTTTAAAAAAATGTTGCAGATCTTCTTACTCCTGGCAATGCAATGAAGACTACTTAATGAAATGTGGAACTTTACATTTTATGGGTATCTCTCTACCCATCATGCTATTCCCACTGGGGGTAAGAATAAAGGAGCAAAAAGTAGTAACCCAAAGCAATTACAGATTATTTAAAGGGAAAAAAATCTGATTTATGCCAACACCATTGACTATCGTTCTATATACCTTTCAGTCTTTATAATAACCCTTCTTAGCTTCCATCACATCCATACACTGCTTTGATCATTTCATTTTGTTCTTTAGAGCTTTCTAATTGAAGAATTAAATTAAATTTTAAAGAAGTCAGAGCTGATTATCAACATCTTTTGTCATCTTTTATTCATGCCAGGAGAATAGACACAAAACTATTCAGTCACCTGGCAAAACCTTCTGTATCCTTTCCAAATTTGGCTTGGTTTTATTTTGTTTAGACTTTTCCCTGTTTCCTTCTCCACTCTTTCTCCCAGGCGGTTCCTTCTGAGCTAGCTATATTTAGATCACAAGAGAGAAATCTCCTATAGATCTCTATCTATAGATTATGGTCCTATATGAATTTCCTTCCTTCCCCCCACTTCCAATCCCTTTTAATATAGTGCAATATTAATGCAATGTCAGGTTTTCAATTCAATTGTATAGAATGTGAAGGATGTGTGTGCTTTATTTTTATAGTTATGATGTACAATGAAGATGGCTTTTAATTTCATTGTACAAGGTACAATGACAATAAAGTAAACTAAACTTCAAACTAAACTTTCCTTCCTTCCTTCCATTGGAAGTTAAAACCACCCCTCTCCTAGAAAAATGAAATATTTTAGGATATACTAAAAATGCAGAATATTTCCCCTAAAAGAGAGTAAGAAACTCAGAGAGGTAGAAACTCAGCCCCCCTATCTTTGCTAATGGGCCATGAAGACCTGGGCCAGTCTATTCTACATAACAAAGTTCTCCAGGTAGAACTATAGGAATTGTCTAAAGCTCTTTCATTATATCATCATCCAGCAAGACTCAACCAAACCTGGGACTCAGGACAGCCTACAGAGTTGCTCCTGCATGGTCCCATGGGAGTCTGACAACCAATCAGAACACAAGCTCAAATTCAAATCCCAACAGAGGGTGTAAAACTCAGGCACTTTCAGCTTTTTTTGCTTAGGAGCTCCAATGTATGTTATCCTGTCCATCATTAAACCATCTTTCAAAACAGCCTCCATGTTTCCAGTGTCTTCAGTTCCCCACTTGGAACTGAGCACATTTCTTCCAACACTCACTCACTCCTTCCTTCCTTCCTTCCTTCCTTCCTTCCTTCCTTCCTTCCTTCCTTCCTTCCTTCCTTCCTTCCTTCCTTCCTTCCTTCCTTCCTTCCTTTCTTCCTTTCCTTCCTTCCTTTTTATATTTTGAAAAATATCAATGATTATTTACTGCTCTGTATGCTGATGATTCACTGTATGAAATGAACCTCAAATATTTTTTAACAATTGTTTCTCTTGAACATTAATCCTGCTTTCATTTATTTATTTATTTTGGATTTCCAGAAGCCAATTCAATTGTATAACTGTATATCTTTCAATCACATTTAATGCTATCATTTAGTTATATAATTGTGTTACAATAAGGAACATATGCTCTTTGCATACATTAGCATAGATAGTCCTCGACTTATGATCACAATGGAGCCCAAAACTTCTGTTGCTAAGTGAGACAGTTGTTAAGCAAGTTTTGCCCCATTTTATGCCCTTTCTTGCCACAGTTGTTAAGTGAATCACTGCAATTGTTAAGTTAATAACAAGGTTGTTAAGTGAATCTGGCTTCCTCATTCACTTTGCTTGTCCGAAGGTCACAAAAGGGGATTGCATGACCCCAAGACATATCATAAATATGAGCCAGTTGCCTAGGACCTGGATTTTGATCATGTGACTATGAGGATGCTTCAATGGTTGTAAAGGTGAAAAGTGGTCATAAGTCACTTTTTTCAGCGTCTTTGTAACGTTGAACGGTCACTAAATGCTAATGCAATTCTAAGTTGCATTAACAGAGGGATACAACTGAGATCAAGTGAGGTACTAATACCACTCTATAAAGCCTTAGTAAGACCACATCTAGAGTAGTGCATGCAGTTTTGGTCACCACACTACAAAAAAAGGTGTTGAGACTCTAGAAAAAGTACAGAGAAGAGCAACCAGGATGATTAGGGGACTGAAGACTAAAACATATGAAGAACAGTTACAGGAACTGGGCTTGGCTAGTCTAGGGAAGAGAAGGACCAGGGGAGACAGGAGATTGGACTCCCATCTGTCAGAAATGGTGTAGGGTCTCCTGCTTGGGCAGGGGGTTGGATTAGATGACCTATAAGGTCCCTTCCAACTCTGATTAACTGTTATCTGTTGTAAGTCAAGGACTACTGGCAAGCTACATCCTCAATTCACAAAAAAAGTGGTGCTGTTGGAAGCCCCAAGACATCATAGAGCCCAGCCCTACCTCACAGGGTTGTTGTTCTGGCAATAAAACAAAGGGAGATCTCTTCATAAGGATTTTTGAGTTCCTGGATCAAATGAGATTACAAACCAAACCAGCCAACCAACAAGTGGTGGGATTCAAATTTTTTTACTACTGGTTCTGTGGGCGTGGCTTGGTGGGTGTGGCAGGGGAAGGATACTGTAAAATCTTCAGTCAGATTTTTTTCAAGGGGGGACGCCTGTCAGCTTTGGAAGCCATATTAGCACCAGACGCTTCCACACTGCCACATTCTTGAGCCTGGCAAAATGGGAAGGGGGTTAGAGATAATAGCATTCTTCTTCTAAGTCAAGGTCATGTTATTTCTGCACCTGGCTGAAGAGTGGTTGAGGGAATGTCTCAAGTTGGGACAGATGGTGATTGGGGCATGTGATGCAAGGAGGGGTGCAGGGGGTGGATTTGTAATATTTTACTTATTGAAGGGAAACCTGGAACTTTCAGTTTCTGGATTTCCCAGATGTGCCAGTTGGCTACTCAAATAAAAGGAACCTTTGTGAAGAATTCTGTCTCAGAGTTATTGATTGGAGTTGAGATTTACTGGAATGCTGACATGTGGTATTTGCCGGTTTCCCAAACTACTCAAAATTTCCACTACTGGTTCTCCAGAACTGGTCAGAACCACCTCTGTAACCAACCAATCCAGAAAAAAAAAGACTACCAAATGGATATTCGAAATGCATCTCTCTGCTGACCTTAACCTCCAGGGGTGCTTATTTTGAGGCTAGCAGTCCCCCAAGCAATCAGATCTCAAACTAAAATCAGCAATTTGTCCCAACTGTGCACAGGAAATTATGACAAATAACCAACACAACGTGGTACATGCAGATTCATGGTAATTTTCAAGGGGTTAATCACTTCTTTTGGCCATTAGCTGGCAATTCTGGGCAGAGGGCCAGAGAAGGTTAGTCTGCTACATTTTGGAAATTCAATTTGTTGTGCATTCCAATAAACACTGTGCTTCTCAGACTAATGGGATTTAAGTTAGCCTGCCACTAACCTTTGCACTTACCAAATGCTCTGTTATCCTTTGGTGCTCCAAAGCTACTGGAAAATATATATCCCCGAAATAACTGGATTTAAATGTACCATGAGTAGGAAAATGTTATGTACTTGCCTTTCTTTCTTTTTAAAAAAAGAAAAGTCAAAATTGGGGTTAAACAGACCAATAAAGGATGACAAAATTGAGACTCAAGGGTGTTGCTTTCTCTAATAATTGTTCTGTGAATAGATTGTGATTGCTGTACGAGTGTTCTAAAGAATAAAGGAAGAATCTTTTTTATTAGAGGAGGAAATGATGGTGTATAGCCCGCTTTGCCAATTTCTAAAAATACAGGAATAATAGTTGATTATAAACTGTCTATATGGATAGATAGCCAGTAGTTATTGATACTTATATTTGGAGTTTTGCACAGTGAAATTGGACAATATTAAGTGATTGGACTTCATAGGCTGCATGGCCCAACTGAATGCTTTTAAAATTCTCTGGTTGCATGATCTTTATCTTATTATTCATTTTACTGCACCCTTCTGTTTATCTTTCCAAATAGCCACAAAAGGTTTGAGCTGCCTATCCTGAATCTAAACTTCAGAAAGTGTGATTGGAAGGTGCAGTTTAGTTTGGAAAACCAAGAGTCAGAAATTTCCTCTGAGAAATGCCTATGGAGATTCTCAGTCATCCAGATCATGGTTGTCCCAAAAGTGCTTTTTTCAAGAGGCATCTGGACTTTCTGGCTTTTCTTTGAAGACGTTTCGCTTCTCATCCAAGAAGCTTCTTCAGCTCTGACTGGATGGTGGAGAATGGAAGGATTTATACTCCTTGCAGACAGCTGGTCATTTGCATCCATCCGTCAGTCAGTCCGTCTGTCCATTTATTCATTCATTCGTTAATTAATTAATTAATTAATTAATTAATTATGGGATTTCTATGCCGCCCTATCTCCCGAAGGACTCAGGGCAGCTCACAACAATAAAAAAAAACAGAAATACAAAACTTAAAAGACTATTAAATCAAAGAACCCCAATTATAAACCTTAAAACATTAAAACCCAACAAACAGATTAAAACAATTTAAAATCCCCTTTTAGCAGGTCATTAAGGTCATCTGGAGGTTTATCTGTGTCCTCAGGGAAATCATTTCGTCATTTGAAATGATGACACAGATAAACCTCCAAGTGGCCTCAAGGACTCTCTAATTTTTGAAGAGATATTATTTTAATTAGGGACAACGGATTCTAACAATAATGTCATCATGTAAACCCTTCAAAATAGAAGATGTAAAAGGCATTAATAATTAGCGTTTTTTATTTTAAAAAAACCTGTATGATTTCAATGATGAGGAGAAAACATACCGTGAGTCAAGCCAATTCCAATAAAACCGAGTTTTCAAATTTTGCAAAGTTGTGCTCTCTTCAGATTTCAAATAGATTTGTTATCACAAATTTAAGAATCTGCTCTGAGTAGCACTATTTAGGTAATGTTAAATTGAAACTCTTGAGAAATCCAATGACCTGAGGGGTGGGAAGAGTTTCCATATCAAGAATTCCCTTTGAGCTGGATGGCATTTCTTGATAGTAAAAGGTTAGAAAATTTGCTTTAGTCGGAGAACTAAAAGCAGAAGAAGGAACAGCTCAATATGAGTCTTTGAAGCGTGTTTTTAATTTTTTATTTAAGCTCAACTTTTTTTTCTTTAACTTTGTCAATATGGAAAATATTTATACAATTTAAAGGGCTTTACTACTTCAGAGGCATCAACTGCAACCAGAGGTGGTATTCAGCAGGTTCTGACCAGTTCTGGAGAACCAGTAGCGGAAATTTTGAGTAGTTTAGAGAACTGGCAAATACCACCTCTGACTGGAGATTTTACAGTATCCTTCCCCTGCCACACCCACCAAGCCATGCCCACAGAACCGGTAGTAAAAAAATTTGAATCCCACCACTGGCTGCTTTGGATCGGTTCTAGTGTACCGGTAGAGGAAATTTTGACTAGTTTGGAGAAACGGCAAATACCACCTGCGGCTGGCCTCCCCCGCCCTTACCTCTCCTATATTCCCTTGTTTTTTAGCTCAGGTGATTTGCACCCAGAGCAGATTGCCACACCACAGCTGAGCTAAAAAACAGCTCAGCTCACCAGTGTTGACAGAGATCGGTCTTTGAGCCCTGCGCGTGTGCGCATAGTGCCTGTTAGGTCCACGCATAGAACCAGTAGGAAAAAATTTGGAAACTCACCATTGACTGCAACCCTAAACTCACCGACCCCATTTCTGCTTGATAAGCGTAATGGACCCATTTCTGCTTATAACTGGACAAATGTAATACAGAGTTTTGTGCCCAGAGTCCTACGAAATTCAATAGGTGTATAAACGGAGTGTCAGCGTTCCAGCCAAACTCTCCACTTCCATTCAGCACTTAGAGACAAAGTCCATCCAAGTAAGGATTTGTTAGAGAAGTCATATTGGCACATCTGGGAAAACCCAAATCTGAATTCCTGCATTTTCCCCTGCTGTATTAAACTCACACTTAGCCCCCTTACTGATGACCCTCAAGTCACACTTTCCAATCCACCTCCATTCTGAACTCCCGCCAAGTCCAGTCACTCCCCTCCAAACTCCAGCGACTTGACCTTGAGCTCTGGTGAAATAATGTTATCCTCCCTTCTTGTTTTATTTTCATTCCTATGGTTACCCATCCTTTTGGCAGCCCCAGATCTGATCCAAGATGGATGGGGGATGACATGGAGACAACTTTGGGACCCAATTTCATCCATAGACTGCAATTTTGCACATCAGGTTTTGTTAAAAAGGGGTCAGTACAAGTTAACCTCACTCCCCCCCCATTAAGAATTTAAATCCCAGAATTTTCCATTTAATGAGAGCTAAACTAAAAACTCATATTTTTTTTCTGCTATATCTTGGAATGCTCTATAATGGTCTATATCAGGGGTGTCAAACTCACAGCCTGCGGGCTGGATGTGTCACGTGCTGGCCATGCCCACTCCTGGTTTAGTGAAGGGGGGGGAAGTCACAATCTGTCACGTGATGTGAGTTTGACACCCCTGGTCTACATGGAATGACGTTGGGAGACAGAACTCAGCTGCACTTTTTCGTGCGGCTGTTAATAAAGAAAAGATCGCCAAACATGATCGTCAATGTCTAATGATGGACATGGCACCAGAAGAAGAAGAAGAACCTTACATTAAAGTTAGAGCTAGTACTCTTTTAGTGTCCTTCTTGTAGAGACTACCTTACAAAGCTTACATGTCCAGATAGTCTGGGGTGGGGACCTGTCCAGGTTGTAGCTTGGCTTGTGCCAACATAAAGAACAGCCCTATCAGATAGGTTCTAGACTTGCTTCCCGTGTTGCCTGGATAAGATGTGTTAAGTTTGCATGAAGAGTCAGACGCGAAGAGCTTCAATGAAGAGTTTATTAAGTGACTACAGCTCGAATGGACCCCACTTGGCTGGGCTACAGCTGCTTCTTATAGCCAGCAGCCGTAGTTGCCAGCCAATCAGAGTGCAGGGTTTTTCCCGCACTATTTAAACCAATCCCATTTGACATTTTACAAGAACAGTTCAAACTAAACCAATGACATTCAAATCTACATACATAACATGTTGGAGAAGATTAAAAAAAATTGAGAGTTTTGGCTTAGTGTAACTATGGGTAAAACTGTAACTGCCACTTCTCATGAACTGGGCTACCAATTGGTTAAATAAAACAAAGTAAATGACTCAGTTACATTGGTGATCGAATACATTGTTAGAAGGATTGAAGACCAGGTTGTAGGGCAGATCATAATGAAGAAAATCTATCGGTGGGGTCATTAAGATCAACAATGACTTGATGGCATATCATCAGTCAACACTGGGGGCAAAGTATTAATTTTGTTTAATTTTGTTAATTATGGCTTATGGTTATATCTTATGATTTATCATTTTGCTATTTGTATGAGAGCTTCTGTACTGGAAATGAATTTCTCATGTGTCCAATAAAACTTGGCCAATAAAGAACTATTCTGTTCTATTCTATTCTATTCTATTCTATTCTATTCTATTCTATTCTATTCTATTCCATTCCATTCTATATTCCAATATCTATTCTATTCTATTCTATTCTATTCTATTCCATTCCATTCCAGATGTATAATGCTAGAACATAGTATGGCCTTCATCTGGCATTCTTTCTAGCATATTATCTGTGGGACAGCCATAATAAACTCAATATTCTTATATAGACATAAAAAATAGCCAACCTCTAGACCCAAGAATCTCTGCAAAGTTTCTCTTCTAATCCATATGCAATATATCCAATATTTGCGATCTCTATTATCTTGGAAGTTATAATATTTACCAGGAAGTGTCCAACTTACCTGTCAACAAAGGCATGGTGCAGGATGAAGATGGGATCATTGGCTGAACCCTGGACCTGAGACATGGAGCCATTCATGTAAATGTGCAGTGCATTGTGTAGGCTACTCTGTGACAAATTGGATATTCCAGTACTTGGGCTTGCAAAACCTGTAAATTAAGGAGAAATTGAGTGGGTAAGAAGATACAGTGGTTAGACGTTCCTTAAGGTTCACCTTTTTTTTTTTTTAATTACATTTATATGCCGCCTTCTTCTCCGACTCAAGGCGGCTTACAATTTTGGAGCACAACCCAATGCGCTCAGCAATAGCCTTCATTCCATTGTATATGCCTGCTTATTACTGAGCGGCATTTTTACAAGGTCAGCTAATTGCCCCCAACAATCTTGGGTCCTCAATTTACCTACCCGGAGAGGATGGAAGGCTGAGTCAACCTTGAGCCTGGTGGGATTCGAGCCTACAATAATTGTAGGCATCTGGATCTTAAGAGCAGGCATTTAACAGCCTGAGCTACCAAGGCTTTTCAGGTGGACCACACAGAGTTTCCTTTGTGACATCCCTTGCCATCCCACTGAAAGTGGTTGGATGGCTGTGAAAGTAACCCAATTTTTGATCTCAGGTTCCTTGTTGCTGAATGTCCAAAAAGGTATTTTTCCAAAAGGCAAGCAGACTTTCTTGGGGTTTTTTTGAAAAAAAAAAAAACCTGAACTTGGAAACTTTCTGAAGAACAATCTGGGGATCGATCTAGATTTTGGTGCCCTATCATTGGAGACTTTCAAGAAGAGGGATAGGATCTCCTGCTTCAGCAGGGGGGTTGGACTTGATGACCCCCAAGGTCCCTTCCAACTCTTATTCCATAAGTACTATGACTACAGGTAGTGGTCGACTTACAACAGTTCATTCAGTAACCGTTCAGTTACAATGGCACTGGAAAAAGTGACTTATGACCGTTTTTCACAATTATGTTGCAGCATCCCCATGGCCACATGATCAAAATTCAGATGCTTCCTATTTATGACGGTTGCGGAGGTCATGGGATCAGCTTCTGTGACCTTCTGACAAGCAAAATCAATGGGAAATCCAGATCTTACTAACTTACTAAC
>CM019152.1:52660837-52712088 GCA_009733165.1 Naja naja
GGAGGCTCTGGAAGGCCTCCAGAAAGCCACTGGAGCCTGGGAAGGCTGCTTTCACCCTCCTGGAGGCTCGACAAAAGCCTCAGGAGCCTGGGGAGGGTGAAAATGCCCCCCTGCCATGATGCAGGAATCTGACTAGGCCGACTACCATGGCCACGCCCATGCAGCAACCGGGAAGAGAACCAGTTGCTAAATTTTTTGAAGCCCACCCCTGGTTATACCTCTATCAGTTATAATTCCAGTGGCGAGAAATGAGGAGCAGAAATGCATTGGACACGGATTCTATGCCCGTTACTATAGACCGTGCAGCTTCAGATACATTATCTGAAAATCTGCATAACCGATGAAGCTGAAAAAGCAGAGCAGCTACAGATCAAAGGAACGTAGCAAACAGTTTGAATATTTAACAGCCGCACATGTTTTTTTAACATTTAGTCTGGTGGGGAAAGTTGACAGCATTTTTGAGATAGCTCTGAGCTCAGCAGTAACAGACAGAAGGTGGCGGCTTTTTTTGAACACCAGTGCCTCAAGGAGTTGATGCTTCTAATAGCATCCAGGCAAGATTTTTTTTTTTAGAAAACCAGCTGTACAGCTATCCTGATGGGTCTGGTTGAGAATACTGATGGGACTGGAAGAAAGGAGGAGAAAGGGAAGGAAGGAAGGGAAGGAAGGGAAGGGAGAGGAGGGAGAGGAGAGAGGAGGAGGAGAGGAGGAGGAGGAGAGGGAGGAGTAGAACAGGTACAGAGGAAGTGGAGTGGAGTAGAGTGGAGTAGAGTGGAATGGAATAGAATAGAATAGAATTCTTTATTAGTCAAGTGTGACTGAACACAAGGAATTTGTCTTCGGTGCATAAGCTCTCAGTGTACATAAAAGACACAGGTGGTAAGTCATGATCATCATTATAAATACATTCATCATAAACCATAAGATACAACACGTAGTGATAGTCATAGGATACTAAATAAGCAATCAACATAATCATACTAGTAAACAAAATAAAGCAATATAAATCGTAAAGATACAAGCAACAAAGTTATAGCCATAAGTAGAAAAGGAGATAGATAACAGGAAAGAGGAGAAAAATAGTAGTAATATCTTAGTAAATATTGACTATTTGGCAATAGCACTTAGATTTATATACCACTTCAGAGGGCTTTACAGCCCTCTCTAAGCTGTTTACAGAGTCAACCTGTCGCCCCCCACAATCTGGGTCCTCATTTTACTGACTTCAGAAGGCTGGAAGGCTGAGTCAACCTTGAGCCATTAAGAATCGAACACCTGGCTGTGGGCAGAGTCAGCCTGCAATCCTACACTCTAACCATTGCTCCACCACAACTATGCACCACAGAAATGCATAAACATGACTAATGAGATAGGGAACATTGCTATCAAGACAAGATGTTCTCTTTCATTCAGGTTCCTTGTCTTACAACCACAACTGAACCCAAATTTTCTACTGCTAAGCGAGACATTTGCTGGGTGAGTTTTGCCCCGTTTTATGACCTTCCTTGCCATAATAGTTAAGTGAATCACTGCAGCTGTTAAGTTAGCAACACGGGCTGTTAGGTGAATCTGTCTTCCCCATTGATGGTGGCGCAGTGGTTAGCGTGCAGTACTGCAGGCTACTTCTGCTGACTGCTGGCTGCCTGCAATTTGGCAGTTCGAATCTCCACGGGCTCAAGGTTGGCTCAGCCTTACCATCCTTTCTGAGGTGGGTAAAATGAGGACCTGAATTGTTGGGGAAAAGAGGCTGACTCTGTCAACTGCTTAGAGATGGCTGTAAAGCACTGTGAAGCAGTATATAAGTCTAAGTGCTAAGTGTTATTGCTTTGTTTGTCTGAAGGTGGCAAAAGGGGATCACATGACCCTGGGACAGTGCAACCGCCATAATTATGAGCCAGTTGCCAACCATCTGAATTTTATTTATTTTATTTTATTTGAACTTGTATGCCGCCCCCTCTCCCGAAGGACTCGGGGCGGCTCACAACTAAAATACCAACAATAAATAATTTAAAAAAGAATTAAACCAACAAGCTCAACATCTAAAACGCAATTTAAAACATTCCCCCCAGAAGGTCAGTCCAGCCCGGCCTGCTCAAACAGCCAAGTTTTCAGATCGTGGCAGAAGGAGCGAAGATCAAGAGCCAAACGGAGCTCCAAGGGTAGTTGGTTCCACAAGGCGGGAGCCACTACAGAGTAGGCCCTCCCCCGGGGCACCGCCAGTCGACACTGTCTTGCAGATGGCACCTCGAGGAGTCCCCATCTGTGCGCACGCACAGGGCGATCAGAATTTTGATCCTGTGACCATGGAGTTGCTGCAGTGGTCATAAGCGCGAAAAATCGTTATCATGTCTTTCCGTATCATTGTAATTTCAAATGGTCACTAAGTCAAGGACTACCTGCATTATTTTTACAAATCACTCAAGGCAGTGAACATATCCAGCACACCTTCCTCCTCCTACGCCATTGCACAAGTCATAAAATATTACCTAACACGATTGCTGCTCTTGATCTTTATTTTATAAGTGATAGTATTTTATTTCGCTCTGGTTATAGCGGGGGCTATAGGAGAGTCACTCTGAATGCATAAGCTAGGTGGTGGAGAGACAGAGCTGCCCTGTGCTTGCTTTTTGATGTTGAATTCTGAAACATCTCACATCTCTGCTCTTGTTGCTGGAAATAAGTGGACAAGTAAGGGTAACCACTTGCTTTCCTTCAGCGGAAAACCAGTCACCCTGGGTGGCTTATATTTGATCTTCAGGAGCTCCTTCGGTGTGACATGATAGCGGCATTCCACTACCTCAGGGGCTGACAGAAAGAAAAGGGAGTCAAACTATTTTGCAAAGCACCTGAAGGCAGGGCAAGAAACAATGGGTGGAAACTCATCAAGGAGGGAAGCATTGCTGGGATTCAAAAGTTTTTAGTACCGGTCCCATGGGTGTGGCTTGGGGGGCATAGTGTGGCTTGGTGGGCATGGCTTGGTGGGCGTGGCAGGGGAAGGATATTGTAAAATCCCCATTCCCTCTCCACTTCTGGGGGAAGCTTACTGCAAAATCCCATTCCCTCCTCACCCCACTAACCTGCTCTCCAGCTCCGTTCTCCTGTGCAGGGCAACAAAAGATTAGCTGGGGCTTGGGAGGCGGAGAATAGATGGGGGAGGGGCCAGTCAGAGGTGGTATTTGCCGGTTTTCCAAACTACTCAAAATTTCCACTACCGGTTCTCCAGAACTAGTCAGAACCTGCTGAAGACCACCTCTGGAGCGAAGTAACCTAGAACGAAGGAGAAATTTCCTGACAGTGAGAACAATCATTTGTCTGAAATAGTATAGGGTTTCCTGCCTGAGCAACGTGTTGGACTAGAAGACCTCCAAGGTCCCTTCCAGCTTCTATTCTATTCTATTCTATTCTATTCTATTCTATTCTATTCTATTCTATTCTATTCTATTCTATTCCATTCTTTCAAAAAAAACATGTTCTGCATAAGTCACAGATTCCATAAGATTTTATGTAGATTTAAGAGGCAGGAGGGTCCAAGAATTTATCACTGTTTGCTCCCAAGATCCATCAAATGTATTCAATTTTTTTTACTACTGGTTTTGTGGGCGTGGCTTGGTGGGCGTGGCTTGTTGGGCATGGCAAGGGAAGGATACTGCAAAATTCCCCATTCCCTCCCCACCCCACTAACCTGCTTTCCAGCTCCGTTCTCCTTTGCAGGGCAACCAAAGAAGACCCAGCCAATCAGCTGGCACTCAGGAGGCAGAGAATAGATAGGGTGGAGCCAGTCAGAGGTGATATTGGCCAGTTCTCCGAACTACTCAACATTTCCGCTATCGGTTCTCCAGAACCTGTCAGAACTGGCTGAATACCACCTCTGTAATGGATATTCTCCAAGTTTTTGTAAAGTTGGCTCTGCTTCCAGGCATTTGAGTCCTTTTGAGGGATTTTTTTTTTTTGGAGTGGGGGTGGGGATCGGCTGGATTATTGTGTCTGCTACTTCTAGACGTATATGATTTTTGCCTTTTCTTTATGTTTAAAATGTAAGCCGGACAGAGACAGCTGGAAATGGCCGGCTGCAAACAAGCAAGCAAACTGAACGAGATTTTAATACCCTGATATAGTGACTGTCATACTGGATTTGTGCAATGGCAATAGATTTTTTTTTTTTGAATTCACATAACCCGAAACCTAGCTCATATCAGGAAAAAAAAAAACAACATCCCTATGAAAATGGACAGACGATAACATTACTGTGGCTTGTCAGGCAGTCAGCCAGATGTTCAGAATGGATGTGGCATTTTTATCCACCCATGGAGTGTCTTTCCCAAGGACCTGGGTTAGGACAATGCCAATAACGATATCGTCTCAGGATGGAAGTTGTTCAAAGTCAAGCTGCCTTTTGCACTTGACTGATGGCGAATTTTTCAGTGTTGACAGTGTTCAAGTGATGTTCCAGATGTTTTGGGATTGCACTCAAGGCACCTATTATTAATGGTACTATCATGGCTTTCTTTTGCCACATTGGTTCTCTATCTATTTGTAGATCTTTGTGCTTTGTCTCCAGTCTCTTCTCTTCTCTTCTCTTCTCTTCTCTTCTTCTCTTCTCTTCTCTTCCTTCTCTTCCTTCTTTCTCTTCTCTTCCCTTCCCTTCCCTTCCCTTCCTTCCCTTCTCTCCTCTCTTCCCTTCCCTTCCTTCCCTTCCTCTCCTCTCCTTTCCTCTTCCCATTCCTTTCTCTTCTCTTCCCTTCCCTTCCCTTCCCTTCCCTCCCTTCCTCTCCTCTCCTTTCCTCTTCCCATTCCTTTCTCTTCTCTTCCCTTCCCTTCCCTCCTCTCCCCTCTCCTCTCCTCTCCTCTCCCCTTCCCATTCCTTTCTCTTCCCTTCCTTCTTTTCTCTTCCATTCCCATCCCTTCCATTCTCTCTTCCCTTCCCATTTTCTTCTCTTCTCTGCAGCTCCTGCTGTGTCCAATATGCATACTTTTTTTTGTCTTTCATGCCATCATGATTACACTATTATTTTTAAAAATGATAATAAAGTCATAATCAGTGCAGATCTTTGCTAAAAACAGGGGGGGTGTTCTGAGTCAATTTTTTTACTTTATTTTTTTTAATAATCTCACTGAGCTCTTTAATAAACATAGTAAAAACTAATGCGAACTAAACTCCAACAAAACAGAAAAGTAAAAAAAGTCCATGAGGTACAGTAAAAAGTAAAGGAAAAGGAAAAGGAAAAAGCAGGGAAAACAGGAATAAGACAAAAAAGACAATAATAAAAAAGGAAGAAGAAAGTAAAAAGGCTTCCAATCTTTGTCACGCTGAGCATAAGCTAATATAATATATTCTTCATCCTTTTTAAAGTTACGAATAAAGTTACAAGTTTAAAAAAAAAAACCTCTTCTCCTCATATGTTCTATTCCACAGTCTAGAAATGATAATGTTTTCAGTGTTTTCAGTTCAGCAAAGAGTCTATTAGGAATGACCAGAAATTTCAAACAAATAATTTATCCCTGATCAAATAATGCAACATTATAACCCATGATCCAAGTACAGACGGTCCTCAACTTAGCCCAAAATTTCTCTTGCTAAGCAAGACATTTGTTAAATGAGTTTTCCCCATTTTACGACCTTTCTTGCCACAGTTGTTAAGTGAATCTCTGCAGTTGTTATCTTAGTAACGTGGTTGTTAAGTGAATCTGGCTTTCCCATTGTCTTTGCTTGTCAGAAGGTCGCAAAAGGTCATCACATGGCCATGGAAATGGCAATTGCCATAAATATGAGTCAGTTTGCCAAACACCTGGATTTTGATTATGTGACCATGGAGATGAGGAACAGTCGTAACTGTGAAAACGGTCATAAGTCACTTTTTTTCAGTGCCGTTGTAACTTCGAATGGTCATTGAACATATTTTGTAAGTCGAGGGCTACCTGTACAACCAGGTATGGTTTCTCTCACTTTTTCAAGAGCATGCTCATAGTCAGTAGTGGGTTTTCAAATTTTTCCCTACCAGTTCTATGTGCGTGCGTGTGCCAGGCTCAATTACTGACCTCTGTCAACCTGGTGAACTGCCAGGAGTGTTTTTAAGCCCAGCTGAGGCATGGTAATAGCGTGAATAGCCTGAGCTTCATACGCACGCACACAGAAAAAATACAGAGCTCTGTCAACCTGTTGAGCTGCCTGCAGTGTTTTTAAGCTCAGCTGAGGTGCGGCAATAGCACAAATCAGCTGAGCTTCACGTGCGTGCATACAGCAAAAATACAGAACTCTGTCAACCTGTTGAGCTGCCTGCAGTGTTTTTAAGCTCAGCTGAGGTGCGGCAATAGCACGAATCAGCTGAGCTTCACGCGCGTGCATACAGCAAAAATACAGAACTCTGTCAACCTGTTGAGCTGCCTGCAGTGTTTTTAAGCTCAGCTGAGGTGCGGCAATAGCACGAATCAGCTGAGCTTCAGCTGCAGCATACAGCAAAATACAGAGCTCTGTCAACCTGTTGAGCTGCCTGCAGTGTTTTTAAGCTCAGCTGAGGTGCGGCAATAGCACGAATCAGCTGAGCTTCACGCGCGTGCATACAGCAAAAATATAGAGCTCTGTCAACCTGTTGAGCTGCCTGCAGTGTTTTTAAGCTCAGCTGAGGTGCGGCAATAGCACGAATCAGCTGAGCTTCACACGCGTGCATACAGCAAAAATACAGAACTCTGTCAACCTGTTGAGCTGCCTGGAGTGTTTTTAAACTCAGCTGAGGCGCGGCAATCCACTCTGCAGTGTGAATCTGTTGAGCTAAAAACACAGAAATATAGGAGAGGTAACAGCAGGGGCAGGTGGTCAGAGCCAGCCAGAGGTGATATTTGCTGGTTCTCCAAACCAGTCAAAATTTTCACTACCGATATGAAGAACCAATCAGAACTGGCTGAATACCACCTCTGTTCCTAGTATTTAGTGAACCTTCACTGGCTGAAAATCAACAACAAAAGAATCCTTCCTTTTTCAAAAGAACACCTTGACACGACACACCTTTCTGCTCAAACTGTGGTTAAACTTGGGTTTCAGTCTCAAAAAGGTACGCTTCAAGGTAGTGAAAAACTGGCACAGCAACATACTTCTTCCTCTGCTGAAACAGAGTTTTAAATACAATGATTGCTTTGCCGTAGTTTAAATCTGTGGCTCTGAGACACCAGATTAAATCTCTTTTCCATTATCTACTGCACGTATTGATGGCGCAACCCTTATTATTTTAAGTGCAGGAATAGCCAAATGCAGAAGCTGCATTTTCATCATAGGCAGTCAACTCAGGCCTTTTGAATGGAGAGGGCAACCACATCTTTTGGTCCCCTCGTAACCTGAAAAGTTTTGGGTTTTGATGAGTCTTGAGAAAGTGGTAAATTACAATGGAGTGCATGCTGACAATAAATAGGAAAACTGACAAGTGAGGAACTGAACGGAAGGAAAGGGCCTAACACACTGTGGGGGAAATGCTTGGAGGGCTTGTCTGAAGGTTGTCTGAAGGCTGGATCAGTGCAACTGGACAATTTTTTAGTTTCAGACATGTTTCATTGCTGAGTGGTGTGGTGGCCTAGAGGTGGAGGTCCCACCTCACAATCAGGAGGCTGTGAGTTTGATCCTAGGAAGAGGCAGATATTTCTCTCTCTGGACACACTGGGAATATATCTGTTGGGAAAAAGAACTCCACATTGCTGACAGGAAGGGCATCCGGCCAGTAAACACTCAGCTCCATTCAGTTGCCCAGACTCCGTTCCAGAAGGGATTATGGGGTCATTAAAAGAGGATGAGAGATGTTTCATTGCTCACAAGGTGGTCAGGCAGAGAGTTATTGGAATGTACCAACCACACCAACCTCAGGGAATTCTTCCCCAAAATGCATTGAAAAATGTCAATGAAGATTCTCAAACATCCAGACAGAGATGTCTGGTAGCTGTCTGAAGTTGTCTGAAGGCTGAATCATTGCAACTGGACAAGGGCTTTTTCAGATTAACAGATTAACAAAGTTGGAAGGGACCTTGTAGGTCATCTAGTCCAATCCTCCACCCAAGCAGGAGACCCTACATCATTTCTGACAGATGGCAGTCCAGTCTCTTCTTGAAAGCCTCCAGTGATGAAGCTCCCACAACTTCTGAAGGCAACTTCTGTTCCGTTGGTTGATTGTTCTCACTGTCAGAAAATTTCTCCTTATTTCCAGGTTGAATTTCTCCTTGTTCAGTTTGTTCATCCAGTTCTCTTTGTCTGGCCTTTGGGTGCCTTGGAAAATAGCTTGACCCCTTCCTCTCTGTGGCAGTCCCTCAAATATTGGAACACTGCTATCATGTCTCCCCTGGTCCTTGAAGCTTGAAGAGCTTCCTCACCTGAGTATAAATAGCCTCTGGAAATTCTCCACCAATTTAGATGGGTTTAGTCCTCTTGGGTTTTTCAGGCAATCTGAGTTCTCAAGGGCAGGATGCCCCTGGGAGGAAAGTAACATTGCAACTGATAACGTGAATGTATTCTTGATATCTCCTTTGATATTTATTGGAAGTGTAGAAAAAGTGTCAGAATGGTTGTGCAACTGGCAACTCCAAATTTCAACTAATAAATGCTTTGTCCTACACATTGGCAAAAAAATCCAAACACCAAATACAATTAGGCAGAAGCGATCTCATAGATGACCCTCACTCTGTCAAGGACCTAGGAGTACTTTTCTCAAACAATCTAAGCCCCAGAGCTCACTGTAACAGCATTGCCAAGAAGGCTTTAAGAGTTGTTAACCTTATTTGGCAAAGCTTCTTCTCTGGCAACATTGAATTGTTAACTAGTGTCAAGCCTTTCTCTGCAACCATTGTCAAGGCTTTGAAAAACCTTTGCCAGGGAGTAAAATGTTGATAAAAATTAGACCCGGAAAGTAATCTAAAAACATTTTTATTTATAAAATAAGAAAACCTACACGGAGCTACATACTTGCAACCTAATCTCCACCAAGGCATATAGAAAAAGAAGAAAGGAAAAGTAACGGAAGTTACAGGAAGTGAAGTATAAACTTTGTACACATGTGCAATGGATCAAAACATCACAAGACTTTCTTATCTCATTACTATGGAGACAAGATAACACAGTGCTGGCTAGCAGACATCTGCTTGCTATAATATGAGCTTAGAAGCTTGAACAGACAAACCAAAAAACAGCGACAGCTAGGGCATACCAGACCAATTCTCGAATACAGTTTGCCTGCCTGGAACCTGCACTGTATATCGGACATTAACACAATCGAGCGGGTTCAGAGGTATTTCTTGAGAAAAGTATTCTACTCCTCCACTCACAATAGAATTCTCCATGCCTCTGGGCTCAAAATTTTGGGCCTGGACAATATACAACTGGGCCACCTGCAGTCAGATCTAAGCATAATACACAAAATAGTCTGTTACAACAACAGTCTTACCTGTCAACAACTTCTTCAGCCTCAATTACAATAATACATGGGCAAACAACTGATACAAAAGGTAAAGTGCTCCAAACTCGATTGTAGAAAATATGACTTCAGCACCAGAGTGGTCAATGTCTGGAATGCCCTACCCGACTCCATTATTACAGCCTCAACCACTCACAGCTTCAACCTTAAACTCCCTACCGTGGACCTCACCCCATTCTTAAGAGGTCCTTAAGGGGGGCGTGCATAAGTGCATTAGCATGTCTCCCGTCCCTGTCTTACTGTCCCCATTCATCTGTATTTACTTCCTTTGTTCATGTTTATGTTTATACTTATTCTTATTATCTTGTACATGTTTGACAAACAAATAAATAAATAAAATAAAAACAAAAAACAGAGAGTCTACATATCTGAGGAAGAATTAAAGCTAAGATTGGGTTGCCCAGTGAAGATTGACCAGTGAAAGGTACGGCACTCAAATTGTTTCTTGACTACCTAACTAATACAGTTGTGTGAAGCTTCAGTCTGGAAGGTCCTTTTTCCAAAGGCAACTGGACTTCCTTGGTGATTTTCAGTTGCCTTTTGGGAAAAAAAGCACCTTTGGGACAAGCATGATTGAGAATCTCCACCGACCTTCAGTCTGGAGATTGAGCTTGAAATTATTTGATCATAGATTTGAGAGCATGAAATAGAACTAGAAAAGGACACTTGGGACAATGTCAACCTAAAACCTGGGGTGGGGGGATAGGAATGCAATCACAGGATCATTGAAATCATTGAGATCGTTGAATCAGAGTGGTGCGGTGGCCCAAAGGTGGAGCTCTCTCCTCACAATCAGGAGGCTGTGAGTTTGATCCTAGGTAGAGGCAGATATTTTTCTCTCTGGGCACGATGACAATATATCTGCTGAACAAAACTCCGTATTGGCTATAGGAAGGGCATCTGGCCAGTAAACACTTAGCTCCATTCAGTTGCCCAGACTCCACCCCGCAAGGCATTATGGGGTTGTTCAATAATGACGATGATGATGGAGATTGTTGAATCCAACCTGTTGTTCCATGCAGGAATTAAGATTGAAGCCTTGCCTTTCCCCAAACCCTCTTCAATTTGTCAAAGTCCTCCTTAAAGGATGATCCTTGGTACTTGAATATAGCAGGGAGGCCATTGAGTTCAACTACTGTATGCCCCTCTGCCAAATTAAAGCTTTAAAAAAAAATACAGTTCTTCAGTTTCTACTGGATCACATAAACCCTTACCCTGCCCTCTGCAAGGATAACAAGTCTTAGCTGTCTTTGATATGTCAACGTTCACATGATCACATATTTCAGACTCTTTTCAAAGAGCTTAGTGTCTAACCTCCTGGTCATTCCTATTGATTTTTCTGTACTGGTTCCAATTTCTCTGAATCCTTGTTAAAATTTGACATCCAGAATTGAACACAAGATTAGATGTGAAAGCTCATCAAAGGAGAATAAAATGGAAGTGGATCGATTCTTTCTTGTTATTAAGAATTATGCTTCTGTTGATCCATCTTAAAATTGCAGTTCTCTTTTTTTCCCCTCATCCTTATTACATCAGTGACTCATGTCCATCTTATAATTAATTATTGTTTCACTGAGTGGGCCTTTTGAAGTGAATCGGGGATTTAGATCCAATTGCACAGGGACATTCTGAATTGAATCGACCCAATTAGGTACTCTGATTCAAAGTCTTACATCAAATGGACTCAATTTTCCTAATTTAATCACTGAGTCAACAATCAAGAGTCAATTACCGTTGCACAAAGCCAATCCTGGGCCAATCCCTTCTTCTTAGCCCTAGGAAGGAGGCAATGGCAAACCACTTCTGAAATCTTGGCAAGGAAACTGAAAGGACTAGACCAGACAGCCATCATGAGTCAAGACTGAGTTGAAGGCATGCACACCCAGAGAGAAAAATCACTGATCCAAATTAACACCTTCGATGATCTGAATCAAACAGATTTTGAATCATTTAAAAGTTAACCCCACTGTCATACCCCTGTTGGAGTCTGAATCCAAGGAGGAAGATGAACAGCTGACATGGAGTGGGAGTGTGGCTCCATTGGCTGTGGAAGAAACTGGGGAAGGGCAAAGTCCAGCTGGGCAGAGCAGGGAAGAGGTAGAACAAGGGAGAGGGAGTTCAGAGGAAGAACCAGACCCACCCCCTCTTCATCCTAGGGCACGCAGGAAGGGACAGAAAAGAGAGCAATGTGGGTTGCATGGCTTACGGGGGAGGAAAGGGCCCTGACTCCCTTCATTAGCCACAGCTGGGAATGAGAGTTTAAAAGAAATGCATGCTGAGTGCGGCAGCTGCTGGGAATAAACATGAGTTTATCTTGTGTTGGCTTTAGTTATTTGTGTTCCTGGCATCTTCCCAGCAATGTGGAGTTATTGCTGTGCTCTCACATCTGGAATTCTTGCTCCTGCCCTGCCGAACTAATTACCTCATCTTGCCTTGATTGGACTTATATACAGTTTTTGTTGACCACATTTTTGACTTGATTCTCTGCAGCCAAAGTCTGTTCCTGGGAGAGTTTTTCTCCAGCCAGAAGGTAACCAGGACATTGGGGCAAAGTTGGAGCTAATAAAGGGACTCCTACTGATTATCTGACTGTGTTGCCTTTGTGCCATGCCCTGGGTCATCACACACATCTCCCTACTGCATAAATCCAAAGACACTACATCCTTGCCATTTATCCAAAAGTTTGCCATTCTCCAAAAGTTTGTCCATTAATACAATTTGCAGATAAGATTCTCTTTCTTTAATGATCCTAGAATTGAGGTCTATTTTAATGAAAAGAAGGATTAGGGGTGACATGATAGCAGTGTTCCAGTATCTCAGGGGCTGCCACAAAGGATAGAGGGACAACCTGTTCTCCAAAGCAGTGGTTGCCAACCAGTGGGCCAGTGACCACTGATGGTCTGTGAGAAAATTTTGGTGGTCTGCAGAGAAATGTCACCCGCAAAGCAATTAATGCAGGCTGTGTAGGAATACAAGGCTGCACCACCCACATGGCCCGCGGGAACACAAGGCTTGTGTCACTTGCATTGTGAACAACACAAGGTAGTGAGGGGAGGGGGAAAAGGGCAGAGGGGGGAACTTGACCCACTCACCCCACGCACCTTGCCTGGCCACCGGGCTGCTTCTTTCTGCTTCTTTCTTCTTTTGCTTTTGGCTGCACAGAAGGAAAGCAGCAGAAGACTTTCTTTCTCTCCCCCAAACTCCTCTAGAAATGAGTCTTTGGGACCCTGCAAGGCATCCTGCTCCAAGAGGCTGTGCTAGCAAAGACTCATTTCTGGTGGAGTTTGGGGGAGAGAAAGAAAGACTTCTGCTGCTTCTGCTGCTTTCCTTGCATGAAGCCAAAAGTCCCTCTCTCCCTCTCTCTCCCCCTGAGAATGGAGCTGGAGCTGGTGCCCTGCGATCTCAAATAAAAAATGATTGATCAGTAGGAAAATGGGGTGGGGAATTTTCCTGCAGACTTTTTTTTCCTGCAGCACCATCAGTCAAAATTCATATTAGTGGTCCGCGGGATTTAAAATTATGAGTTTGGTGGTCCCTGAGGTCCAAAAGGTTGGTGACCCCTGCTCCAAAGATTGATATGCTCCAACCCTTATTGGAACAACTTATCCATCTCCGAAGACTAGCTTACAACTAAAACAAGGAACAATAAATACATTAAAAAACGATTAAATTAAATTATAAGTCCAAACAATTATAAAACCTTAAAACCATCCCTCCCCCAAAGGGTCACAGCCCGGGTTGGTCAAATAACCAGGTCTTTAACTCACGGCGAAAGGTGCGGAGGTCAGGGGCCAGGCGGAGCTCCAAAGGCAGTTGATTCCAAAGGTCAGGGGCCGCGACAGAAAAGGCTCGTCGTCGGGGAACCGCCAGCCGGCATTGGCCCGCCGACGGGACCCCGAGGAGTCCTTGCCTTCAGAAGTTGTGGATGCTCCAGCACTAGAAGATTTTTAAGAAGAGATTGGACACCCACTTGTCGGCTTGAGCAGGGGGTTGGACTAGAAGACCTCCAAAGTCCCTTCCAACTCTGTTATTCTGTTATGGACTTCCAATCCCAGAATTCCTTCTGATGGCCATGCCAGCTGGGGAATTCTGAGAACTGAAGTCCATGCATTGGAAAGATACCAAATTTGCACAAATCTCCTATAATTCGACCGGTATTAAAAACAGGGTTGCTGGACTGCAATCACATACTTTCAAATCTGCAAACTGAAGATAGTTGCGAACCAAAAATGCATATATTGTTAAGAAAAATATTCAAGAGAATTTTTTTCCATGGCATTAGTTATGCGTGTACCATGACACAACTAGACAGCTCAGTCTCAAGAGACACCTGGTTTTTTTTACTATGTTAAGAGTCTGTTATTTTCTGTAATATTTTTCTTTCAACAGCTATGGGATAGTTTTATTATACAGTCGTTTCTCTTGGCCTTTAACGTCCTATTTATAAAACAAAGTGGCTTTTGTGTAAGTCCAGAGAGGCTGAGGATTGTAATAAGATGAACATAATGGGATTATTAAAAACATTTCTCTTGTCTGTCTTTCTCTATATCTCCCCTCTTAAAGTAGTTACGAGACACCCACATGGACCCTACATCTTTTTTTCCCCAAATACTTGTTTCTCCTTCTGTGATTTTACCTAGAGTTCTCCATCTGTTTATATCCATTTTTAAAATATATATATATATAATAAATACTTCAGAGAAGTTTGCCAGTGAAGTTTGCTTGTTTATACCTCCTTCGGTTTATAAAAGACAGCTAAACAAAGGTTAATAAAACATGATAAAAGGTAAATAATAATATTTCATTACAGTGTACCATCGTATTTCTCTATGTCTCTTCAAAAGATCAATTATGCCCACTTGTGGTTAACAGAATTCTAGGTTTATTTAATTATGTATTTGATTTGTATCTTGCCTTTCATTCAGGTGTTTGGTAGTAATTCTTCCTATTTTTTCCCCAGAGCATCAGCCTGGCAAGAAACCGAGTAGGCAAAAGAAAGATATTTGTCTGAAAATGGATAATAACCTGTCTATCTCAATTCTTGAATCCTTTACTTCTGCATCAAGCTGACTATCATTTTTGGGGGTAAGAATTATTTGTATTTATTTTATTTATACTTCAGATTTGGAGACCACCCATTTCACTCAGAGTTTCCTCAATAAACAACTTGCAAATAAATATTCTTATAAACATTAATTTCCTTTCTTTATTTACTCAATTTGTTTGGCTGCCCATTGCAGGCCAGTGACTGGGTTGTAAACAGGGATGGGATTCTACCAATTCTCACCTATTCTCTAGAACCGGTTGTTAACATTCTAAGCAGTTCGGAGAACTGGTTGTTAGAAGAAATTACTGGCCTAATCCTGTAAGGAAGGCAGGAAGGAAACATTCTGGTGTTGCTTACAGAAACTGCCTCTCCATTAACCCTTATTACATTCTTGGCAGGACTGGACTTCCTGTCTCTGGAACTTCTCTGGAGTTTTTTTCCCCTCCTTTGCTGGTACTTTGCTTGTGTGGAGTGACCATTCAAAGTTACAATGGCACTGAAAAAAGTGACTTATGACCCTTTTTCACACTTACAACTGTTTCAGCATCCCCACAGTCATGAGAGGCCAGGCAAGGAGATGCATGCCTCGATGTGAGTGATATTGAGTTGGCCACGCCCAGCCAATAACATGACCACCAAGCCACACCTACCCAGTCACATGGCCACTAAGCCACACCTACCACCTAAGCCACGCCCACAGAACCGGTTGTTAAAAATTTGAATCCCACCCCTGGTTGTAAATAATCATAAAAACAATAAAAGCACAATACCAAAAGAATCCCAAAATTGCTTTTTCAAGAAGTAACTGGATTTTCTTGTTTTTCTTTAAAGATTATTCACTTCTCATCCAAGAAGCTTCTTCAACTCTGACAGGATGGATCCTTCCATTCCCCACCATCCAGATGGATCCAGTGATCCATCCAGTCAGAGCTGAAGAAGCTTCTTGGATGAAAAGTGAAACATTGTCAAAGAAAAATCAGAAAGTTCAGCTGCCTCTTGAAAAAGCACCTTTGGGACAACCATGACCTGGAGAACAGAGAATCTCTATAGACAATACCAAAAGAAATTAAAAACAATTAACGGTCAAGAGATATTATCCATCATGCATCTCTAGAACCCTAAAATCTCCAGAACCCTAAAGCCTAAGAAAGGATTTTTCAAAATGATCATCAGAGCATTAGTATTTTGTATATTATTATTAACACGCTCTGATGCTAAGGAGTTCTACTCCCCCTCCCCACCTGAAAAGAAATCTCTTCCAAATGCAAAACACAAGCAGAGGAGAAGAGTTTCAGTTTCAGTTTTAGCTTCACAGAAGCAACCAGCTTTAGTACAGAACAGTTGAGCTAAGCCACACCTAGGCTCCTTGCTGTCTCCTTCTTGCTCACACAGCAAATGCTGCTTCAGTTTCCAAACAGCCCTCAACTCTCTCACACACTGACAGGACACTAGCCAGATGAATACCGATGGATGCTGGCAGGCAGAGGCACAATTTCCCCCCCTTATTTTCCTCCCCAAAAACTGAGCCTGATCACATAGTTTCATAGCAAAGCACGGGTATAGAGCTAGTGACAATATAACCAGGAAACCGTGCCTTTCACAATCTTGGGATAGCTTGAATTGTTCATAAACTTCACTTATTTGTATTTTTTTTATTTATTTGTATTTCACCTTTGTTATTTTTAAAAAAATAACTCAAGGTGGTGAGCAAATTCAACCTTCTTTCTCCTATTTTGTATGTATTAACAGACAAAGAATAAACTGGAAGGGATATTTTCATCCATCCATTCTGGTTCAGAATTTTGGAAACTGAAGCCTCAAATATATCTACAAATATAAGCACAGATTGGAGGCAATTGAAGTGCAGGTAGTCCTTGACTGGTTTCGTGACCGTTTAGAGCTACAACAACGCTGGAAAAAGAGTGACTTATCACCGGTTTTCCCACTCATGACCATTGTAGTATTTTCATGGTCATGTAGGAAGTTAGCACCACCCCTCTCCTAGGAAAATGGCATATTTTAGGATATACTAAAAAGACAGAATATTTCCCCTAAAAAGAGAAATAGAAACTCAGAAGCAAAACTCACCTCAGAAGTTCACCCCCACCTTTGTTAATGGGTGGGCCATTAAGGCCTTGGCCAGAGTATTCTACATATTCCCACCTGGTCTGGGAAGATTGCATCAGCCAGCACTCAGGTGAAGCCATGTTGTCCAGACAAAGCCTACAAAGTTAGCTAAGATCCATGCCCCTGGGAGTCTGACAGCCAATGGGATACATTTCTTACACAGGAACAGGAAACACTAAGGTGGGGCCCACTAGAGGGTATAAAACCAAGGGATTCTCAGCATCTCTTCCCTTTTCACTTAGGAGCTCCAAGCCATGTGGTCCTGTCCACCATTAAACCTTCTTTCAAAGCAACTTCCATGAATCCAGTGTCTTTTCCCCCACTTGGAACTGAACCCAGAAGGATATTTCTTCCAACAGTCACGTGATCAAAATTGGTGCTCTTGGCAACTGGCAAGTACTTATGACAGTTGCATTGTCCCATGGTCATGTAATCACCATTTGTTAGCTTCCCAGCTGGCTTCTGACAAGCATAGCCAATAGGGAAAGTCATATTACTTAACAACCATATGGTTCACTTAAAACTGCAATGATTCACTTAGCAACAGTGGCAAAAAAAGTTATAAAAGGGGGCACAACTCACTTAACAACTGCCTGGGTTAGCAACAGAAATCTTGGAATCAACTGTGGCCATAAGTCGAGGATTACCTATACATTGCTAAAGGAGGAGGAAAACCCAAACCGCTAATTTGATTATCTAAGAAAGTTGTGGCAAGCTGGGTTTTGTTTTGGTTTTATTTGCCTAAAAGTGACTGTGCAAAATCTCGTGAGAGATTGCTGGCAAACAGATAGACCATAATTGTATAACCATTATTAGCATTTCCACAAAAATTACATTTATTACTGAGGATATTTTTTTCAAAAAAATGTATGTTAATTTCACATAAGTAAATAGAAGCGAAGAACAGATAACCGTTTGTTCCAAACAACTTTAAGGGCACGGATTTGTACTGGAAGCTGATATTTAAAGTTATTTATTTTGTGGAGATGGAATATTTGCAAAGGTACACAATGTAGTCCTGTTTGGCGAGCAAAGCAAAAGCATTTTAAATGTTTCTATTGTGCAGTGAATACACAGCTGCACAAAATAAGCAAGTATAATACATGGGATTAGTGCATTTAGAGTACTGTGTCCAATCTTGCTGCATTAGTTCAAAAAAGACAGAGATAAGAAGGTGAAGGATTTTGGGGGAAAAAAAACCTTTGAGGAAAAGTTAGAGGAGCTGGGTATGTTTAAACTACCAGAGAAGACAGCTGAAGGAAAATGGGACATTGGGCTTCAAATGATCAAGGATGAAGGATTCAGGTCTACTGATCCTGTGAAGATCTAATTAAATTGATTTATTGCTACTCATGCCTATGCACAGGAATATTCTCAGCTAATAATTAGCACCTACTAAGAGTTAGATAAAGGTCAACAGAATTCAAAGGGGTGGTTAGACTTAGTCCAGTTGTGGCTACATAGAGATTCTAGGCTGATTCCTCATTTAACTCTGCCCCCAGGTTCTGCCTAAACAAATAACTGAACAAATAACTGAAGGATTATTTCTTTTCCTAAACAAATAACTGAAGGATCATCATGTGAAGAGAGTAGATTCTTCCCTATTTCTCCAAAAATAGCACCATAAACAGTGGGTTAAAACTACAAGGAAAGAGGTTTACATTTTATTTATTTATTTATTTTTATTTGTTTGTTTTGTCAAACATGTACAAGACAACAGGTATAAGTATAAATATAAACATGAACAAAGGAGGTGAATACAGATAAATGACGACAGTAAGACAGGGATGGTAGGCACGCTGGTGCATTTATGCACGCCCCCTTTAAGGACCTCTTAGGAATGGGGTGAGGTCCACGGTGGACAGTTTGAGGTTGAAGCTGTGAGGGGTTGAGGCTGTAACAATGGTACATTGTAGGGCATTCCAGGCGTTGACCAATCTGGTGCTGAAGTAATATTTTCTGCAATAGAGTTTGGAGTGGTCTACCTTGAGTTTGTATCGGTTGTTTGCCTGTGTATTATTGTGGTTGAAGCTGAAGAAGTCGATGACAGGCAAGGCATTGTAGCAGACAATTTTGTGTACTATGCTTAGATTGGACCACAGGCGACACAGTTCCAGATCGTCCAAGCCCAGAATTTCAAGCCTGGTAGCATGAGGGATTCTATTGTGAGTAGAGGAGTGGAGTACTCTTCTCGTGAAATACTGGACCTCTGGACCCGTTCAATCATTTTAATGTCCAATATATAGTGTACATCAGGAGAAACTTTTTGACTGGATGAGCTATGAGCCAGTAGAAAGGTTGTCACATGTTGAGGTGAGTTCTTCAGAGTTTGGATGGTTGACTGCCAGAATTTCTATAGTAGAACTTGTCAATGAAGTTTCTCAGGTATACAGGTAAAGTTGTCTGAACGTTAAGTCATGGCAATTGGACTTATTTTTCTTGTTAGTTTGAGATGTTTCACTGCTCGTCCAAGTAGTTTTGTCAGAGAAAGTTAGTTGGGCAGAGAGTTGTTGGAATGTACCAACTCCTTACTATACTTCTATAGTAGAACTTACACTGAAATATTTAATTTCTTCTAACTCTCATAGTCTAAGGGCAGATAAATGCATAGTTTTAAGTAATTAACACAAACATACATAGGCACTGAATTCCACATATCCATAAATCAGAATGCCATATGCTGAGAACCATGAAGATAATTCAGCTCAACTCCCACTCATATTTTGAAAGCTCATCCATCCAAAACGGAATTGGTATTCATCTCCTGATAACTTGCTCTTCAGAACTATTGACTAGATTTGATTTGATTAGTCATACATTGAAGTTCTATAGGGACACGGTGGCTCAGTGGCTAAGATGCTGAGCATGTTGATCAGCAATTCAGCAGTTCGAATCCCTAGTGCCGTGTAATGGAGTGAGCTCCCGTTACTTGTCCCAGCTTTTGCCAACCTAGCAGTTCGAAAGCATGTAAAAAAATGCATGCTTCATCGCCTCATTTAGTCATGGGTCATATGACTGGGGGTGGCTTTGTTTTGGCTGCCAGAGGCACTATGGGCTGGTTCTTTGCTATTTCCAGGCCTGCCCTGCAGGCAAGATTTAAACACTCCATGGGGCCTTGAGTTTGGCATCCCTGTTTTAGAACATTGTTAGATGTTTCTGGTAAATGTTCCCTCTCTGACCTCAGTCAATTGTACCTCTTGCTTTATGATCTAATTCACATAGCAGCCATGTTTCAGACAGTTCCAATTATTGTGCAGGTACATTTTCTTAATTATGAAGTAGTCCAAATACAGGTAATGCTACATAGCATTGTAGTATTCATGTGTGAAAGTTCACGAAGATACAAACACATATGTATCCGGTTGCCCCGGGTGAGATTCAAGGTGCTGGTTTTAACATTCAAGGTCCTGCATGGCATGGGTCCAGGATACTTACGAGAACAACTCCTCCCAGCATCAAGTACCAACCGCCCTGTACGGGCCTACAGGCGGGGTCTCCTCAGGGTCCCATCTGCGACCCAATGTCGCTTGGCGGGAACCCGGGAGGGCCTATTCTGCTGGCCCCCGCTTTATGGAATCTTCTTCTGCTGGGGCTCCGGTTGGCTCCCGATCTCCGCACCTTCCGCCACGAGTTAAAAACCTGGCTGTTTTTACAATCTGGGCTATGTTGACTCTTGGGGTTTTGTTATGGGGGTTTTAAATTGCTTATTCAGCTTATAACCTGCTTAATATAGTTTTAAGTAATTTATTGTTGTATTGTATTTTAGTGTGAGCCGCCCCGAGTCCCTTGGGAGAGGGGGCGGCATATAAGTCGAATTAATAAATAACAAATAAATAATAATATAAAATGTGAAAATTCCCAAAGATCAGCATACAGAATGTGTGTCGAAATATAAACGAGGACTGCCTGCCACAGTGACACACAATATTGTGACCTCGGGGGGGCATGGGTTGGTTTTGAATATTTGTTTTAATTAACTTTAAATTTTGTATATTGATTAGGCTTGTATTCAGGCTTGCTTTAATTTTGCTGTAATTTTGTATTGGGTTTCTTTTATTGTTCGCCACCCTGAGTCCTTAGGGAGAGAGGGCAGCATACAAGTCTAATAAAATAATAATATTGCATTAGAAATCATGAAAAGAGGGGCAAACCTTACCCTCCAAAGTGTTCCGGAAACTGAAGTTAGCCATTTTATCCATCGTCCCAGTTTCATATTGTGCCAGACTTAAGCAGAATTCAACGTCAGCTGAAGTTGGAAGCCGAGGCGTTCTTCTTTTGTCATGGTTGCCTGGATTTCGAAGGACAGGCCCTTCGTTCGTTCCATTACAAAGTGCTTGGCGGCTATTGTACTCTTCGGATTGGGTGCAAATAACCTAGAAGAGGATACAGACGGTGACACAGAGTTGGGACGAGACCTTTGGGACCAGTAAAACTGTTTTCAAAATCATGAAGTTCCAGCTCAGATCAGGAGAACTGTGCAGATAAACAAGCATCTCAAACTTCTTTCATAAAATCAGTAAGCGTGGCTATCATACGGGGTCTTCAAACCTGGTAAGTTTAAGACTTCTGGATTTCAAATCCCAGAATAACCCAACCAGCTGTGCTGGTTGAAGTCCAGAAATCTTAAAAGCTGCCAACTTTGGAAACCCCTGCTATAATAGATGCACGTCCCAATCCATGTTTATTCATTTGTATGTAAACAAAGAAATATATTTCCATCAAATATCACTGACGCTGTTGCAGTCTGTTCAGTTAAATTGTACCCTTTTTGTATTCTAGTGCAGGGGTGTCAAATTCAATTTCACTGAGGGCCACATCAGGGTTGTGTTTGACTTTGGGGGGGCTGAGGTAGGTGTGGCCAGGGTAGGTGTGGCCAGTTTGACATCACTCATGTCAGGGGCGTCTTTGGTGGCCAGTGAAAATGGACTCCCAAGCTCCGTTTTGGCTGAGATAGCCTCCTGCAACCCTCTGCCAGCGAAAATGGGGCTTGGGAAAGCTCCATGCAGCCCTCCCAGTCTGTTTTCACTGGCAGAGGGACCAGGGATCAGTCCTTCACTGTTTCTAGGGTCTAAGAAACAGATCTAAGCACCCCTCAGCCCACATCTGGCCCCCGGGCCTTGAGTTTGACACCCTTGTTCTCGTGGAATATTCCAGTTTGATAGGAATAGATACTTTCTCATTGCTCTCTACTGAATGTATACACATCTTATTTAAAATACTTGAAATGATATGCAGCAAGCAGTACATCAATACAAATATTTATTCTTCAAACAATGTCTTAGTTCAATAATACTACAAACGGAGGACATTAGAAAACACTTTGTGTGGTCCTTGGTGATTTTTGACCTCACGCTTCAACCCTGAGCTACGTATATTTTCTTCTATTGGTATACAACATTATTCTGTGAATTCATTCTACATGCCCCTTCCACAGGTGTTAATTTCAATTTCCATTATCTCCCATTTAACATGCCAGGTTCATGGTATGGAACTTAAAAATGAATATTATGGAACCAGAAATCTGAAATGTGAAATGAAACGCGTGCAGTGTACTCCAAATTAACAAAGGTTATTCTCAAATAAATTTACTCATTGTGTTTAATGAGACTTGATCCCAGGAAGATACAGGTGAAACTTGAAAAATTAGAATATTGTACAAAAGTTCATTTATTTCAGTAATGCAACTTAAAAGGTGAAACTAATATATGAGATAGACTCATTACATGCAAAGCAAGATAGTTCAAGCTGTGATTTGTCATAATTATGATTATGGCTTACAGCTCATGAAAACCCCAAATCCACAATCTCAGAAAATTAGAATATTACATGCAATCAATAAAACAAGGATTGTACATAGAAAATATCGGACCTCTGAAAAGTATAAGTATGCATATGTACTCAATACTTGGTTTGGGCCCCTTTTGCAGCAATTACTGCCTCAATGTGACGTGGCATGGAAGCTATCAGCCTGTGGCACTGCTGAGGTGTTATGGAAGACCAGGATGCTTCAATAGCGGCCTTCAGCTCTTCTGCATTGTTCGGTCTCATGTCTCTCATCTTTCTCTTGGCAATGCCCCATAGATTCTCTATGGGGTTCAGGTCAGGCGAGTTTGCTGGCCAATCAAGCACAGTAATCCCATGGTCATTGAACCAGGTTTTGGTGCTTTTGGCAGTGTGGGCAGGTGCCAAGTCCTGCTGGAAAATGAAGTCAGCATCCCCATAAAGCTCATCTGCGGAAGGAAGCATGAAGTGCTCCAAAATCTCCTGGTAGACGGCTGCATTGACCCTGGCCTTAATGAAGCACAGTGGACCAACACCAGCAGATGACATGGCTCCCCAAATCAACACAGACTGTGGAAACTTCACACTGGACTTCAAGCATCTTGCAGTGTGTGCCTCTCCATTCTTCCTCCAGACTCTGGGTCCTTGGTTTCCAAATGAGGTGCAAAATTTGCTCTCAACAGAAAAGAGGACTTTAGACCACTGAGCAACAGACCAGGTCTGTTTTTCTTTAGTCCAGGTAAGATGCTTCTGACGTTGTTTGTTGTTCAGGAGCGGCTTGACAAGAAGAATACGACATTTGAAGCCCATGTCCAGGATCCGTCTGTGTGTGGTGGCTCTTGATGCACTGACTCCAGCCTCAGTCCACTCCTTGTGAAAGTCCCCAACACTTTTGAATGGCCTTTTGCTGACAATCCTCTCCAGGCTGCGGTCATCCCTGCTGCTTGTGCACCTTTTTCTTCCATATTTTCCCTTCCACATAACTTTCTATTAATGTGCTTTGATACAGCACTTTGGGAACATCCAACTTCTTTTGCAATTACCTTTTGAGGCTTTCCTCCTTATGGAGGGTGTCAATGATGGTTTTCTGCACAACTGTCAGGTCAGCAGTCTTTCCCATGATTGTGATTCCTACTGAACCAGACTGAGAGACCATTTAAAGGCTCAGGAACCCTTTGCAGGTGTTATGGCTTAATTAGCTGATTAGAGTGGGACACTTTGAGCCTAGAATATTGCACCTTTTCACATTATTCTAATTTTCTGAGATTGTGGATTTGGGGTTTTCATGAGCTGTAAGCCATAATCATCACAATTATGGCAAATCACGGCTTGAACTATCTTGCTTTGCATGTAATGAGTCTATCTCATATATTAATTTCAGCTTTTAAGTTGCATTACTGAAATAAATGAACTTTTGCACGATATTCTAATTTTTCGAGTTTTGCCTGTATGCATTTCGTAGCAATTTGGGAAGATACACATAATGGAAAAAGTGTGTTTGATGCAAAGATCAAAGACGCACAATGCAATCTCATCATTTAAGACACTCCATAAATAGTAGTTGCATGCAGTATATGTTTATGAAGATTCTCAGTCATCCAGATCGGGACAGGATAGTGGGGAATGGAAGGATTTATATTCCTTGCAGACAGCTGGTCATTTGCATCCTTTTAGAGGGTAGTTGAAGCACCTGGAGATTTATCTGTGTCCTCAGGAGCACCTGGGTGGTGCTCCTGTTTCTTCTAGCCTGCAATTTTCCCCTCTGGAAATCCATTCCTACTCCCACAGGGATCCTTCCATTCCCCTCTATCCTAGCAGAGCTGAAGAAGCTTCTTGGATGAGAAGCAAACATCTTCAAAAGAAAAAAACAAGAAAGTCCAGTTGCCTCTTGAAAAAAAGAAAACACCTTTGAGATTCAACTGGAAGGCGCCTTCTGTTGTTCAGCTGTTGACTTGTCCATTTATTTTTGACTCTTTTTTATTCTTCTTGGAGTCCAAAATATTCTCAGCCATTCTTTTTCCAGCCTTGCAGTCAAAAGCTTCAGTTCCACTTCATTCAGCCTTTCTGATGATCCGGCTTTTAGAAAGCTCTGTTACAATGGAGAAAATCATAACCCTGACCGTCCATATCTTTGCTGTTAGGGGATGTCTCTCCACTTTGAAATTTTGACTGGATTTCTCAAATACTGTTTTTCCCCAAGCAGCTGTCATCTCTTTGTCATGGGGCTACAGTCACAATCCAGTGAATCTGTAAATCTTGGAAGATAGCATCTCTTTTTATTCTTCTTATTTGCATTGAGTGTGCATTGCCTGCTAACATAGGCTTCTTGGTTGTTTAATACTGAACAGCAATTTTTTGCATTCTTTTCTAGAATAGAATAGAAATAGGAAGAATAGAATAGAAATAGAAAGAATAGAATAGGAGTAGAGTAGAGTAGAATAGAATAGAATCAGGAACAGAACAGAATAGAACAGAACAGAACCAGGAATAGAGTCAGGAATAGAATCAAAAATAGAACAGAATAGAATAGAATAATAACTTTATTGTCACTTTGAATGTACACTAATCGGCATACATTAAAATGAAATTCCATTGTATGCAGCTCTCAAAGGGTCACCACCTCCAATATACACTACATAAACGTGATGAGATAAATACATAAATACAAAATTATACATATATCCACATGTATGATATGACACATAGGAACAACATAGTATAGTTTGGATGTACACATGTACATGGCGATAAAACCAAATCTTGCAAGTTTACCAGATGGATGACAGAGGGAACAAAGCTGTTACAGAATCTGGTAGTCCTGCTAGAAATACTTTGAAACCTCCTCCCAGAGGGGAGCAGCAGGAATAGACCGTGAAGTAGGGGTGTGGGGTCTCTAAGCGCTATGTGCTTTGAGCTCTAAGCACATAGCACTTATAAGCAGTATCCTGAATAACAGGAAGCGAGCTTCCTATAATCTTCTCCACTGTCCTCATCACTGTCTGTATGGACTTTCTATTTGAAGTACTGCTTCCACCACACAGGGATGCAGTTTGTTAAAACGCTCTCAATAGTGCTTCTGTAAAAAGTGGCCAGGACAGAAGGAGGATGCAGGAAATGCAGATGTTGGTTTGCATGCTTCACTAAGGATGATGAATAGAGAGACCAATTCAGATTGTTAGTTATCTGCACCCCCCAGATACTTAATACTGTTGGCCACCTCTACAGCTGCATCCTTGACACTGAGTGGAGTATCTGAAGAAGAACAGAAGACATTTCTTAGATGAGAAGCAAAACCTCTTCAAAGAAAAAAAAAGGAAGTCTAGTTGCCTTTTGAAAAAGCACCTAAGCTGATATTTTCCCAACTCCTGCAAGTTGATGCTAGGAATATTTTCTTGGGATGATGACTGTTGATTTATTTATTGCAATTATTTGCTTGCCGCAAACATCTCTGCTTGAATTTTCATTCCACATACCAGAATGCCTAGCTCTAGTTGAGGGATCAAATCTGCATACATATTGGCAGTTTCATATTATTCACTATTCTTCTGTATATTGTCACCGTCACATCTTTATAACTACTTTCCCCAGTAGCCCTTTGCTTTCTTGGTCTTCTATTGTACTAATAAAAGTTCCCTTGATATTTTCTTAATCTTAATTCTTTTCTTTAATCTCTTGCCTTTCCTTTTTGGGTTGCTTGCATTATAAAATAAAGCTTTGTCTTTTTTTACTCTTCCCTGGCACTCTGTGTTTAGGTGGGCATTTTATTCCCCTTTCCCTTTCTGTTGTCTTTTTTCCTCCTGATTTCAATGTATCAGCACATTCTACTTTGTGTATTTGGGACATTTTGGTTTGTTGCTTTCTTACGACTCTACACATTTCCCTCCAGAGTTCATCAGATTTTCTGTTTATCAAGTGTAATCCATTCCTTCTTTTCCTTCAGCATATAATTATATGGAAATTGCTGAGATTGTATCTTGTTGGCTTGAAGAGTTGGCTTCTTTTCTTCAGTTTAAGTTGTAGTTTTGCAAAAGACATTTGTAAGACACAATCCGCAACTGTTTAATTTTTTATTAACTAAATAGAATGTCTCCATTTTTGCAATTAATATATTGTTGTGCCGATCCACCACTATGTAGAAGGGTCATTTAACATACTTGGTGGACTTGTAAAAAAAGCCAGAAATGGTTCAAATATACATAATGAGCCACGGTGGCACAGTGGTTAGAGTGCAGTACTGCAGGCTACTTCTGCTGACTGCCGGCTGCCTGCAATTTGGCCGTTCAAATCTCACCAGCTCAAGGTTGACTCAGCTTTCCATCCTTCCAAGGTTGGTAAAATGAGGACCCAGATTGTTGGGGGCAATAGGCTGATTCTGTAAACTGCTTAGAGAGGGCTGTAAAGCACCGTGAGGGGTATATAAGTCTAAGTGCTATTGTTATTCTATGATACAAATAATTTTAAAGATCAATATTCATCATTTTTCTTGCTGGAATTATAAGTAGTAATCAACTTACACAACCACAACCGAGCCCAAAATTTATGTTGCTGCCATTGTTAGCAAGACAGCTGTCCCCATTGGGGATTGCACTGCAGTGAGCTCATAAGATTGTGTGAACACCATAGCCATCATAAGTCATTTTTTCGGTGCTCTTGTAACTTTGAATGGACACTAAACAAAAGGTTGTAAGTCAAGAACTACCTGTAATGGATAGTCAATTAGATTATTTATAAGCAAGATTATTTTTATATCTGAGTATTGCTGTGAGACTATTACATGCACAAGAATGGAAAGAATCAGTAATACCCACAATGGAGGAATGGTTCACGAAGATGACAGAATGAGCAGAGATGGCAAAAATTAACTTGTTTGATTAAAGGAAGAGCCACAATACAACTATCATCCCAAAGGTGCTTTGTTTTTCAAGAGGCAACTGGACTTTCTGGTTTTTCTTTGAAGATATTTCGCTTCTCATCCAAGAAGCTTCTTCAGAGCTGGACAAGAAGCGAAACTTCTTCAAAAGAAAAAAAAACCCAGAAAATCCAGTTGCCTCTTGAAAAAGCACCTTTGGGACAACCATGACCTGGATGACTGAGAATCTCCATAGATATCTATCACACCTATCAGTGACTGGAAACCCCTTATGGACTTTTTGCTGGGAAAAAAAAAAAGAACTTGCTTGTGAATGATGGGTCTGAAGATGAATAAAATTTAGTTTATGGAAAAAAGAAAATTGTGATTTAACCATACAGAGGATGAAAAAAATGCATTTATAACTGCTGTCAAAAAGATCAGAAGCTATTTCTTTATAATGTTTTTTTCTTTCTTTGCCTGCTTTCTTTCTTACTGATTTATTTTTCTCTCTTTTTTATTTTCTTTGCTTCTTTTTTAACAGTCATATTGTTTTAACATTTCTTCAATAAAAAATATATTTTTTCCTTATGATATGCTTTTCTCTCTTACTTTCTTGCTTCATTCTAATAGTTGTATCGTTTAACATTTCTTCAACAAAAAGTTTTTTTTTTAAAAAAAAAAGTTTGCCCTACTTTAAAGTATACCTATCTCAAAAGTTCTTTTTTTCCTTTAGATATATTGACAATGGAGCATCCTTCTGGCTTTCATTCATGCTCATCATAAATAGCAATGCTACTGTTTGAATACTTTTCTGGTATGTTTAAAAACTGAATGGGCAGTATCCATTTTAGAGAAAGAAAAGATTGGCTTTCGTTTGAAACAAATAAGGACATCACGTAGCATACTCATCAAAGGAAGGCATATATCTTATGCATTGAAAAAACATAGCCATTTTAGCTTTAGATAAAGAGACATTTGTTTAGCTATAAATAAGAAGGCATCTGCTTTCAAGCTGAGATAAGGAAACCTTTGTTTGTAATAATCTAGTACATTCCATTCTCTTGATAATGATTGGCTAAATTTCCAAACTTCGGAGCCCTATAGAAAGGCAAATACAGAGAACGTGTCTAGTTTGATGAAAAGAAAGATTAGGGGTGACATGATAGCAGTCTTCCAATATCTAAGAGGTTTGCCACAAAGAAGAGGGGGGGACAACCTGTTTTCCAAAGCACATGAAGGCAGGATAAGAAGCAATGGATGGGAACTAATCAAGGAGAGAAGCAACCTAGAACTAAGGAGAATTAACCTATGGAACAATTAGCCTATGGAATGGCTTGCCTTCATTAGTTGTGGATGCTCCATCACTAGAGGTTTTAAAGAAGAGATTGGACAACCATTTGTCTGAAATGGTACTGAGTTTCCTGCTTGAGCAGAAGGTTGGACTAGAACAGGGGTCACCAACCTTTTGGACCTCAGGGGCAACCAAACTCATAATTTTAAATCCTGAGGACCAGAGACCCTGGGAAAATCCCCAAAAAAGTCTGCAGGGAAATTCCCCACCCCGTTTTCCTACTGATCGATCCTTCTTTATTTGGGATCGCAGGATACCGTCTCCAGCTCCGTTCTCAGAGGGAGAGAGAGAGAGACTTTTGGCTTCATGCAAGGAAAGCAGCAGAAGTCTTTCTTTCTCTCCCCCAAACTCAGCCAGAAATGAGTCTTTGGGAGACTTGTCGTGCTGGTGCAGCCTCTTGGAGCAGGATGCCTTGCAGGGTCCCAAAGACTAATTTCTGGCAGAGTTTGCTTCTTTAGTCAGAGCTGAAGAAGCTTCTTGGATGAGAAGAGAAACATCTTCCAGGAAAAACAAAGTCCACTTGCCTTTTGAAAAAGCACCTTTGGGACAGTGGTGGTATTCAATTTTTTTACTACTGGTTCTGTGGGCGTGGCTTGGTGGGCGTGGTGTGGCTTGGTAGGTGTGGTGCGGCTTGGTGGGGGTGGCCTGGTGGACATGGCAGGGGAAGGATACTATGAAATCCCCACTTCTACCCTACTCCAGGGGAAAGATATACTGCAAAATCTCCATTTCCACCTCATTCCAGGGGAAGGATACTGCAAAATCCCCATTCCCTTCCCACCCCACTAATCTGCTTTCCAGCTCCGTTCTCCTGTGCAGGGCAACAAAAAAAGACCCAGCCAATCAGCTGGCATTTGGGAGGCAGAGAATAGATGGGGGCGGGGCCAGTCAGAGGAGGTATTTGCTGGTTCTCTGAACTACTCAAAATTTCTGCTACTGGTTCTACAGAACTGGGTGAATACCACCTCTGCTTTGGGTTAACCATGACCTGGATGACCGAGAATCTTCATAGACACATGCTTCTATTGGCACAGCCTAAAGCCAGATTTGATTTTTGAACCATGCTGCTCTGACATTCTCATTACTCAATATTTTTTTTCCAGACTATTGAAGTACCTATTGAATGCTCCAATTTTCTACCAAGGACCAAATGTTTAGAAAGAGAAGCTCTGAGGACTCTCCCTGCTGTTCATTGCCAAATGAGATTCAATATGTATGCTTGTTTTCTTTCTCATTCTCTCCTGTCCTTTGTGCACTGTGTCAATAAGGAACAATTCTACCATCACTGTCAGAATTACTGCAAAGAAGTAAGTCAAAATTTGGCCTTCGCTTCATGTTGTTATGACAACAGTACTTCTTCCTGGCACATTTTGACATTCCGAAGGAACTCCCACCTCTCCTTCATTTCTAACCTTTCTATTAGTGTGTTTTCATACTTATAAATAAAGATTGCAAAAGTACAGAATACCAAACATATCCCACACAGCGCCGATTGTCAGGCTACAAGTTGATACGGTGAGCGACAGTTCTAAAAGTCAATCATCGTTTAATGTTCAGAATTTCAATTCCTCCTAATTAGAGAAAGCTGCTGCTCTTGAATAGGGAATTTTCGGGGAGATTGCATTGCATAACGATTCTCGGATAGATTTATTCGGCCCAGCCACTTCATGAAAATGAAGTTTATAAATGGGTTTAGACAAGGAAACGGGTGCAAGCTCAAATGAAATTATCTCACCAAGTTAAAAAAAAATGGCATTGTTCCCAAAACCCCTGCACATTTTTTTTCCACCTCATTTTTATGCCTCTGAAACTTTAGAGATTAACAAAGTAAGATTCACTTTGTCAAGATGAATTGTCAAGATGAATTGCTTTTTTTCCAGGGGCATGGAGGTGTGTGCTTGTGGGTTTGTGCATAAATAACTCTACAATGAAAAACAGAAAGAGTCCAGTAGCACCTTCCCAATGCTAGTACAAGGTCAGCTGTCCCAAAGGTGCCTTTTTTCAGGAGGCAACTGGACTTAGTTGGTTTTTCTTTTGAAGACGTTTCACTTCTCATCCAAGAAGCTTCTTCAGCTCTGACAGGACAGTGGCAAAAGGAAGGATTTATATTCCTTGCAGACAGCTGGTCATTTGCATCCTTTTAGAGGGTCGTTGAGGCACTTGGAGGTTTATCTGTGTCCTCAGGGTCACCTGAGTGGTGCTCCTGGTTCCTGTAATCTGCAATTTTTTCTCTGGAAATCCATTCCTACATTTCTACATAGTAGGATGTATGTCTCGCTTAGCAACAGAAATGTTGGGCTCATTTGTGACTGTAAGTTGAGGATTACCTGTATATCCAACCATGATACCTTTAATATTATTAAACAACAATGTATGCCTATTTCAGGTCCTTGAAAAGGATTTGATAGGTAGACAAAAATGCCAACTCTAGTGTAGCCATCTGGGTGATAATGTGACCAACCATCATCATTACCATCGTCCATCCTCCTCTTCCTCCTCCTCTATTATCTTCAAGTTCTCTTTATGTTTCTCCTCACATACCCAGCCCTCATTCCCAGAAACTAAGTGGACAGAATTATCCACTCATACAGAGCCATTGGCATGACTTAGAACACCATTCATTCCTCAAAACAGACTACATATTATTCATGATCTATCTACCGGTATTTGCATGTCTTAAAATTTCTAGTGCAATTTTTCCATCTTCGACAACATTTTCGACAAATTCATCTACTTGATTATTTCCACTTATGTATGATTTCTAATCCCTCGCTACATTTTTCCTGTCCATGAAAACTCCTTTGATTGGTACATTTCTCACAAATTATTCAGGATCTCAGACCTGCATATAAGTCAGAGGTGGTATTCAGCAGGTTCTGACCAGTTCTGGAGAACCAGTAGTGGAAATTTTGAGTAGTTTGGAGAACCGGCAAATCCCACCTCTGACTGGCCCCGCCCCCGTCTATTCTCTGCCTCCCGAGTCCCAGCTGATCGGCTGGGACTTCTTTGGTTGCCCTGCACAGGAGAATGGAGCTGGAAAGCAGGTTAGTGGGGTGGGGAGGGAATGGGGATTTTACAATATCCTTCCCCCAGGAGTGGGGAGAGAATGGGGATTTTGCAGTATCCTTCCCCTGCCATGCCCACTAAGCCATGCCCACAGAACCAGTAGTAACATTTTTTGAATCCCATCACTGATACAAGTGTACATCTGTATTCATGTCCACTTCTCTACTGAAACAACAAGAAATATTTTTACATTCATCTAATAACAGTATGATTTATTTATTCTAATAAATTTATTAATTTATAGCTTTCATCATTCACACATTAGATAATCATAAGCTTTCATATTGCCTGATTACTAGATGGCCCCATAGAAGAAGGGTCCCTGGTACTCACTAAATCTTGCAGAATAGCACTGATGATGTTACCTAGTTCGGTAATGAATCATCTACAAGAAAATAACTAAGCTCAGAGATCACTAAAAAACCCCTCATTTCAAACCTGAGCTACAGATATTCTCCTTTATTGGGACCCATAGATTTTGAATTCTACTGTCATTATAGCAATAGCAATAGCACTTAGACTTATATACTGCTTTACAGTGCTTTACAGCCCTCTCTAAGCAATTTACAGAATCAGCCTCTTGCCCCCAACAATTATTATGATTTTAATCAGTTCAGGTTTTTACATTTTTTTAGTGTTTTGTTTAGCAATACAGAAAAGATGCCAGCTTTACTCATACCAGTGCCGTTTGAGGAATTCCCTGCTAATGTTAAGGGCAGTGCTGTCCGTATGGACACATTTTAGCCAGTATGCCAAAAGGATGATCAAAATCAAGGTTTAATTAAACATGTTCATGCTATCTCTTGCAAGCCGGGATATGCAACTTAGAGATTACCTTTCAAACCAACACAACAATGTTTGAATCTCATCAATCTGAGTATATGATGCATCCCGGCACAATTAGTTTTGATTTATTAACTGATGTAAACTATCGGTTAATAAATCAAAAATTAATCAAACCCAATTCTCTTGAGCTTATTGGTATCACTCTCTTGTCCATAGATGGTGTCATTTTAACTGTACAAAGGAAGGTTACTCAGAACACGCATTTGCGTTTAATATTTAGCACCCTTCCGCAATTTTGCACATATTAAAAAAAAAGTGAAGTAATTATTTCTCTCAGCCTTGGTGATACCATATGAAATGACACTTTAGGACAAAATATTTCCAGAAGGATAATGCCAGGTAAAAAAAGGGTTAGAGCAAGGCAACTAAATGGATTCAAGACTTGGGAGGAAGTCCTTGAAGGACAAAACTGAAGTAACTTGGAATGTCCAATCTGGAGAATGGAAGCTATGAGGAGACATGATAGACATGTTCAGGTTCAAAAAGTGAAGCTGGACAAAAGATCATCAACAAGTCTTCCCATTGCTTCAGGACCAGAAATAATGAGGATAGTGTGAACTCTGAAGCTGGCCTGATTGAGGCCATCTAGGAGGCTTCAGTGTTGCCACAGTTATTATTATTATTTATTATTTTATTAGACTTGTATGCCGCCCTTCTCCCGAGGGACTCAGGGCGGCGAACATATAAAAAAACCCATATATACAATAAAAAGATATTAAATAAAGACAAGTCTAAGTTATAAAAACTACATTAAAAACAATTAAAATTACAGTTATAAACAATACTATAAAACCACCCGCCCCCCATGGTCAATCCAGGCCGGCTTGCTGAAACAGCCAGGTCTTCAGGTCTCGGCGAAAGGAGCGGAGATCAGGGGCCAAACGAAGATCCGCAGGAAGCTGATTCCATAGGGCGCGCCCACAGAAAAGGCCCTAGCTCTGGGAACTGCCAGCCGACAATGCCTGACCGACGGTATTCCCAGGAGGCCCCTCCTGTGGGAGCGCACGGGGCGATCGGAATGTGATGCAGGCAGGAGGCGTTCCCGCAAGTATCCTGGAACCAAGCCATTTAGGGCTTTATAAGTTGTTACTAACACCTTGAAGGAAACCCAGAAGGCAACCGGCAACCAATGCAAGTCGTGCAGGAGGGGTGTAACATGGGAGTATCGGGATACCCCCATCACAGCCCACGCGGCTGCATTCTGCACCAGCTGCAACCTCCGAGTAATCCGCAAGGGCAGCCCCATGTAGAGAGCATTGCAGTAGTCGATTCTGGAAGTGACGAGCACGTGAGTGACCATTCGAAGGGCATCTCGGTTCAGGTAAGGACGGAGCTGGCGAACCAGGCGAACCTGGGCAAAAGCCCCCCTGGCCACAGCTCCCACTTGTGCTGAGGGCTAGGGAGGGGGGAATAGAGATAGCTGGGGTTTTGTAGCCAAAACAAAATACAGTGGAGCCTTGAATTGCGACTGTAATCCATTCCAGGATTTCTGCTGCAATCCAATTTGGTCGTGACCGGAAGCATGGCGGTCTGTGCATGTGCGGTCAAAACAAAAAAAAAAAATTGGCGCTGAAGAGGGAAATCAGTACAGAAAGGGAATCTTTCCATGCTGATTTTGTTTGCCAACCGATTTTTGAATCATAACCCAATTCAAAAATCGGGTGCATATTTTGTTTTCCACCCGATTTGGTCGCGAACAGAAGCATTGAGATTCCACTGTAATTTCCCCTGAGAACCAAGGACATTCCCACTGGTGGCTGAAAAGAGGAGGAGTTAAGTATCCAAACAACTGGACAACACCTCGATTGGACCGTGTGACTGGGAAAAGAGGGGAAACTATTACTTTTAATTAGGTGAAAACGGCGGGAACCTTTAGAGTAAGTTTTCACCAGTCTGTGCCAATATGATCTGTCCAATAAACTTGTTCTTTGAGAATCTGCTTGCCTCAGAGTTCTATTTGCTATGGGAATATTACTTGGAACCCTGACAGGTATGTTATGTTTGCATGAAGAGACAGACGCGGAGTGCTTCAAGCTCTTTGTTTATTAGTGACTACAGCTCAGAACGGACCCGCTTTGGCTGGGCTGCGGCTGCTACTTATAGCCAGCAGCCGCAGTTGCCAGCCAATCAGAGTGCAGGGTTTTCCCCCACTTTTTAAACCAATCATTTCTAACATTTTACAAGAACAGTTCAAACTGAACCAATGACTTCAAACCTGCATACATAACAAATAGGTTCAGTCCATACTCAAACCCCAGCCTATCTTATGTATTCTTTTAAATAGGTGGGGCTCTTACGTGTACGTTGAGACCTACGTGGTTCAGATGTTTTAAGGTTCTCACCTTGTGAGGGAGGAAATGTGTCTGCTGACATTTCCTTACTAGGACTTGTGGTAATGGTAGAACCTGTTTGGTTACTACAAACTGGTCTCTCCTCCCAATCCATCTCCAACCAAATGTCAGCACCTAAATCAAGTAGTGATGTGCAATCTTCCATTTGTGAAAATGGTTGTTGGTATTGTGACAGGTTTTGGGATGGTTCCTGTCGTGTTAACTCGTTACACATGGGGTTGATTCTTGCTTGCTGATTACACTCATGATCCTCCCCTTCCCCCCTAGAAGAGGCATTAGGTATGGGAACCAGAGAGGAGCAAAAGCGATGCTCCTGAGACAATCTGGATCTTAACTGATCAATGTGCCTGCTCCAGAGGACACCATCCTCTGTTTGTACCCTGTAAGACCTGGGGCCTGTAATTTGGGTTATCTCAGCAGGAATCCATAATGGTTCACCCAGAAGGTTCTTAGCATAAACAGAATCACCCACAGTGAATGTGCGAATTTTACTAGTGGAATCTAGTGGTGCGTTGGGTGCGTAAGTGGGACAATTCAGCTGAGGTCAAATTAGTTGAGGGGTTGGGAGTGATATGCTGAACACTGAGAAGTTTTTCAACTCTCTCAGTGATATCCCCTGGACCCAATTGCTGAAGTTTTTCCTTGGTAAATCATACCATACGTTCAGCCCCGCCATTAGCTGAAGGATGCCCAGGGGCTGTCAGGGCATGTCTGATACCCTGTTGTGCTAGATAAGATTCAAAAAGGTTGGATGTAAATTGAGGGCCATTGCACATCATGTAAACCGTGAGTTACAAAAAGCTTTTTAAGCTGTTTGATGACAGCTTCAGTTGTGGTGGATGCCATAGGGATAACCTCCAGCCATTTGGAATATGCATCAACTATAATAAGGAAAGTGTGCCCTCTGGTAGGGCCAGCAAAATCAATGTGAATCCTGGACCATGGGCCCCTAGGACATTCCCATTCCTGTATGGGGGTGAGAGGTGGGGCAGGCCTGACTACCTGACAGTTGGGACAAGATGCAACCCAGTTTTCAACCATTTTGTCAATACCTGGCCACCATACATAACTCCTGGCCAATCCCTTCATTCTGACAATTCCCGGATCTCATGTAACATTTCCAAAACCTCTTTTTGTAGTTTTGCAGGAATAACCACCCTGTTACCCCACAAAATACATCCTCTTAATACAGATAATTCAGTTTGCCTGGATTTGAAAGGTTGGGCGAGTTGAGGTAGATCTTGAAGTGGCCAACCCTTCTTAATCCAGCCTATAACAGGAGCCAATAAAGTGTCTTTGGCAGTCTCTCTGGCAATTTGAGCAGCATGTACTGGAAGCTTGGCAACAGTTTCTAGAAAAAAAGTGTGAGTCTCAGGAACAGGGTCCTCAATGTGTGAAGGAAGTGGGCAGCGACTCAAAGCATCTGCATGCCAATGTCTTTACCAGGTCTGTGGATCAGTTTGCATGAATAAGCAGCAAGAAATTCAGTCCATCCAGCATCTTGGTGATCAGTTTGTATGAATAAGCAGCAAGAAATTCAGTCCATCTCAGCATTCTTGGTGACAGGATAGTGGGTGTACATTTGTCCCCTGCCATAATGCCTAAAAGAGGTTTGTGATCTGTGACAACAGTAAATGTTCTCCCATATAAATACTCATGGAATTTCTTGACAGCTGCTACAATTGCCAAGGCTTCCTTATTCAGTTGGCTGTAGTTCCTCTCTGCTTTAGTCAAGGTGTGAGAGTAAAATGCAATAGGAGCTTCCCTCCCACTGGGAAGCATATGGCTCAATACCCCCCCCCACTCCCAAAAGGGGATGCATCACAAGTCAGTACAACAGGAAGATTCTCAGAGAACTGTATCAGCACAGCATCAGACGTGATTTGTCTCTTGATATTGTTAAATGCAGCTTGTTCCTTCCTCCCCCAGACCCAAACAGATTTCTTGTCCAGCAACCTATGTAGGGGTTCTGCAATGGTTGCCTTCTGAGGTAGAAACATATGATAAAGTTAATGAGTCCCAAAAATGCTTGCAAATCTGTTTTGCATTTTGGCCTGGGGGCTTCTTTGATTGCCTGAACCTTTGCTTCTGTGGGGTGGATGCCATGTTTATCAATCATGTAACCCAAGAATTCCACTTTATCTGTTCTAAGTGTGCATTTTCTTCTTTGACTTTTAACCCCGCTTTTTGAATCAGGTTAAGACTTCCAGAGTCTCCGTGTAACTGAGTGTCATTTTCAGCAGAAATTAAAACGTCATCAAAATAGGGCACCACCCTGGCAATCCTTGTAACATTCTTTCCATAAGGCTTTGGAAGATGCCTGGTGCCACGCTTACTCCAAACTGCAACTTTTGCATTTGAAAGCACCTCTATGGGTTACAATGGTTTGGGCTTCAGCAGTGGCATCATCAACTGTTAATTGTTGATATGCCTGTGCCAGGTCCAACTTGGCAAAAACCGTGCCCCCCCAAGGGAATGTAATAAATGATGCACTACTGGAACTGGATAGCACTCTGTTTTAGCGCATGGTTCAATGTCCCCTTGTAGTCTACAAAGATTCTCACTGACCCATCAGCCTTGACTGGTGTGACTATGGTGTGTCTCCCACCTGGAGTGATCAGTGGGCTCTAAAACCCCTTGGGCTATTAGTTTATCTAATTGTGCATCAATTTTTTCCTTTAAGGCAAATGGGACCCTTCTGGGTTTTAAACAGATTGGTTGTACCTTGGGATCTAGGTTAAAGGAGATAGGGGTCCCCAGGTACTTGCCTAATCCGTTGCTGAAGACCTCTGGAAACTCAGACTTCAAGGCCTCTTCCACTCAGTGTTGCTCCGTGATTGATGCCAGTCACCTCAGTGCCCAGCGGGTTGAACCACTCAGGCCCAGCAGACTTGGCCAGTCCTTGTCCATGATGGTCAGTGGAGGGTTTGGTGTGCCCTTGAACTTCACGTTGAATTCTCTTGTTCCAACTACTGGAATCTTGTTCCATGGTAGTCTTTAAGAGTCAATGCTTGCTTCTTGAAGTGCTTCTTCTGGATGTTGGAAGAAGACTGTGAATAGTGTCCATGACACCATAGATAGGTATGAGCCTGAGTCCACTCCATTTGGCAGGCCTTCCTTCAATAAATACCTTGACATGCACTTTTCTACTTCTTAAGGTGATGAATGACCAATGGTGACTGTTTGATGAGTTTCATTCTTCCCATTTGCTTCTGTGCTGCACCCATTTTCTCACATAAATGTTAGGCTTGAATTCTTTGTCTTTGCTAGTAGCAAACTTTCTTCTGATGGGTGGAGTTCTGGATGATTTGAAGGAACTCTTGCTAGGTGTCCTCTTTTAAGCCAATGGAGGCAAATGGTATCTAAAAACTTGCATTCAGTGAAGGGGTGCTTCCCACCTCTGCAGTAGAAATCTTGCCTCTTTCTTCCCAGGTCTTTCTTTTTCTGTAAATCTGGGTCTGTAAATTCCTTCCTCCACCTCACTACAGTCTGACTCAGAATCTTTTGCCTCAACAATGAGTTGTTGTGGACTTTTCCACATCAGGATGGCTGGTGGCCTTGTTGATTTTCTTCATGGCTGCTGCTGAGGACTTGGTAGTTTCTGCTGAAGAGGCCTCTTCTTTGCTTCTTTCAAGCGTGATCTTAGGTTTTAGTAATAACTTGCTCTGAAGCACCTTGTCTTTAAGGCCCAGAACAAATCGATTGTGCATGGCCTCTTCTAATTGTTAAATTTGCATGCACCCCCAATGTCTCTTAAACTTGCCACGAAGTCGTTTACGTTTCGCTTTCCCCTTGATCCGACGGTAAAACTCGTGTCTCTTAATGAGGGCATGATACTTGTGGGGCGTAATGGGCTCTTAACAACTTTTCTAAGTCAGGCCATTCCATACCTTCCATCTGCAGCTTCCGCCAATGCCTTGCCATCTTGAAAACTGCGGACCGCAGTGCGTGAGAAAGAAGCCCTCTTCTGCTTCTCGAAATGTCGCGAGATCGGTTTCCTTCCAGATACATTTGGAAACGATCGCCTAGACCCAGTCTTCTGCCATTGGATCGATGGGGCTGGGGGGTGTTCAGCAGCCATCTCGCTTTCCTTCTGTTCCGCATGGCCGTCTTCTTCAGGAGAATCCCACCTTCGTACCAGTGTTATGTCGCATGAAGAAGACAGATGCGGAGTGCTTCAAGCTCTTTGTTTATTAGTGACTACAGCTCAGAATGGACGCTTTGGCTGGGCTGCGGCTGCTTATATAGCCAGCAGCCGCAGTGCCAGCGTTCTGTGTGCATGCGCGCTCATAGTCGTGAGTCCGCGTGAGTGCATTTTATGACCTGGTGAGCTGCAGACAGCTGAGCAGCACTCGTCTGGGTGCACGGTTGAAAAAGCCTTTTTTCCTGCCTTTTTCAATCACAGCTATGCTGCTTAAAGCAGCTGTTGGTTGAAAAAACAGAAATGAAAGACAGATAAGAGCCCGGGCAGGCGGGTGGGCCAAAACAGCAGCAGACACAGAACTGGTTCATTAACCATAGCATTAACTTCAATGGCACCAAAACCTAGCCACTATAGAAAACCCCAGCTACAGAATTATCAGAGAAGCCATAGAGATTGAAAAAGACCAAAGCATGAATAGAAGAGATGACTCCACCAGACTGTCAATTATCTGGAAGCTGCACTCACAAACAAAACATCTCCACACACCACAAGCCAAGGAAACACCTAGGCACAAACAGAACCCCCCTGATACCTCCAGCTCAAACACACCCCAACCAGCCACCCAGATAAAACCTAGCTTCCTAATAAATGATAGCCAGCCATTCACCCGAAGCCAAGCCGCACTAAAAAACCCCAATACAGGAAGCATAGCGTTGCCAGCCAATCAAGACAAAAAAATGCTACAAAACAGACAAAGATATTAGAAATACCAATCAAGCAGAACACAGCAAACTCCAATAAACACAGACCATGACACCCAACCAATCAGGATGAAGAAAAAACCACTCTAACACAGCACGAGGCTAGCACCAAATTTAAACTAATAAATGATAGCCAGCCATTCACCAAGCCAGTTCACTAAAAACCCCAATACAGAAACAACGTTGCAGCCAATCAAGACAAAAAAATGCTACAAAACAGAAAAGATAGAAATACCAATCAAGCAGAAACAGCAAACTCCAATAAACACAGACCATGACACCCAAGCAACCAATCAGATGAAGAAAAACCACTTTAACACAGCACGAGGCTAGCACCAAATTTAAAACTGAAACGCTGTGAAAGCCTGACAGACATCAACCCAACACACAAGCCTGATGATGGCAGATGAGATTCTGCCGAAACATCGCTACAACTTTAAAAGCACAACTATAATGATGTGGGAAAATACCCGAACAAAGCTCAATACCATACATATAAATACCCGTGAAAACTTAAGAAAACACACACACACACACACATATGTATATGTATTTATGTGTGTGTATATATATATGTGTGTGTGTGTGTGATAGATAATAAAGGTGTTCTCTTTGCCCAAATTTTATCACTCTTTCTCCTCCCACCCACCCACCCACCCACCCCCGTGTCCAGAAACAAATCAGCAAAAAATCTTCTCACTGCAATTCCTTATTTTGCCTGCAAAATTCAGAGATTGAAATTTCACAGTCTGGGGAGGGGGAAAAAAAAGGAGTTTCGAGGTTTCTGCATTTTTATATATACACACCCTTCAGACTCTGAAATCCTTCAAGCAGACGCTTCCCCCCTCCGTCCTCACTGGAAAACTCACCTGTCATTGGAGTGGATTACAATCAACATTTACCTTGAGGGAAATGAAGTGTGGGGTGTGTGTGAGAGAGAGTGAGTAAATGGCTTTTTAAAATAGCTTTTCAGACTCTGAAATCCTTCAAGCAGACGCTTCCCCCCTCCGTCCTCACTGGAAAACTCACCTGTCATTGGAGTGGATTACAATCAACATTTACCTTGAGGGAAAATGAAGTGTGGGGTGTGTGTGTGAGAGAGAGTGAGTAAATGGCTTTTTTAAAATAGCTTTGATGTCAAGAGTGGGTGCCTCTTAAGCCTGCGAACTGTGTGGAAAATGCAGCTTGCAAATTCGTTTAGCGAAGGACTAACAACAGTTGGCTGAGGAAGACTTTAAAGGTTTGGGTGGGTTAGAGGAAGGAGAAGTCAGTATTTCACCAAGCGTTCACAGTTATTGCAGTTTCCATGGCAACAGCCTCCTGAGACTAAAGTATGGCCTCTTTTCTTTAGAAGAAAAGATATCTGAGTTGGAAACAGAAACTTCACAGATTTCCCTTCCCCTCCTCTCTCACTGTCTCTCTTGAGGGTTCCCTGACTTTCTCTCGTGTCTCTGTCAGAGTTTTATTTTGACGGGTGACTTAGGGTTATCCCTGTGAATCCCCCACACTTCACACTTTTGCCCTCGCAAAAGAACAAGCTTTTTTTTTAAAAAAATGCTTTTTATGCACTTGCCAATGGGACACCCTAAAAAAAGAAAACCCTCTGTTCTCCCTTTTTATTCTTCTTTCCTGGGTTTTGGGCTAATGCCTGACAGAATTCCAGCACAAAGCGCAGCGAAGTTGGGGTTGTTTTGACAGCACAATGAGCCTCCAGCGTAAAAGTGCTTTAAAGTGTGGTTTTTTTCATCCAGCTTGCACTGATGTGATTCCAAGACGTCCGCCTAGATTTTGAGTTGTTCCAAGGTGTGCAAACACTATTTTGGTGCATAGTATGATCAGTTCTGTCAGGAGATAATAGAGACACCAAAAAGGAGAATATTTGTAGCTCAGGATTGAAACACTCCTTGGTGTTTTCTGAGCTTGCTTGTTTTCTTGCAGATGTTTCATTGCCCAACTAGGTAACATCATCAGTGCTAGTAAGGAGTGGGCTTTGCTCCCAGTTTATCTCCTAGTGGTTTGCCCTGTCAGTGGGAGTGAACTTACAGGTTCTTTTGTTGGGCTGTTTACTGTTAGGCTGTTTAGCTGTTGCTGGATGGGGATATTGTTTATTTCTCAATTGTTGGTCTAATGTTCATCTTGGTGTTAATTTCTGCTTCTTTGGGTACTGGTTGCTGGTGTGGGGCAGTGTTTGACAGGTACACCGATGAGGCAAGCCACTAGAATATAAACTGAGATCAAATCCCACTTCCTACGAGCACTGATAATGTTACCTAGTTGGGTAATGAAATGTCTTCAAGGAAACAACCAAGCTCAGAGAATATCAAAGATCCCTTCATTTCAACCATGACCCACATATATTTTTCTTTGTCGATATGATCACTAATGATTTAAGCAGGTGCTTATGAGAAATCATTAGACAATTTTTGCTTTGGTAACATCATCAGTGCTAGTAAGGAGTGCCGTTTGCTGTCAGTTTATATTCTAGTGACTTGCCTGTTTGGGAGGTGAGGACAATCTTTGGTTGGGCTGTTTTACTGTTGGTTCTTTGGCAGTTTCTTTATTTTTCCCCAAAAGGTTTTTTTTTTAAAAAAAAAAACAAATCCATCTTTTAGTTATACAGTGTATTGACTGGGTACATATATCTTGTGCACATATTAATATTTGTATACATTTCTTACTAAGTTTACATTCATATTACAACCTATATCATTATAACAGTATCATTTAATTTCTTACTCTATATTCCAACCATTTATAAAATAAATCCCAAATCATATAATACTCCATTTCTTCTTGTTCTCTAATTGCCAATGTTAACATACTCATTTCTGCACATTCCAATATTTTCTTAAACACTTCCTCCTCCACCGGAACTTTTTCATTTTTCCAATTTCGAGCAAATACAATTCTAGCTGCTGTTAATATATGTATAATTAAAAATTTTTTTTTACTATAGTTCTCGGGTAAAATCCCCAATAGAAATCTCCCAGGCTTTAAATCTATATGTTGTTTTATCATCTTTTCCAACCATGTAGGTAATTTTGTCCAATATCGTTTAGCTTCTGTGCATGTCCACCACCATATGGTAATATGAACCAGGTATCTGATGACATTTCTAACATTTCGCTGATTCGTCTTTAAACATCTTTGCCAGTCTTGCCGGGGCAAAATGCCATCTGTAAAACAACTTATACAAATTTTCTTTATAAGCTGTTGGTATTGTTAATTTGTCGTTTCTATCCCATAGTTTCTGTCTTTGGCAGGTTCTTGATTGAGGTATTGCTTACTTGATTGTTGGTCTGAAGTTAACCTTGGAATTAATCTATGCTGATCTGAGTGCTGGTTACTGATGGAGAGGTACTGGAGCCTTTTTGTTCTCTTTTGGGCTGGTTGATTGTCTCTTTTGCATAGTCTATAGATGTTGTTAATGTCTATGTGTCTATTGATGGCTGATTTGTCAGAGTGCCAGGCTTCTAGAAATTCTCTGGCATTTTGGGACTTGGCCTAGTCTAGGATTGTTACCAGAGATGGTATTCAGCAGGTTCTAACCAGTGCTGGAGAACCGGTACCAAAATTTTTGAATAGTTCAGAGAACCGGCAAATACCACCTCTGACTGGCCCCGCCCACATCTATTTTCTGCCTCCCGAGTCCCAGCTGATTGGCTGGGTCTTCTTCGGTTGCCCTGCACAGGAGAACGGAGCTGGAAAGCAGGTTAATGGGGTGGGGAGGGAATGGGGATTTTACAGTATCCTTCCCCTGCCATGCCCACCAAGCCACACCACGCCCACCAAGCCATGCCCACCGAACCGGTAGTAAAAATTTTTGAATACCACTACTGATTGTCACATTTCCCAATTGAAACGATGGTGAAATCTGTCTATATGTTGTGAAACTAAAGAATTTCCGTCATGCCTTATGACCACCAGTCGGTGTTCACAGATGCGTTCTGCCGGTCTTCGGTCTTCTGGGAGGAGAAGTGAAACTTCTTCGTGGAAAAACAAAGAAAGCCCAGTTGTCTCTTGGGAAAAAAAAGCACCTATGGCATTATTGGTAATTCTGCTTTTTGTAAATACTGTTTTATTTTATCCTCTGAAGCTATCTCTTGATCATATAGTTTTCCATAGTAGTTTTGAATTATTTTCTTTTTATCGTTGTTTCAATGGTAGGGTCCCTTCATCATCTATTGGTTGGTGAATCGGTTTCTTTTCTTTCTCTTTTTTTCAATTTATATGTCAGCCATCTTCCTGGCTTATTTGCATTTTCAAAAAAGTTTTGTTTAGCACTTTTAATTTTTTTTTGTGCTAGTTCCTCTTTGGCCATCTGGAAAAATGGAACTCTACCGTTTTCAGTATCCCAGCTGTCCTAGAGGTTTAAGATAATCTGACAGGTCAAACTGACTATGCTGCAGTTAATCTTCCAGTGTTTTGGCTGTGGATGTACGGCATTTGCATCCTGATCGCCCTTTTAAAAAACAAAACAAAACAGTGCACTGCCTTTCCAATGTGCTGTAAGTCATCGTAAGCACGATGGCTGGAAGACAGAATATCCCTTGGGATGTCAGCTAAAAGCATTTCAAATGGCAAGACCCATCAATATTTCTGAGCTTGAGCCTTCGGGGAGCTATTGCCAGTGAGAATATACACATCACAAGACTGGCATAAATCACCTTCATTTCACATGATAGGATCGTAGCAATATGCAAGATAAGCCTAGATCAGTGGTGGGTAGCCTTTTGGGGCTCCTGTGCCAAAAATTGTGTGTGTGCTGGCACGCATGCTCACATGACATCACACAGAAGGCAATGCGTGCCCCCCATGCCCCCTGTGCATGTGCATACGGATGCACAAATCCCCCCTTGCCGCCCTCCCACTGCCGCCCTGCCCCCCTTACTTGCACTGCACCTCACAGCTGATTTTCGGCCGGTTTGAGGCCTTTTTCAGCCTCCTAGAGGCTTGAAAAAAGCCTCTGCAGGCTTTGCAGGCCAAATAATAGGCCCGTTTCATCACTTCTGGTATTACAGAAAGTGATGAAATGGGTCTATTATTCATCCTGCAAAGCCTGCAGAGGCTTTCAACCTCTGGAAAAACCTCAAACCAGCTGAAAATCAGCTGTGCGGCAGGTGCCTGTGCAGTGAGGTAAGTTTGCCTACGGCTCACGAGCCAGCACAAATGGCTCTGCAGGCCACCTGTGACATGTGTGCCATAGGTTCACCATCACAGGCCTAGATCTTCATAATTTCCTAGTAGGCTAAAGCAATTGTTCTCTGCTACATTTGAGTGCAAGAAATCCCAATACATTTTGTAGAGGTAGCCCTCAACTTGCAACCACAGTTGAGCCCAAAATTTCTACTGCTAAGTGAGATGGTTGCTAAGCGAGCTTTGCCCCATTTTACGACCTTTCCTGCCGTATTGTTAAGTGAATCACTGAAGTTATAAAATGAATAATCTGGTTTTGGAGTGAATCTGGCTTCCCCATTGACTGCGCTTGGTCAGAAGGTCACAAAAGGTAATCACATGACCCCAGAAAACTGCAACCATCATAAATATGGTTAGTTGCCAAGCATCTGAATGTTGATCACATGACTGTGGCAATGCCACGAGAGTCATAAGTGTAAAAAATGGGCTCAGTTGCGGTCGTAAGATGAGGACTACTTGTCATTTGCCTAGTGCATATCCACTGATATGTGTGTGTGTGTGTGTAATTTACTTAGTTCATATCCATTCACACACACGTACAGACGAATAGAATAGAATGGAATGGAATGGAATGGAATGGAATGGAATGGAATGGAATGGAACGGAACGGAACGGAATGGAATGGAATGGAACAGAGTGGAGTGGAGTAGAGTAGAGAAGAAAAGAAAAGAAAAGAATAGAATTTATTGACCAAGTGTGATTGGACACAAAGGAATATGTCTCCAATACACAAGCCCTCGGTGTACATACAAACAACTGATAAATTATGATCATAATCCTAAAATACAATAATCATAATTCATAAGATACAATTTTCAGTGACAGTCATAGGATACTAAATAAAAGCAAGCAACATAAGATACAAATAACAAAGTTATAGTCATAGAATAGGTAAAGAAATAGGTAATATGGTAAGATGAGAAGGATAATAGTAAATTATAGATAGATGACAGATAGATAGATAGATAGATAGATAGATAGATAGATAGACAGATAGATAGATGGATGATAGGTAGAAACGTATGTATGTATGTATGTATGTATGTATGTATGTAGAGAGAGGAGGGAGGAGAGAGGGAGAGAGAGAGAGAGAGAAGTAGATGATAGATAGATAGATGATAGGTATATAGATGGATAGATAGATAGATGGATAGATAGATAGATAGATAGTGTAACAATAGAGAAATGCCTTGCCCTCCTCCCCAACTCTTGCCTATACATACTTGCCATGAAGAGAAGAAGGATCCTGGGTTCAATAGATTTGGTTGACTGGGATGTCTGCCTCCCATGTACTCATCTGTACAGATGTCACAGCCTTCAGCATCTCTCCAATCCCAGTAGGGTATGGTGAACTCTTCATTCCCAGTAAGCTTCTGGATCTCACGTTCCCACAGGAGCAAAAACAGCCGATGCCAAGGAAGGAAACCCGGGGCTTCATGCGCAAAGTCAATATCCCTCCAGACATTGGTGCCTCCAAGAAGCGTGTCCCGAGACGCATAATAGTGCATCCAGACAAAAAGGTCATAGACACTGGTGTCTCGGAACATCGGAGTGGTGCCATTGTTCATTTGGGCATACGTTCCAGCGGCAATGACGAAATCCCGGCTGATGGAATATTTCGCCAAATTGAGATAGGCAAGGAACTGGTAGCTTTCTCTGGCGCTGAGCTTGAAGATGTCTTTCCTGATTTGCAGCTTTCTTTCCATGCAGTTGGGTCCTCCAAAGTTGAATTTGCAATCGCCACAGTTGTATCCCATAAAGTTGCCTGAGCACCTGCAAGTCTTATTGTAAAACATTGCTGGCCAGTCCTCTCGGTCATCCACTCCAGAGAAAGGGAACTGAGGACCGAGAGGAGCAACTGACAGGAGACTCTCTCTACAAGAACCCCTTCCTGAAAGCTCTCCACAGGGAGAACCATCTCCAGGCCACATTGGACAACACTCCTTCCTCAGCAAGTTGTCTGAGTTAGCACATGCCCGAGGGAACTGGCTGGATGCAAGAGGCAGGATCCCCAAAATTATGCTTATAGAAAAAAGAAACATTGCCTTACAGACACACAAAAATCTAGTGTCCTGTCTGGTCATTCAGTTAAGAAGCGCGATTTTATCCGTCTCACTGGCTGAGAAATTCTTCTTGCATATTTCTTCCTTGTACTTCATTAAACTGTGGTTCCCCCCTCTTGACCCATATACGTACACTTCGGTAATCTGATTATCACATGCTCTGGGTTTCATCCAAGAAACATTTACCCGCTTTCTACTCCAGTTATGCAGAGACTTATTCTGTTTTTTGAACCTCATCATCTGCCTAGCACATGACTTTTGACAGGCTGCATTGTAGTGCTTTCTCACACTGAGCTACTTGGACCACTGGGTTCCTGGGCAGAGGGATGAAGAGGAACAATTGAATGATAGTGGGGAGGAGGAAGAAATACTCAACTTGTCAAGTCAAGTCTTGAGCAAAAGGTAAAGATAAAGGGGTCCCTTTCAGTCATGTCTGACTCAAGGGCAGGAGTGTCAAACTCAAGCCTGTGGAATGGATCCAGCCTGCAGGGTGCTTAGATCTGGCCTGTGGGGCTGCCCTGGAAACAGCGAAAGACCAGCCCACAGTGCCTCTGCATAGCCTCCCCCAGCTCCATTTTTGGCTGCAATGGTCTCCTGCAGTCCTCTGCCAGTAAAAATGGAGCTCGGGCCCTCCCAGGCTCCATTTTCACTGGCAGAAAGCTGCAGGAGGCTGTCATGGCAGAAAATGGAGCCCGTTCGCTGGCAGAGGGCTGCAGGAGGCTGTCGCAGCTGAAATTGGAGCTTTGATGAATGACATCGAGCTGGCCATGCCCACCCCCGACCTCCTGTGGTCAAACACAACCCTGATGCGGCCCTCAATGAAATAGAATTTGACACTAGTTGCTCATCTCCATTTCTTGGTTGAATGAGTCAGTGTTGTCCAAAGACAATTTCCATGATCATGGGGCCAGCATGCCTATACCCAAAGTGCATGGAATGCTGTTACCTTCCCACCAAAGTGGTACTTATTTATCTACTCACTGTCAAGCTTCAAAAGGTGCTTTTTTGCTGTTTCAACTATTATCACATCCAAGCTTGCCAACAAACTATGGGAGGAGGGAAGGGGGAGATGGAATGTAGGTTCCAGACATCAAGTAAACAGCTGTGAGAACCAAGGACAGTTCGGCAGGTGTTTACCAGAGCCAAAAGACTTTCCCATAACAATACCATGAGACTCAATTGGACAAGGTGACCTGGTCTAAAGAGGGGCAGGGAGAATCTAACACTTTAACTACATGGGTTTGTGCAGGAATTAGCTAGATCTGGTTTTGCCCTCATCTTTGCTGAAGTGATGTTCTCAATAAAGTTTTGCATGAAGTGATTGGACCGTTGGCCATGCTTGCTTTGGTTGGGCTTGTCAGTCGGAACATTGACACTTGCATTTGTGTGCTTCCAAACTGCTAGATGTGCAGGAGATGGGGCAAGTAACAGGAGCTCACCCCATTATGTGGAGCTGGGGTCTTAAACCCAGGCTGTCAACTCTGCAACCTGGGTCTCTCTCAGTCTTTAACCGCTAAGCCATCACACTAAATCTTGAGCAAAATCTCAGAAATCAAAAAGAAATTTGATTTCAAGTAACTTGGATTTCCTTTCAAAGAAAGAGATGGTCCCAGGGGTGGGATTCTACCAGTTTGGGTGAACTGGATGTTAAATTTGTATCTGGTTTGCCAAACCAGTATTTGAACCGACAGGCTGGCCCTGCCCATCCTGCCTCTCCCCTCCCAGGAGTCTCTACGTGGCCCATTTTCGATGCAGGTAAATGCAGGGTCTGCATGGAGGCTCTGGGAGGGGGGGAAATGGGCCTTTGGAAGTACCGGAAGTCTGGAAACTAGCCTGTTTCCAGCTTCCAGAGGGCCTCCAGAGCCCAGGGAGGCCATTTTTAGCCTTCCCAGAGGCCAGAGGGGAGCCTCTGGACCCTTGGTAAGGTGATAAATGGCCCTCTCTGAAGTTCCAATAGGCCACGCTCACCATAGCCATGCCCACCCAGCAACTGGGCAGCAAACCGGTTGCTTGGATTTTTGAATCCCACCCTTGATGGTCCTATGCATATTTCTAGGCAGAAAGAATTGTGTATAAAACCTTCCTGGATGCAGACATGCCAATTATAGGGGTGAGCAGTAAAGACAGTCATGCTGGTTCTTTGCATTTCCATTTAACGAAATAACAGAGTTGGAAGGGACTTTGGAGGTCTTCTAGTCCAACCCCCTGTTCAAGCAGGAAATGCTATACCATTTAAGATTCAAGGTGCTGGTATATAAAACCCTACATGGCTTGGGTCCGGGGTACTCGCAGGAGCATCTCCTGCCATCATCGAGTTCCAATCGCCTGGCTGTCAACCAGACCAGTGGCTTCTCCCCAGCTGCGGGGTTACGGTTGGCTCCCGACCTGCGTTCTTTCCTCCACGATCTAAAGACCTGGCTGTTTTCACAGGCTGGCCTGGATTGAGGGAGACTGGGGGTTTTAATTGGCATTTTAGTGTGGAATTTTATTGGTTATGTGGATTGGATTAATACTTTTTTAAATATTTGTATGTACGTTACATTTTTGTGTGAGCCGCCCTGAGTCCCTCCGGAGATGGGGCAGCATATAAATCCAAAATAAATCAAATCAAATCAAATTTCAGACAAATGGCTGTCCAACAGTGGTGGGCTTCAAAAAATTTTACTACCGGTTCTGTGGGCATGGCTTGGTGAGTGTGGCTTGGTGGGCATGGCAGGGGAAGGATACTGCAAAATCTCCATTCTTACCCCACTCCTGGGAGAAGGTTACCACTGGTTCTTCAAACTACTCAAAATTTCCGTTACCAATTCTCCAGAACTGGTCAGAACCTGCTGAATACCACCTCTGCTGTCCAATCTCTTCTTAGAAACCCCCAGTGTTGGAGCATTCACAACTTCTGGAGGCAAGTTGTTCCACTGATTGATTGTTCTCACTGTCAGGAAATTTCTCTTTATTTCTAGATTGGCATAAGTGACAATAAGTGAAGTTTCAATGACACAATGCCCAACAGCCTTGAAATGATAACAAGGTAAGCTTGCAATGTGAGAAATGTGCAGGCACATTGGAGCAGGATGAATCAAGCTCAACTTCTCCTCCCAGAGGGAGTGACTAAACCAGTGACATTGTGGGTGGAAGCAGCACAACAACACAACTCCAACTCTTTTTAATGTTTGTTGGGATGCTGTGTGGCTATACGAAAGGCCATTGTGGTGGCTCAGCACTGCGGTCCCAGTTTTGACAACAGTGCTGGACTGAACAAACCAGGAAGCTTTAATGGGAGTGCTCTTGAAAACTAACAACAACACAAATAGGCATTGGCAACCTCATTTTTCTTCTGTGTCACCATGACATTGCTTTAGTCTCATCTTGAGCCTTCGTTACACAGGTATAAAATTATCTTTTCACCTTTAGCCCGAGGTTCACACATGAATACATTCATCTTTCCAACTTTTGATGGATACGTAGATGGCTTGTTGGTTTGTTTTTCCTGCACTTAGTTTATATATGTTCTTATCAATGGTCAGAATAAATATTATCCATCCATCCATCCATCCCTCCATTTACAGCTTTCAAGTAAAGTAGTCCTTGACTTATGACTGATCGTTTCATGAGTATTCAGAGCTATAGCAGTCTCAGAACAGGTGTTTTACAGTCTGGGAAGTACTTCTGGCTCTCATAAAATGTTCTGTCCCCTTCTCTGTGGTTACATGACTGCATTTTAGGTGCATGGCAACCAGCTTGCCTTTATGACCTGTTGAAGCATCTTGTGCTCATCTTCCTTTTTAAAAAGAGAAAATGAGGAAGGGAGGGAGGATGGCAGGGAGGGAGGAGAAGGAGTAGAGACAGAGGAGGAGGGAAGAGTGGGAGGGAAGGAAGGAGGAAGGAAGGAAAGAAAGAAAGAAAGGAAAGAAGGAAGGAAGGAAAGAAAGAAAAGAAAGAAAGAAAGAAAGGAAAAGAAAGGAAAGGAAGAAGGAAAAGAAGGAAGGGGGAAAGAAGAAGAGGAAGGAAGGAAAAGGAAGGAAGGAAGGAAGGAAGGAAGGAAGGAAGGAAGGAAGGAAGGAAGGCAAATATCAGTAAAAGAGCCAATCCAGTTCAAGATGAGTTTAAAGATAAAGTAGTCTAAGGAAGGAGAGAAAAATAGGACTGATTATCCATCAGTATCTCCTCCTGATGTTATAAACACCGCCAATCTTTTGCTGCATTTGTTTGTCATATGTTTACAG